>VZRE01005948.1:621092-707727 GCA_013396775.1 Cephalopterus ornatus | reverse complement strand
CGTGCCGTGCCCCTCGTGGTCGGTGGCGACCCCACGGCGGGAGGTGGATAAGCCAGGGAACCCCCCCAGAGCGGGGCTGGCCCCGCGGTCGTGGGCATCGTTCTGGTCCGGTCCGGCCCGGCGGCGGGCGGTGAGGGCAAGCAGTGCCTGCTCTTGCAGTGCCTGCTCTCACGGGCAGATGTTCAATTAAAACTCTGATAACCTCCCCAGAGGTCAAAGGCGCTGCAGGTTTAAAGCCTACCGGAGCAGGTGAAGATGTAATTATGTTCTCCTGACAATTTTCCTTGATGNACAATTTTCCTTGATGGCTGGGGGCCTTGGGACCCCCCCCCCCCCCCGCGTCCCACACGCCTGTCTTCGGCTTTGAAAGCTTAACGTTGAATTTGTGAGTATGGCCCCGGTGGATCCGGATGCCGCATCCTGCCCCGTTTGATTGTTGTGTGCTGAGTAAGCACAGTGGAAAAGTTTCTCTTGCTTGTGTCGGCTCTGGATGTGTTGCACATGCATGTTCTGAGGTCGGGCTCACCGGTGGCTGCTCACCAGTGCCTGCCTTCCTTCCAGCCACTCACAATTAACCCAATGTTTAGATGGGCTATTAAGATAAAGGCTGCTGTTTTGGAAAAAAAAAAAAAAATAAATTGAAGAGGCACACTCTCCTCTGGTGATGAGAATAATGACTGTATCTGAGCAACTGTTAAAGCCAAGGGAACATATCGGTGTTTTCACACCAGCACCATAGTTGGGTAACTATTGACATATGCTGACTTTTAAACGGTGACTGCTGACTGGTAATAAAAGAGAAACGGTTCCTTTTAAGAGGAATCTCAAAACACTCGAACTGATTGATTGGCTTGTTAGCTCAAGCCTTGACTTAGCTGAGAACGAGAAGAGCTTTCATTCTCTGCGAGGACATTCTCCCCGACACAAATCTGATGTATGCTAAACACATCAGCTGTAAGACAAGATGTGTATTTTGCAGTGTCATTTTCAAAACCGTGGTAGATACCAAATGCGTGAACTAGATACAGGAAACCTGCCTTGCACAGTGCTTCTCTGCCGGGGTGCATTTTGAGCAGTTTATGATTGCAAGGTGGCAGTTTTACTTGGACTTCTGTGTTTTAATTAGCTGTCATCAGAGCTGGAGTTCAGCTTCCAACACTTGTGAAGTGTGCCATGAACATGCACTCTAGGTCCCTGGCTGATGTTTTGCGACTAATTGCCTGGAGCACGTTCTTTATTAAGCATTGTGCAAAATGGATGGACTATACAGAAATCCTTTGCCAGTTAAATTTCTAATCTGAATCGCATTCCACTATGAACTTACATTTGCTTCAATCAGTTGAATATTCTCATCCCCCTTATTCTCACTCCCTTCCTCTTAAAATTTGTTGCTTTAAAGTCTTCTGTAAGTGCTGTGGGTTTAAATGGTTCCCTCTAACAGCAGCCCACATTCAGTTACTGCTCCTCAGACTTTTTAACATATCTGGCCTGTGCTCTAACACAGGAAGGTTTTTAGAGGGTGTTTTAAGACATAGTGGCTTAGAGAACCGCCACGAGTAAAACTATCATTTTATTCAAATAATCAGAGCCATAGATGACCTTTCTCGGCAGAAGAACCTGTTTTCTGTTTAAAATGGCTTTTCCAACTGGGACATATCTAGGCTGTGAAGGAGCAGATTTTTCTAGGAAGTGGTGGGAGGCAGGAAATGTCATGAAAAAAGAAGGTGGTGCAAAGGAGAGCGTTAAACCACAAATCTAGAACCAGATCAGAGGTCCTCAGCTATGCAGACAAAATTTCTTCAAGAAATTTCTTAGTCTTCTCACACTGTAGAATGGTAATTTCTTTGGTTCTGTTTCAAGATGGATGCAGAATTCAGTTTTGTGGCTCACATTGAGGGGAAGAATGGGTCCACAAAGCCTGGAGAAGAGTGAGCTAGAAAGGGTCAGGGGAGTTTTGGGGAAAATGGGTGATGCTTCCCCTGTTTTGCTGGCTACCTTCCTGGGAGAGACAGTGCCAATGACTTTTCACAGTGGGCACAGAGCACTGATTGAGAGTTAGCACTTGGTGGTTCTGCGGTGCTGTATGAATGCATGACATTGGAACCTTCCTCCTTCTCTTTTTAAGTCTTCACCCCTTTCCTTCACCTTCTGTGGCAGGACATGTTCCCTCCTCCTCCATCAGCACACCACCTACTCCAACACCATTTTGCCACCTTCCCCCCACAACTGTCTCTCCATGTCCTGGAAGGGAACCAGTAGGTGCAAGGTGCTGGAAGAAAATAGGTTTGTTTTTTTGCCTTCCAAGCACGCAGATTGGGCCTGGTGGCACAGGCAGGGGAGGCACAGCCACTCAGACTTGGTCCTGCCAGACAGTGCCCGGCTCTGCTGGCGTTTGGAGCAAGCTGTGAGCAGGGCATTGAGCTCAGCAGGGTGGAGCCTCAACTACGAGTTTTCAAAGCCAATTACTGGACGCAGTCTGTGTATGACAAGCTTCAGTTTCATTAGCTGCCTCCCAGGAGTATCGAGCTGTGCGGCTCACCTTTGCAGAGATCAGAGTCTCCTCTGTGATGTTATTAGGTGTTCTTAAAAATAGCTTCATCAATCCACTTTAAAAGAGCTGGTCTGCTCTGATAACAGTGCCTGCTGGTGCTTTTCCAGATAAGGAACTTGTCACTTTTCCTGCTGTCATACATGCAGCTTCTGTCCTATTTAGAATACAGTTTAAAAAAAGACTACAAAATAACCACTAGTCTTGTGTAAAGATTTATGTTTGGTTTCAGAGCAGCTGAACACTCCTTATTTAAGTGCTTTGGACAGTACTGGTTTATTAAGAAGATGGCATCTAAGTGCAGAGTTGAAGATATAACTTCACATACCTGTGTCTTGAGGAAATATTCATGATAATGTCTCTTATATAACAAAGTGACGACAGGCCAAAGATTTAATTTTTTTTTCTTTTTTTTTCTTTCTGTCCCAATTTGAACTTCATTAGCTTTAAAAAGAATCTGGAGTACTACATAGTACATGTATGAGTGTAATCTGTATGGTGGTGGGAAGCAACCAGACGAAAACAGTATAAAACCAGTTTCAATCTCTTTTGAGGATCTGAAAAGTAGTTCCTAGCAGTATCATGGGGAAACTGCAATTGCAGGACATACCTAGTAATTCATTCTATAATGGTGTATGCAGGAGCAATGTTCTAATTTACTCATTTCTGTGATGTTTTGTGAGCAGATGGCATTTTTAAAAAGGTCTGTTTAATTCTGTGGGAATTTGATAATGGCTAATTGCTGGGGGATCAGAAGAGAGTAGCAGTCAAAGTGAGGCTCGTGACTTCTCTGCTCTCAAAAGAGAGACAGCCCTCTCTGCAGCCTCATTTTTAAGCTACTATCCTTTTGGAGATTCTTGCTCAAGAATATTCACCGGTGTCCTCAGCGTGAATTTGGAACTTGTTGATTAGTCTCCATTAATTGAACTGTGATCCGTGAAGCAGTCACTTGTTACCACAGCTAAAAAGTGCCAGGGAGATCATGGCTTGTTGTCGGTCCCAGTGCGCTGTTAATTTTCACATCCTGTTAGTTCTTTGCTCTTTCCCTGGTTCTTGCTTTCTTTGTGGTTCCTTTCCTTTCAGTCCTCCTTTATCTGTTTCTGGCTCCTTTTGTCTGCGTTTGACTTAGGTCTGTTCATGTACTTTAAGCACCTGCCTAAGTGTTTGCGGCACAGGACCTCAGTACCTATTTGCACTGTGATATCAAGGATCACATTTCAAAATTACAACTTTGCCTTTGAACAAGAAGGAAAAAAGGTTCCTGGTTGCTATGGTGATGAGTGCTATATAAATGCCTATAAATAAATAAACAGCTGATTCATGGACTTTGATTTGCACTATTTTTGCTTTTCTAATGAGATATAATTAAATATCAGAACAGGAGGAGGTTTCGTCAATTTTATTAAATACATATTATTCTTAGGCCTCCTATTTTACAGTATTTCTACTGAGAACGATTAAATAGTAAGATCTGTATTTTTCTCTCTGTAGGAGTTGATGGTTTGGAAAATCATAGTCTAGTATTTATAGAAAAACTTTAAGATGCAAAAAGGCACTCCACTATAAAGGTGGTGTCCATTTTCAGTTTAACCAGAACATACATTTTGAGCTAAATGCCTATTTTTCTTATCTCTAAGAGACTGTTATTGCTGTCTCAACATTTACGTTCCAGTCAAAAGTGTCTGTAAATGTAATTATGTTCCTCTGCAGTATTTGAAACGCCACTGGTGCACAACAACAAAACTTGGAAATGTCACTGACTTTTCCTTTTATGTTAAAATGACAAAGGCAGAGTAAAAAATCTAATACTCCTTGTTGAAGTTTGAGGAGGAGGGGAGAATTGACTTCTTTGTAAGTCTTTTGTTCTCAGGTCCATGATGTAAAAGTAGCTTTCTGTCTGTGCTAAAGGTGATAATTGTAAAATTGATTGGATGGAGACAATAAACTGCTTCTTCAGAAGTAAGGGAGTAGCTATCTGTCGTTGCTAAAAAAGCCCTTTTCATTAGCAATCTCTGGAGCCAGTCCACTCACTTGCGGTTTCTGAAGCTCGACTGCAGCCCAGTTCCCCAGCAGTGCACTGGAGTAATCCCCCCTCACAGGTGTTCCTCGCTCAGGAAATGTGTGTACTTCGTTTAATAACAAAGGAGAGTTTATAATGGAAGGAGCTTTCCTTAGGGGAAGGAAAATAGGTATGTATGATACCCAGAAATACTCTTTTGTTAAAGGATCAGTCTGGTTTCTTGGTGGAAACTGATTTTCCCACAGTGGCCTGAAGAGAGATTTGCTGAGTCCTAAGCTGTGGAGTGCAGCTTGTGCGCTGGCAGCAAGTGGATCTGCTTTCTATCACGGCCACAGCTTTGCATTCAAAGAAGCTGTCAGATTTCCAAAGAACTTTGGAGAACTACCCTGTCCTGTTAAATGTTTGATAAAATAACACCACATCTTTCACTGTCTTCATTCCTCCTGTGCATTCAGATTCACGTCTCTTTGCTTTACCAATTAAAAAAATATATTTGACTACATGCCTCTTCCTTCAGAGCGTGTGTAATAGGGAGGACAAGGATGCACAGTAGTTCTTTGCATTTCCACAGAACTACTTCTCACAGAGCGAAACATGTATCTGCACACAGCTATTGAAGGCAGGGGCAGAACAGGAGCAAGGAATGGTGTCCCTGAAGGTCTCACTTGAACAGTGACAGCCTGACAGTTTGACCTGCTGGTGTCATCTGCCTTCCTGAGGTTGACTGTGGACAAGGCAATCCAAGGTCTCTCCCAAGAGGGTTGCTGCAGAGGCTGATGAGGCAGCCTGAAGCCAAGCAGAATCTGTGCTGCCTACAAGAGCACCAGGGAGATGGGAAGGGCGGCAAACAGTGAGTCCTGAAAGTGCTTCAAGTTCGCAGCTGCTCCTAGGGTTATGGTGTACCAGAGACCATGCTGGTGCTGGGGCAGGACCAGGTTCCAGAGTAACTGACAGAGTTTTCTCAGTTGGAAAGCAGCATTATTAGTAGCACATACTGTCTTTAATGGAGAGGCATCTTTATTTAGAAACCTTTTCTAAGGGTAGGAGGATTAAATATACATATAGATATTTATGACAGGACAAGCTGTTGAGGACAAGCTGGAGGTATTGTGTGTCTGCTTTTCTAGCATAGATATGACAAAGGGTGAAACAGTACATATACCAGATGTATTTTTTTTTCTTCTTCTGAAGTTCTGCTTTTCTGTGGTTGGGATTTTTTTTCTGTCAATTTTTTTTTTCAATAGATAGATATGATCCAGGACCATCTGGTGGAATTTGCTGTTGTCACATCTAGGTTTTCTGATGTATTGCCTGTCAAGTTATGTTATATGTTCAGATGAATTTCTCATATGATCTGCTGACAGCTACTGACAGTCCTGAGATGGGAAGTTGGAAGCTTGGGGGGAAGAAGAGAGGGGTAGAATTAGCTTTAAAAATGTAACTCTCATTGCTTTTGATTGTTGGGATTTTATTTCTGGTACTTTCGGGTGACTTTTTTAGTGAAGAAGTGAATGAGTGAAGAAAGGTGAATGAATAACTTTAAACCAAATGCATCTAAGTGCACCTAAGGTACTGTACTTCTACTTGGAAGGTTTGTAACCCAGTCGTAGTTTTGTTGATTTTTTTTTTCTCTCTGGTGTTGGGTTTCTCACTTAATCTTATCCTTACCTTTCCATCTGTAGACAAGCTCACACCCACTTACATTGGAGCCTTTTCTTCCTCCTTTACTCCTCAATCCTTACCCAGCCCCTCTTGAGAATGGAGATCTCAAAACATTTCTGTATTTATTAGGATACCACCAGGTCTCCTAATAATCATAGTGTCTCAGTATCCTAATCCTAAATCCTAATAGCATAATAATTCTGTAGTAAAAAGAACCAACATTTTTGACAAATTGGTATTAACCTTTGCAGACAGATCACATGTATAAAAGCAACAAACCACTCTGAAATAACTAGAGTAATTCTTTTCTTGCTGATTTAATACTCAAATAACTAATTAAAGTAGGGTGGTTTTGATGTAGAGGTACACAGTGCAATTGCATTTCCTCGCACAGTGACAAAGATAATGCTGCACTTTGTAAACCAGAATCTAAACAAGCTGTAAGCACTTCAGGTTTTTTCCTTATTTTTTCTGCCCTAATTTGAAACTCCAAGTAGCAGTTAGGCTGGTGACAAGATAAATTTCACAACTTGTTATCATTCTTCATTTTTTAATTGGCCAGATCAGAAAAGAAGTGATTTGTGTTTGAACTTTCAAGGTTTTTAGTTTATATAGTACTGGTAGAAACCATAGTACAGGTACTTCCGAATGGGCTGGGAGGAAGCCTGTCTGTAGGCAGAGATGGGATTGCAGTGCAAAGGCATGTCCAGGTGTGGTTCTGGCACAGACTGTTCCCCTCTTCTCTCTCAAAGCTGTAGTGATTATACCGGGCCTCTGGCTTGTTACATCCTGCTAACTGTTGATGAAGTTGGAAGTCACCCTTGGAAAGGAAAAGACTTTCTTCCATGAGGATTTGAAGCTGAACGTGACAGTCCTCAGGCTCAGGGGACTCTTGCTGCAGTTTGCTAAGGAAGAAGCTGAAAAGTATTTACTTGCCTCTAGTTATTCCTGTGTCTCCTCAATGCTACTTCCTGGCTTGGGAAATATGAATGCCCTTCTGTAGCTGTAGACACACCTTGTGTTAAGCTGACAAGGCCAGTAGAGCCTGAATATAGGAACCACTGTTTTGTACTTGAATCTTGTTCCATCCTTTGTGAGTATCAGATAAGGAGACTTGGAAATAATCCGGCTCCTGTGCCGTTGTAGAGGAAGACTGGGTATGCAAAGAGCTCTCTGGTTGTGGTGGGCTGTGTTGGATGGAGCACTGTTCTCATACTGGTCAAGCATCAGCTCAGCTATTTTCAGAAGAAGGGGACTTAGGAGGAAACCCCATAGATGGAATATGGCCAAATTCTCAGCCTGTAACATGTTTGATAGCACTGCAGGGTGGCGAGGCTGGTCTTCAGTCCTTAAACACATTAAATTAACTCTGGGCAAGCTTGCCGAGAAAAGGGTAATGAAGCAGGTCAGAAATGGGATGTGTGCGCTCAGGCACATGCACTGGGCTTAATGCTCCAGGCAGCATTCCTGCAGGCACGTGGCTGCGGAGCAGCCAGGTCATGGAGCACACTGTGCTGTTGGTTAAATGTATCGCAGACCACAGGTGCAGCTGAAATCACTTATCCAGGCATAAAAGAGAAAGTCAGATAGGGAGGAGAGCAATGCCATCAGGACAAGCTGGTGAGAGGAGCTGGATGCAGTCTCGGATAATGCTAGCAGCGTAGGGCATGTACGAGCCAGCACTCTCTCAGGAGCTGCCTGAGCCTATTGCAGCAAAAATTTCAGCTTCTGGTGGTGGAGACTGATGAAGATCTCAACACATGTATTGTGTTGTTCCAGGTAGAGGTGGCCGTTGAGCAGATCTGCAATGTGACTGACGTTGTTTGGTCTTCATCTTTATTTCATGTGATGAGGAGGTGGCAGGGTGGAGGTTACTTGCAGTGCCTGGCTAGAGACAGAACGTAATTTATCAGGGTTTGTTTGTCTGGAGGAGTACACAGCCCATATATAATTTAGAAACATGTTAAAAAATGGGGAACTGTTGTTCTTTTAAAATCAGTGAGCACTCAAGTCTGTTGGTTTAAAATCTTGCAATATGTCTAAAATGAACCAAGAAAGTGTGTATAAATAGTACCAATAAAACTAAGCCCATCATACACTCAGAGTAATATGTATTTTTCATGTTTAGGCTGAAATACCTGAAACTTCATGTAGATTTATCCTTGTCAGTTCTTCTGAAGTCATGTTTAATAGAGATGTTCTTTTCATATATGATCTGTAAGTAGATATTTTGTTTATTTCTGTTGCAGTAAATGTCACTTTCCCCACTTTTTTCCTCTCTTCCTTTGAGTTCTTTTCTCCCTTCTTCTGATTTAAGCCTGGTGGTGATATGTTATAGTTAAATTATCAAAGAGGGAGAGAGATGTTGGTGTCCTCTACCTTGTTGTCAAAAAATCTATATTTTTGTTTTCCTCAGAGTACTAAAAGCAAGATAAACGAGCAGGGTATTGCCACCCTTTATCACAGTCGGAATGATAAATGACGTGTCCTGGAAAGTTTAAAGATGTGTAAGAATGCAAATCCTTGGCCCACAAGGATGTGTGGTTTAAAGTGCTGATTCAGCTAGGAGTTAGGTACATCCTTAAATCTAAGCACAAGCATCTCTTCCATTGGTGCGTACCTGGCACTGCACTGAGTGGCGTAAGCAAAGCTCTTTATGTGAAAGGAGTTTGATTTGTTTTAGTGGCTTGAAGTAGGATAAGGAAATGAGCCTTTTCCTGTTGCCTGGAAGAGTAGTCTGAGAGTAGTTGCTCTTCTGTGCTACTGTCCTTGACTCTATGGTGTGAACTGACGTAGGTGGAAACTCTAATGGTTTGGTCTTTGCTGCCTCACAGATGCATCCATCCGCTTCTCCTCCTTGCTTTTCACACTCTGCCCATGTCTGCTAAACATGAGCAGAAGAACACCTTGTCTGTAGCACAGCGCCTTGGCTTAGAAGGGTGGAAGCGTTAGAGGAGACTGAGAATGTTACATGGAAGTGCATAGCTTTTCCTCCCTTGTGAACAGGGAAATACGTAGAAATTTTCAATAATGTACAATTCAACTCCGTTCCCTCCTGCCCAATGTAAAAGCCTTTGGACTGAAACTCTGTACACTGGCTTGTTCTCCACCAGCCCGAGAAAGAAACCTCTTGGAAAAGTGGCTGAAGGAGGGTAGCTGGTTTTCTTCTGGCTGCTGATGGCCGCGTGCCAGGGTCTAGATCTTCAGCATCTTCGTTAACAACTTGGACATAGCACTCAAAGGAATACTAAGTAGGTTTGCTGATGACAATAAATTGAGAGGAGTTGTCAATTCCCTCGAGGGCAGAGAGGCCCTGCAGAGAGAACTCAACAAACTAGAGAGATGAGCGATCTCTCACCAACCCTATGAAGTTTAACAAGGCAAGTGCTGGATTCTGCTCCTTGGATGGAGCAACTCTGGTTGTGTGTAGAGACCAGGGAAGGAGGGGCTGGAGAGCAGTGCTATGGAAAGGGACCTGGGTACCCTGGTCATTGGCAAGTTGGATATGAGTCAGCAGTGCCCTGGCAGCCAGGAGGGCCAACTGTGTCCTGGGGGGCATCAGGCACAGCATCGCCAGCCGGTCAAGGGAGGGGATTGTCTTACTCTGCTCTGCACTGGTGTGGCCTCACCTTGAATATTGTGTGAAGTTTTGGGCACCCCAATATAAAAAAGACTTTTGGCTCTTAGAGAGTGTCCAAAGGAGGGCCATGAGGATGGTACAGGGTCTGGAGGGGCAGCTGTATGAGGGGCAGCTGAGGTCACTTGGTTTGTTCAGCCTGGAGGAGACTGAGGGCAGACCTCACTGTGGTCTTCAACATCCTCACGAGGGGAAGCAGAGGGGCAGGTACCGATCTCTTCACTCTCGTGACCAGTGACAGGACTCAAGGAAATGGCATGAAGCTGAGCTGGGGAGGTTTGGGTTGGATATTAGAAAAAGGTTCTTCTCCCAGAGGGTGATTGGGCGCTGGAACAGGGCCAGGGAAGCGGTCACAGCACCAAGCCTTCCTGAGTTCAAGAAGCATTTGGATAACATTCTTGGGCACATGGTGTGATAGATGGGGTGTCCTGTGCAGGGCCAAGAGTGGGACTCAATGATCCTGATGAGTCTCTTCCAACTCAGCACATTCTATGATTCTATGATCTTTTCTCTATCTGGGTCATTTCCTGGTTGTCCTTTAGTGGAAGGCTCTGTTTTTAATTTCCCTGTCTGGTCTTTTTTTTTTCGCTACATCAGTCTTTGAAGGTTACACATTCTTCTGCTGTATATCTTTTGTCTAAGTCTGTCATCATCCTACTTGTTTCTTCTCTTCCTTGCCTTTATTTTAGTCCTATGTCCTCTTTATTCTTTTGGTTTGTTTTTGTTTAGGTTTGAGAAGAGGCACACCTGAGTTTAAGTATAGTTGGCTATTTGGACTTAACTTGGAAGTTTTCCAAGTTACATTTCCAATTTTACATTTCCAAGTTTACATTTGCTGTGTAAGCAAATGGCTCAGTAATCTGCTCTTTCATTTCTTCAGGCTTTTTCCAGTGACAGCTGAAAAGTTTCACTAACTTTTCCCATCCTGCGTGCAGCTTTTGTTGCCATACCTGTGACAGGCTGTGCTGCACAGTTCTTACATCCGAACCAACTGATGTTTCCCTTTTCCATTGTAAAATATTTCAGCTTTTCCTTTGAAAACACACATGCAAATGTCCTCCTCCCCTCCAGCCTTTGACTCTGCCTTATAAAACTGGAACAGAGATGTAGGTAATCATTGACAGCAGGACTTCTCTGCCCAGTTGTATCCAGGAGCCCCTTCTTCAGCTGCTAGATGTTCTGAAGGCCACATGTGAGTAAAAAGGGGCCAAGGGGCATTTTGATGTTAAGCAAGGATTTCTTGGTTCTTGTGTGGAGTTAGCATATACGGAGCCTGGGATTGAAGGTGAGAGGAATAAGAGTTTATTTGATAACAGAAGGGTTTTTTTTGTATTTGTGAAAAAGTGTTTTCTGTACCATCCAGCTTACTTGCCAAAGTTCAACTGAGAAAATGTAATTTCAGTAAGAATGGTTCATTCTTCTTTTGCAAAGATTTCTTTGTAATGCTGTTAATTGCCTTTCCATCTTTTTACTGTTTTACCTTAACAATTTGATTACATGTGTATTTTTGCTCTCTAGAGATGGTGGGTGCGATACAATCTCTGTTATAAACTGTTATCATGTAATTAGCAGGGAGAGATGTCTCTAAAGTCTGATCTGCTGGCTTCTTTGTTGTTAAAGAAGCAAAGAGGAGCTGAATTACTGGATTTGAGTCCTTGACTGCAAGTCCTTGTTGTGTAAATTTGACATAGGTGACTTCTGTTTCAGAGAACCATCTCCTTCTTCACTTTGGAGCTGTGTAAATGTCAGGACCATGCTTTAATGACTACAAGGAATTCTAATGAGTTTCCTGGTTGTGCTCTATGTACCCCTTGCATGAAGTGGGGGCTTGCACGCAGATCTTCCTTATTTATCTAGTTGTGCTCTGATAGTAGACCATATAGTTTTTTAAAGATTCCTCTTACAAAGTCTTACAGCTAACACTGAAAAATAAGCTTTGCTCTCCCTTCTCAGCTTCCCATCTTCTAAACCAGCCTGTTTGGGATGTTTCTGCTACATTCTTCTCAAAGCCATGCTGAGAGATTTTAATTTCTTTTGGTGCTAAAATTTCACCCATTATGTTTTAGGGCCCAATTTTGCACACTGTTCTGTGAATAACAGTTCCCTGCAGTTGTGTACTAGTGTGGATGTGTTTTGTTCTAGGAGTGGTACCCAACTGAGAGTTTAGACCCTGATTTCTTTAAACTCAGAGACTCATTTGCAGTTTTAAACTGCTTTGTATTGTCAGTGATTCCCTGGACGTGATGGGGTTCTGCATTTTTGGTGGCAAGCAGGCAGTCAAATGTAGTTACAGAATGATCACAGTCCATTGCATGGGACATCCACTGGTTAGCCTTTGATGAGCTGGAAATGAGTGAGCTGTGAATTGCTTTGTGTCTTACTTTGCTGTTGTTTTCTGCTCTCCCAGCTGGCCACCTGTAATGTAAATTGAGTGGGATGTTGGTGGTTTGTGAATTGAAATCCCTTTGCACTGGAAGATTAGTTTCCCCAGCAGATGAGCCTTTCATCTGTACCTGTGTGGACAAAAAGTCCTCTCCAGAAAGGTGTGTGACAGCAATTTCATGACCTCTTTTTTACACTGACTCAACCATATCATAAACTCACCTTTGTGAGCCAAACCGGACTCAGGCTGTTCCTTGCTGTCGTAATTTATTTCAATTTCTATTTCAATATTTTCCTGCTTACCTTTAACAACGGATGGGAGGAGTGAAGGGAGGGAAAAGGAGAAAGGGTGAAAAATAAAAAGGTGCACAAAGATTAATTTTCTGTGTAATTGCCTCTTTTAGAAGGAGGGGAGAGACACACCTGGGAAAATAGGTATGAAATACTGTCCTTTCTAATAGACACTGTGGTGTTGCATGAGGCAGTCACTTACTCAGCACTAAAACTATATGACTAGATTCATTTTGCGAAGAAATTATGTGGTTTTCTCTTTGTCTGCATTTTTACTGCCCTTAGATAAGTTAGGGCCCTTGGTGCTTATCACTTTTTAATGATTTGTTCTTACAAAATCTCTGTAAGAAGAGATTTCTTGCTCCTTGCTTCTAGCTGTTTGTTCTTTACTACTTAGGTTGTTACTCATGTTCATGTAGAGACTGGAGAGTTAATAGAAAATCAAGATTGGAGTTGCTCTCACCTTCCCTTCTCCTATAAGGTTGCCCGGGACTGCTCCACACACATTTATATATGACTTTGCAGCTTCTTGGCTTTTGAGTGGATTATGGTAGTATCAAAGTATAACACTAAAGCTGAGAAGCTAGCAGCTTATTGAAATCAATTTCTTTGGATTTATAAAGCCATTGATTTATTATCTTTTAATGTGGGTATAAACTTAGGAGAAATATGTAGTCCCTGTCTTAATTTTATATGAATTTTGTAATAGTCATATGTATTACATATCTATACAGATATACTTAGTACAGAGGTCACAAGTCAAGCTATTATACACAAAGATCTCTAGTCCTTGCTTAATTTATGTGCATGTCTTGTCACACTGGAACACTCTTAGGTACATGCTTATTTTTAAGCATTAAATATATTCAAGCAAATTAGAGAAGAGGGTTTTTATTTATTTATATTTTGGTTTTCAGTTTGGTGCATTTCATCACCTCGATGGTAAAAAAATGGTGGTTATTTTGTGTAACCCTAAGTCCCTTGGCAAGATAGTTGTTTCCTAGTCCTCAGCCCCTGACTTGAGTGCTTTCTCCTTTCACATACTTGCTGAGTTAACACAGGTGCGGATTTGGGTCTTCTTAGTTGCAAGAGAAGCTTTCTGTGGCTGTAGCTTTAATCCCTGTGCCTGGAAAGAAGGTTTGGCTACCTCAGCAGATTGTTCCTGTCAGCCTCCAGGACAGATTATAAGCACATCATTCTGCCATGGAAGGGGTGAAGCTCGATGAGCCAAGGCAGGAAGGTTCTGCCTGTGATGACAAATGTCCTCTCTCTCTGACCCCTCCAGACCTGGAATGGGTCTCACTGCCTATGGCCAATATATATGTATATTTTAGTCTTGTCTTTTCTTCAAGGTCACAAGAACCCTCCTTTTTGAGGGTGATGGGTGTGACAGCATGTATGTCCTTACTATGGCTATTCTTGGGAATGCTTTGCAAGTGAGAGGGTTCAGACCTGCTCAACCTTCCCTGTGTTTGGGTAGTGCTGCAGGACTCTCATAATGGTTCGGTGGCTTCTGTGGGGAATGGCTGCATCAGCAGCAGTGCCAGCAGAAGCCTGGAGGTGGAAAAGCACATCCCGATGTAGGAAGCTATCTGGAGAGCTCTTGATGTCTTGAAATACTGTGTAAAGTAGCTGAAAGACTACTCTATTCTTGGCTTTGCAAATATCAGCGCATGGATCCAAAGCTGTACAAAATGAATGAGGGCAGATGTTTCTAACTGGAGCTGTTTTAAACAGCAGTTGGTTTATCAGGCTGATGTTGCTCTTCTCTCAGTGACAGTCAGGTTACACTTCAGTTATTTGAAGAGATTCTCATTGCGAAATACTTGACTCAGCATTTGATGCAACAGAGGCAGCAGATCTTGCCAGTAGGAAGGAGGGGAACAGAAATGAGCTGCTGTGGCAGGCTTGGGTAAGGAATCTCCAATCATCAAAGGTCCACCACTGAGTAACAGCTGTGTCAGCAGTTTTGCAGGTGTTCCTCTTCTAACAGGTATTTTCTGCTTTTTCTCTGAAACTTTCACCTTCTTGTGTATATTAAATGTCATATCAGCTAGTTCTGGGGGTATTATAACCTCCACACGAGTGGGGTCACAAGGAGGGTAGTAGGGAAATGATGCATTGATTTATTGGTGGGATCAAATGGGACAAAAATTAACCACTTTATTTTTTATTACTACTCAAATAAATATAACAGCAAGTTATAAAAAAAAAAACCAACCTCAAATCAGGCTTGAACCTCTTCCTCTTGCTGCTGTGCCCTTGATAAATATGCCTAGATTCAATAGTCCTTCCATGAATTTTCAAACTGACAAGGGCATGAAGAAGTTCTTCCCAGCTATTGAACTGTAAATTGTTGCTTATGACACCTGGAGGGGTTGGAATGGGTTTGTACAAGTAATTCAATGTATTCATCACACTTTCTCTAATGCATGCAGTGGTTCACATTGAAGCTGAGAACGATGATTCATATTGCTTTCTTCTCTTCCCCCTGTCAGTAGCAGCAGTAGCCCTCAGAGCAACATTTAAACAGTAAATGCCTGGCCCACAGCCATGTGTTACTACTTCTCTGCTGGGCCTTCTGATGGTACTGTAATCAGATGAGGGACAAGATAGGAATTATTATTTTTCATGGGGAAAATCAGACTGGCGTTTTAAGTATTGATCAAAAACCAATTTTAATTATATGTTTAAGTTGGCCAGCAAATATTTTTCAGTGGCCTATGCTGTCAGGAAACACCTTTTTTTTTTTTTTTTTTTTAACTCCCATCTAAGTTATATTATATGATTTGTGAGATCTTATGCTCTATTCTGAATTTTCATGGGAATATTAGCACCCCCAGGATATGCTCCCCATCCAAAACATGGACTTTTTGAGCTCCCTTAGCATCAGTCTAAGTGGTTACACTGGGGGGGGGGACGTATTCTTCGCTCCTATCAGTTGTTAATATTGTGTTAATATTGTTACTGTCATACGAATAGGGTTGGGTTGTATGCTGGCTGCATCCCTTTAAAATGTGAGGATGTGGAGTACAGGTGTGTCTGAAGGGGGCATTGGAGGTAAAACAATCTGTTTGCAATTACGGGACTCAAAATGGCAGTAAACCTTTTTATTTCCCCTGATTTGATTTAGATTCTCCTTTAGCTTGGCTCTGAACTATATTCCTGGCATGCTGCTGTTCTGGCTACCTCCGGGCATTTGTCAGAGACTGGCTAATTGAAGCACACACTCCAGCTTAGATCGAAATTGCTGTTTTGATCAAAATTGTAGATGCTGCTGCTGCTTCCTTGTGGAGTTCTTTTCATGAAGTACTAGGACTTCGGTTTGTAGGTTTTGGTTCTCCAAGGTTTTTAGGAAAGCATGAAGGCTCTGAATATAGCAAAAAGTGGAAGATTAGGGCAAAGGCAGCATTAGGGAACAGTCCTATCATAGAATATTCTGAGTTGGAAGGGAGCCACAAAGATCATTGAAGTTCTCAGCAGTTTTGGAACAACTGCAGCCCACTTCCAAACCAGTTGCATAATCCAGTGAAGGCAGTTAAATTCTTGGTCATCTTAAGCCCTATCCTTCGGATACTTCCACACAGTTTTTATATGTTCACTCCACAGATCTAAGTGCCTGACAGTTCCTAAAATGCAAGTTTTGTGTTTCTGTTATGTCTCTTCTTTGGCATACCTTGGCACCCCTACGACATTCACATTCAAGGGTGTTTTTCCTTTCAACTGCTGTGATATTTTGCTGTGATATTAATATCTTAATTTCCTAAGACATCTATGAGACTTGCTGGTTTTGACTACTCTGTTTCTTTCAACAGACAGGAAGAAGGGGCTCTCTTCCTTTTCCTCCAGCCTGGCACGGTCCATGCTGGCAGGACCTCCAACTTCAGGCTAAGCTGTGGCTACGGGGGACTTTCCCAGATATGCAGGAGGCTCCATGGCCCTTTGCATGGCAACTGTGGTGGGAACAGAAGATGGGACGAAGGTGTGTTGGGAGCAGAGTTTGTCAGGCTTATAGCTGCTGCTCCAGCAGCTTTTTTCAGAGGAAGAGTGACAGGGTTGATAACTTATTCCTCTCTGTATATATCATGTTTACACTGTCACCTGTGGTCATGGAGGCCTGGCTCCTGTCTTCAGCCCTGAAGCCCATGGAGATGAATACAGCTTTGGAGTACACAAGAGGGTTTGAATGTTGGTAGATTTTTACTAGGAAGCTGTTGCTGTATTTGTGGCTTCTGGTCTGCTACATTCTACCCAGATCCCTTTGACAGTTTTTTTTTTTTCCCTCTGTAAAATGGGTGATGTGTTTGTTCAGATGAGGTTTTGGTGATAAAGGCTTCATATCAAAGTGTCGTCTGAGAGAGAGCAGATGATCTTCTGCCACCTGGGCAAAAATAGTTAACAAATAATGGCTGTGGGAAGCACAGGGCGAGGCCATGAGCCATACCCAGGGATCTCGCAGGCAATGTCTTACCCTTAGTTTCTCACGTCAGTCTAGGTGAACATCATTTACTTACCAAGCTTCTCTTAGGAGCATGAACTATCTCAGATTCCTTTATAGACATATTGGCACTAATTACATTTGCAAGTCTGCAGTTGGCAAAGCTGTAGGAGAGGGAATTGGTTTATCTCTGTCACCCTGCTGACCTGTCATTACTGATGAAAAACTGGGAACTTGAAAAAGCTCAAGTGACACCTGGCTTGAGTCAGAACAGCTACCGAAGCTGTGTCCTGCCTTGGGAACGAGCAGGTGACTCTCCCACACCATTCCTCTGCACACACATGGCATACAGCGGCAGGAGCAGGCTGATATGTCCCTGCAGTGCTGCTAGGGTGGTTCCTAGTGGGGATGGAGGGCTTATTAGAGTGAATAGTTTAGTATATGACAAAATCACATAGCAAGCAAGCATATCTTTTATATCTATAAAATATGCACATATCTATGGTGGAGAATAAATATCTGTGAATTTCAGGTTGATACTGAGATGTAACCTGCGTGTGTAAAATGTGTTTGATCATACTTATGCCTTTGTAAACCTAAGATTTTTGTATTACTTGTGCCCTACATGTCTTAAGCCTGGGAGTATATCATGCTTAACACAGTTGAGCAAAGTGACGTTTGGCCATTGAGATACTCTTCCAAAAATACCTTTTTCCCTCTCAAAGTATATTCGTGCTTAGGAATTTTCAGTATTTGGCTGAAGTCCTAGTCCTTTTGACATGAGTTTTAACGTTAGCTTTTGCAGAATCAGAACGTCATCCTCTGTGTGTGGAGTCCCAGTCTTGGTGTCCAGAAACCAAATGCTTCCTTTGTCTCCTTTTGTATTTATCAGTACAAAGACTTTTTCTTAGTTCAAGCATGAAATTTTTTTGTGCTCTCAAACTGAGATGCACTTGTTGTTCAAAAGCACTGCAGGAAGAACAATTTCTTATAGAGCGTCCTGCTGGGAGTATAAATAATAAATGCTGTGACTCAGAGTGACGCAGGCAACATATATGTGCAAGGCAAAGATTCAGTAAATAATGATTTATCTTCGCTTTGTCAGCCCTGAACCAAGAGGGATCTATTCAGACTTCCTTGCTAGCTTGATGAGTTTTGTTTGTGCTGTACTGCCTTTTAGGAGTTCTAAAACACGAACTTTATTTCTTTTGTGGTGCTGTTTTTGAAGGCCCTTTATGAGGGGTATTAAATATTTATCAAACCCCTAGTTCTGAGCCAAGACTTCCTATTCAAACTTCACCGATTTGCAGTAGGTGCTGACTGTGAAGAGCTTGGAACTGCCACACTTAGTGCCTTATGGTGCAGTAGTAACGGACAGTTATTATTTCAGAGTCGTTGGAATTATTTGATTATGCTCTGTGAGGGTGTCCCACTTTAAAATGATGTAGTTTTGTACTTTGTGGTATGGCAGATTGACAACAGGACCCTCTTCAGGACTGGGATTAAATTATCCAACTCTATGTGATGTGATAAATTGTACCTGTGAAATCTATGCATATAACTCATTCCATTGGTAGGGAAGAAGCTTATTCATAGATAGAGGACCAGGCTCTATATGTTGTTCTTTCTTACCCACTAAAATACACACTAGACATGGTGTGTTATCAGGACACAGCAGAAAGTCTGTGGAGTCAGTGGAAGGGCTTCTGTTAGCAGCAGTGGTAGGTCATGCAGTGGAGCTTTCTGAAGTGCAGAAAACACCGTCAAGATGTGTTTTCTCAAGTGAAGTCAGCTACAAATCTAACTCCACTCCTAAACTTTCAAAATTCAGAGGAAAAAAACATCTGACTTGTTCCATATGAGGCAGCAACTTTGTATTCAGAGGGGCCAGGGGCCAGTGAGATGGTCTAAAAAGAGAAGTGTGGGTCTGGATATCCTTCGTCCTAACAGGACAAGGTGGAGACACTGGGCAGGCTCTCTTCTATTTGCTCTTTTTTTCATTACTTATTTCCCCCAGACAGCTGTGACTGACCAGTGTCCCTTTGAGATTTGAGATCCGCTCAGGACAGGCATAGGCTCGTGATGTAGTTCAAAGTCCACCTTAAGTAGATGGAAAGAGGTGTTAGAGAACTTTTTTTTTTAATCCTTCTTATTTCACCTGTTAGGTTTCACTTTAAGGGAAAAATCCTTACAGATAGTCAACAAGATGTGTCCTGCAAATATACAATCAACATATTTACAGAGAGCCTTGTATGTTTGCTTGTGATCTGATTGCAAGTATGTCCCTGAGGCTGGGATTTCACTCCTGTGTTCGGTGATGTGACTTCCTGCTGTGAGCCCTTTGGTGAGTGCTGTGGGCAAAGCTGGGTTATCATCCACATGTAGATCCTGCTGTGGGATTGCGACTGGAAATGTTCCCGGTCAGTACTGTTTGGTTTGCTGTCTTCAAGAAGCTGCTCAGTCCCCACAGGTTCAACCTCCGCTGAGAAGGTTGGTGTAAGACACTTTCACCTCCATGACCTTCAGCTTGTGTGCAGTAAGAGACTTTTATAAGCTTCAGGATCATTTCTGTGCCTTTGTATTTAAGAATTACTCATTTGCACCGTAGAAGATAACTTTATTTTGAAAATACTCTTCCCTGGATCTCTGAAGGAGGGCAGTCACAGCCTTGTTCAATACCAAGACATTTGCTGACCATCACAGCTGGGAAATTGCTTCCCTGGTGCCAAGGGAATTGCTAGAAAGCATGACGAAAGGCTTTCACGTCCTCTAGCAAGGGGCTTTTTTTTTTTCCTTTCTCTCCTATTGTTTTCTTCTTTTTTGTGATGTCTTTGAAGTAGCAGTAGCATTAATGATACTAAAAAGCAGGATTTCTAAAATGCATGTGTGTGCGTGTGTGTCCCCTCCCCAAACCAGTTTGCCGCCCGTCTCCCAAGACACGCTCAGCTCTGTGAAGCAGCACGGCGGTGTTTGTTTCAGTGTTGGCTGCCCGTTGGGGATTTGCAGGAATACTGCAGCAAATCATCCTGCATGCAAGGCTGACCTCTGGGAGGCTAACAAATTGAGGTGAGCCAGCTGGAGCGATAGGACACTGCCGGCGGACAGAGCATGCTCAGACCTGGGGGAGAAAGGTAGCTCAGGCTGCAGATGGTGCACGGGTTACGGTGCCGAGAGCTGATAGAGAGGATTTCTCCTTTTTCTTTGTGGCGGTGAGGAAAGAAGAGGACTGGAGAGTGTTCGTTCCCCTGCAAAGCATAGCTTTAAGGTGTCTTCTTTTTTCTTTCTCCTGTGAAAGAGAGGCACTGGATAGCCTTTCCTGTTATTTAGCAACACCAGGTATGCGTGCATGTGCTGGAAACACTGATGTACCTGTGCTAGTAGTTCCAAGACTAGAAAGGTTGCAGATGCTCTGAATTACTGCATTTCTTTGCTGGGTGTCATTGTAACTGTGCTCTGTTTGCTGTGCTGATCACATACAGCTCTGAATTCAGTTTTGCTGGCAGTCCTGGCTGCAGTGTACTTCGGGAGGGGGGTGGAGGGTGGCATGTTTTTGATGATAGCTCCTTGCTCCCCCATCCCCACAACTTCACACTGAGTCTCTCCTCTATGTCTGTGCACGTGTGGGGAGGCAGTAGTTCATTTGTAATCCCAGGTCTTTGTAGTCCCTCTTTGTTTGACTAGTGGTTTGCTGTATTATTTTTAAACAAAAGTCTCATGGGGAAAATATCTTTGAGCTGGACCAAATTCTGTAGGTTTTCAGAAATGTATTTTTTTTTATTGGACAGGTGCTGCTATGGGATTACTTTTTTTTTTTTTTTTTACCGTCCCCTGAAAACATGCTAATGTAGAGCTTCTGGTAACCAAGGAGGGATTTTCAATGTTCTTATTGGCTGTGCTGTGTTCCCAACAATTTTGGCTCCTGCTTAGAATTTGCAGCTCACAGGAGCAGTCTTGGGCACCATGCTGATGGGAAGCAGGGAGAGCTCAGGCTATAAACGCTTCTAAACACCAGTCCCAGTATCAAAATAACACAGGTACTCTGCCCGTTGGAGAATAGAGAAAGAAAGGATAGATAAAATACAGAGAAAAACAAATGGCAGCTAAAGCCCAGAGGCGTAGTTGGAGTGGCTGAAGCTCATCTTGTTCAGTACTTTGGGATTTCACATATTTTTTTAAACTCACTTTTGCAGCAAATTTTCCCTTCTGCCACCCCTGTTCCATCTTTACTTCAGGCAAACCACAGAAGTAAGATAAAGCTGCTGCTCTCTGATACCTCTTTTTCTGACAAAAGTATCTTGCTTACAAACTAAAAGCCAGAGACCAGGCAAAACAAGAGATTTTTTTACGCATATGACAGGGCTGTTAATGCCAATATAACCTGGTAGGTTTCAGTGGGATTCTCAGGTGAACAAAGATAGCTGGAATGAACTGTCTGTTAAGCTTTCCCCTCTATCTAGCCATGGTTATTTTGAGTAACTGAGGTTTTCATCTTTAGGCTTGGGACTGTCAGAACGTGGAGAAGACTTGAGGGCTGAGAGAAATACCTTTTATATTTTTTTTAATTTTTTTTAAGTGTTTTTTAGCTCATTTTTCTTACATCTCTTGCCTCAGGCTTATTTATCAGAAATGCATCTTATCTAGGGGAATATTCTAGAGATTAAGTTAGTTTTTGTTTGGGGAAAGGATTTCATACTCCATGTCATTATGGGTGGAGGAGAGAACTTGGAAATGTGGACCTTAAGAGCCCAAGAAGTATTCTTTTTAGATTTATACTTTTAGCTCAGTTTTGTGGCTTACTTCTGTGCATTGAGAGCTTGATTTTTTTTTTAACCTGTTATTTTGTAGATCAAGACAGCAGTATCAACAAATATTAAATCAATGGTTGCTAGTCAAAAAGAAAATCAGGTTGGACCTCCTTCTGTCCCAGCTGTCACAGACTCTGAAATTTAATGGAAGAAAACTTAGATTTTCTATCCATAAGTGCAGCTGGTAGGTGTCCTGCAGTGACCAGCATTCTCCTGTTCATATTGAAGGTGCATTTGCAGTAGGGACCATTGCACAGAGCCTCAATCTCCTTGGTTGAAGTCTCATATAGAAAGATTTACAGTTTTGCTTTCTATTCCTCACTTACACTAAACCATAAAAACTGAAGATAGACCTTATTTTGATCACAACTGTCTATAGATAAGGTTTTTGTAAGACTTTTTAAAAATATATTGTAATATTTGATTTTATTTTTTCTGAGTAAGGCTCTATTTTTTAAATTCTATTTGAGACTACATAGTCAAGATATTCTTATTTTTTGTATCTTCTCTTTGTATCAGGCTTTGTTAATGATATTTTTATCTTTAACTGCTGGGTTTGCTCCCTTCAGGAATCTGCTCTTTTCCTGTTTAAAAAGTCAGCACTCTACACTTGGCTGCTTTTTACAAAGAAAATGTTCCAGTATATCAATCATTCAGTGTACCATCCTTTCTCTAATGTGCTATGTACTGTGAAAGATATATGTATCTCATTAAATAAATACAGTGAATAAGATGATAACAGCTTTTGGGGCTGTGGGGATTGACTTGCTTGTAGTTCTGCGGGAATCTGTGACAGAGATGAGAATAAAAGCGAATTCTTGGCTGCTGAATCTGAACTCCCACTCCTTCCAATCGGGAAAGTTGCCTTCTAGCAACTTCTGCTTTGAGTATGAATGAAGTAGGTATTTAAAACTGCATGTGCTATATACACTGCATCCTTAGCTAAGCCTCTTGCATCAGGGATGGGAGAAAGAACAGAAGACATTTTGCAGGGGAAGTGTGAAATGTCATGTTTGCACGCTTTTCTTTTCCTGTACTGGTCCTGGAAAGCCAGTCTAGCAAGAGATGGATCTGGGGGTAGGGAGCGCTGGTGTGGAAAATATCCTTGAAGAGGGAATATCTGCTCCCACCCCTCCCACTGTGTTGCCATGACAAGAAGTAAGTCAGGACTCCCTGGGCATTTCCTGCCCATGTAGCTCTGGCTCAACTCCTTCCCTGTCCTGTGGCAAAGGCAGCCCCACTTCCAGTTATGTTGCATTTCTGGGAACTCTGGAGACGGTTCTGTTTGGACACCACTGCCACAACTGGCAGGCTGTGCCTGTGAGCTGGTCAGCTGGGCCAAACCCAAGTTGGCCTATGAGAGGAGGCATTTCTCTGCACAGAGCAGTGATGCTCTCTGGAAGTATGTATTGTTTGTGGGGTTTTTTCCCCACTTTGTGCCCTCTCTATCTCTGGAAAACTGAACATTGGCTTGAAAATGCTTGGGCATTGTTAACAAAAGCTTGTCAAAACATAAATAGACATAAACAGCAGTTTTCATTTTGTTAATACCTGCAGGACTAGGTGATCCTTCTTTAGGTGCACTCTTCACCCTGGTCACCCTTTGGGGACTTTAGTAGTGTATGTTTATGTCTTTTTTTGTGGCTGTTTTTTGTTTTGTGGGCTCTGCAGCTTTTCTCCCTATTTCTTACCTAGATTGTAATTTTTAAAATGGAGAAGAGATTTGGAACGTTGTCCATCATATTAATAGCTTTAATGATTCATCCTACTGTAGCTTCACAATTAAAAAAAGAACAACAGACCTCATCTCTTAAATGAATCCAAACAGTCCTTTATGCCAACTGCCTATTAGTAGAAATCCCCTTGTCTCATCCCACCCACTCTGATCTCCTAGACATGGAAAGGAGAGATGAAGAGCCATGTCTCCATCTCTGTTTCCTGTTGCTTTCCTACTTCCTGAGGATGTTTAAAACATCACATGACCAGTAGGTAGCAGGCAGAAGGTGCTACTGTGTCCAAACTTGTATGAGAGTAGCATGGACCTGCAGGATGCTGGAGGTCTGCACCAGAAGTGCCTGCTGAACACACCAGATGCATGTTCCTGAAGGCTTTACCTGCTCACCAGCAGTCAGTGCTAGTTAAAGAGGTGGTAGGTGGGCTGAGAGGATGAAACTGTGACACTTTTGCTAAGTTAGTGGGGGTGGAGGAAGAGAATGGGTAAGCTCTTCATGCCTGTGAACTCTTTTGGAAAAAGAGTAAAGATGAGCTGACCAAAAATAGAGTCCCTCCCACAGGCTCATAGCCTCTGGAGCAGCATCCATTGTGGCTGAGCTGCAATCCTCAGGACATGCTCTCGTTTTCATTGCAAAGTGAGCCACCCCTACCCCAGTGCTTTTGTTGAACTCCCCATCTCTGACTATAAGTCTGCTGCCCCCCTGTCCTGTCAGCATCACTGCCTCTTCTTCCTCCTTCTCTCACTCCTGCTCCTCCCCTGCAGCCCACTCCTTTCGAGAGTGTTCAAGGGCATGTCCCATCACCTCCCCTCCCATGGGGCGTCATTGCCCTCTGCCAGCTTGGCAGCAAGAAGCTCTGTGCAACTTTTACGTGCACGTCTCCTCTGGCTAGGCTCTAGTCTGTCAGCTGTCATGTCTCCTGGTGCTGAAGGATGGTGCTTTAGCATTTCAAAGCAGGGAGTAAAAAAATGTCAGTCCATGCAATTTCCTTGGTAATTGGGGCATATTGCTCACATGGAGCAAAGCCGTGGTTATCCCAATGTCACTGGGAAGCAGGAGGGTCAATGAGTGTGGTAGGGATGGGGGAGGAGGTAGTTTGTGGGCAGCTGGGGGTGTGACTGGCCTAGATGCTGACCTATATGTAGGAAGAAACAGCACAGAGCACTCTGCTCTCACAGAGGGTAGCAGTCTGTCTGGCATGCCACTTCTGCAGGTGCTTTCCAGTTCTTAAGATGTTCTCCAATGACACCATGGGAGGGGCGTGGCAGGTGTCTAGACTCATTTTGTTAGGGAGATTTAGTAATGAAAGTTTCTTTTATCATGAAGCAGCTCTCTTTAGGTGGAAGACTAAATACTTTTACCTATTCCAGAGTTACCTGCTGCCTCCTGGGAAAGTTTCCCATCCCTGAACTACAGCTGCTCACAGTGCCTAATGGCTGATCTCAGCTTGGGGGACTGAGGAACCAGGGGACATGAAGAATGATTGCTTGCCTTTACCCCCTTGGTGCAGCTTCTCCTGGGTATGTAAAAGCAAACAGTGGGATTTTTTTGTTACTATTTATGTTCTGTCATTCCTTGAAGGACCAAAATTTTAGTTCTCGAAGGTCTGTTTTTACTGAAAGTGTCAGATTGAAAAAAAGGTGGTTGATAAAATGGGGGAAAACAGGGAAAGAATTAAGACAGTTCCCTGAGTACCTGTGAAATTCTCCTCTCATTTCTGCTTGCAACACCCCTTCCTGTCCATGTCCCATTGCTTACTTTCATCAAAAGCAGCTTTCAGCCAAGCAGCATGAACCAGGATTTAGGAACTGGCAGTGAGGAACAGAAATGAAGATGGATTACTTCAGCACTGCTAGCGTTTAACAACTATCCCTGACACCTGGTTGGCTAAAGCACATGCACTCACTTCAGCTAAGTGCAGGGAAGTGAAAGAGCTGCAATGAGGAAAGAGGTGGAACAGGGCCTTGCAGATGATTTTTGTTAAAAAGCTGAGTTGTTCTTAGCCATTTAGTGTGTATGGCTGTAGCAGATTCCGAAGCGAAAATTGCTAACCTCTGAACATTGGCCATATCCATCAGTTGCATCTCTGAAGTGCTTCTTATGCCCTTCCCTTGGGGCTGGAGAGGAGACAACAAATCAGTCAGGGGTGAAACATTAGAACAGGATGTTTTCAAGAAAGCCTATTTGGCTCAAGGGGTTTGTAATGGTCGGCAGAGCTCTCCACCACCGAAATGCCTGTGAAATGCAGGTGGTATCAGTGGTGTTTTTATGGACTGCGGGCTTCTGATGCCTTTGAAACACCCACACATACACACTCATTTCACCATAATGGATTAATAAAGAGGTCGTGGTTTCCCCCCCTCTGCCAAGTTCTTGCAACTTGCATTGACTCCACTGAACTTGTAGTGCTTTGTTCTTCTGACCCTCAGTATTTACTAACATTCACAACGCCCACAGACTGGCCTTCATTTGAAGTGTGTGCTTGCAGCAGAGGACTTGCTTGTTAAAGGTCTCCTTCATTTACTGACTAGCAGGCTTTGCACGTGGCTGCTGCGGCTCAGTCCTTTCCTCAGTGATGCTGCTGAAGTCATTTAAAGCTGTGCACACAAGATGAGAGGTTTGTAGTGGAGAAGTTACATAGAGAGATGGACGATACCATTAGACATCTTTCAAAGACAGTGAAGAAGTAAAATGAAGCATTGAAAGTCTGGTACCAACAAAATAACTTAAGATCTCTCTCTATCATTTTTTTTTTTTCATGAAAACTGGTTTGATGGCATTAGCAGAGCCTGAGTGATGTACCTCTGTCCCAAGTGGGTTTCCATTTGAGACTGTCCATGGAACGACCATGGTTGAGTTGCAAAGCCATCAGGAGTAGCAGTTGTCCCCTGTTGACAGAGAAGGACAAATGACAGCCATCATTTGTCTCTACAGTATATCTGTGGTCCCTGGGACAAGACCAGATTTAAATTGCTGTGGTTGAAACAAAGGCTAAGTGTTAGGAAAGGGTTTATGACAGTCCTTCCATGCCTCTGTCAAGACTGGCTGAAGAGATGAATGAGTACAAAGAACGAGATAGAGAAGCATCTTTGGGGAGTGGTTTATGGAGAACTGATCCTGCCTTGGTAATTAGATGTCCACTCTGGGTCCCTTCCATTTTCTTTTCCGTGGTTGAAATCAAAACAACACCATTTTTAATTTGCTGCTTGCTTTTAGGGAGGCAGTTTTTCAGACCACTTGCCAGAGGAGGTGGACTTGATTTCTGTTTCATTTGAGTAGCTAGAGCTGCTCTGAAATTGAAATGATATTTGTTGCTCAGATCCTCAGAGACCACCTCTTGAATTTATGTGGCTTACAGCTAGCACTCGTTTCTTTGGCATTATTCAGACTCCCACATACCTTCAGTTCTTCATGGATCCCGCAGGCTGTTGGGATCTCACAAGCTGTAGCAATCCCTTATGACTTCATTGAATTCCATGAATGATTCTCCATTCAATTCCAACTTGCAGGATCAAGCTTTAAGGCTGCAGCATGTCTTTTCAAAAGAACTCCCTTGGCAGTAGAGGTTTGGTGTTTGCTTTGGTTCCAAATATGTGTTGCTGACTTCCTCCACTCTGCCATATATATAAGTGTCTCTCAGTAAAAATGCTAAGGGATGCTTGGGATATCAGAATGTGTGCTTGAGACATTGCTTTTTCCCCCTCTCTGCAAACTTACATTAAAGGAAGTTTAAAATTGCTACCTTTAAAAACAGCAGCTAGAAACAGTCTGATGGGGTATATACCAATCAGAAATTTCCCTTACTGAAGTTCCCTATGAGCCATGGGTGCAATTATGTACAGCCTGACTAGCAGTGAATCTTGATGCATAATGAAAATTGGAGCCCATAAATACAGTAGGTGAATCAATACTTCAGTTGAAGTTCACAGTTGAAAATATAATCAGTACTCTGATATAAGCCAGTAGTGTTTCTACATAGAAAGAAAACAGAGCCAGGATCTCTCTAACAAAAAAAAATAAACAGGGAGGCCTTGGAGCAGCACAGAAAAGGTTCTCAGGTTGGGATGGGAAAATGCCAACACTGAAACCCTTCAAATGCTTATCATTTGTATAAGAATTGGCTGGTGCAGGTCAGACTCTCACTAAATGAAGGTTTGATTACTTTAATGACATATTGGTTCCTTACATAAAGGCCAGAGGTCCCCTCTCTCCCATGCCAGTACTTCTTTTGGAAGATGATGGCACTTCCTAGTCTTTGATCCTGGATTGCAGCCATAGAAATGCCCAAGTGACTTGGGAGTTTCCCACAGGGCAGCCCAGAGACCTGCAAGTCCTCCCCCAACCCCCCAGTAAAATTAACTTGAATGTGATGTTCATTAGTTCACATTCTACATTGGAATATTGTGAAATCTGTACTTGGCAATAATCCTTGTACTATTATTGTCTACACAGTAAAGGTGAGAGGCACCGTTGAGTATTTTCAGCTGTACAAAAAGCCTGTGGCAGATCGAGAGGAGGAGCTTGGTCTCCTAACCCCTCTGCAAGTGACCCAGTGATTGCAGGGCTCTCTTCCCTCTCACTGTGGGAGTGGTCTGCAAAAAGCAGCTAAGCCTAAATCCCAGAGTACATACTATTTCTTCTGACAAATCTTCACAGATTTCATCCTTC
The DNA here is from genome assembly GCA_013396775.1 of Cephalopterus ornatus. Classification (NCBI taxonomy): domain Eukaryota; kingdom Metazoa; phylum Chordata; class Aves; order Passeriformes; family Cotingidae; genus Cephalopterus; species Cephalopterus ornatus. The sequence goes on along the minus strand of VZRE01005948.1, from coordinate 679,543 downwards.
AACTTTTACATCTTCTTTTCCAAAAGTGTAGAAATGAAAATGAGAGAGGAAGCCTTCCTGAAGAGCAGCTCCCAGTTCTGTTTGCCTTTTTTTTTTTACAGTTTTGGGTAGAGCTTTGGCACTTTTTCCTTTTTTCCCTTCATTCCCTGGTAGGGGGAAAAATTACTGAAAAAAACCTAAACTCTCTTGAATAGTCCATAAAATGTGATTTATGATGGAGCTGTAAACCGGATGTTTAAATGGTTCCCTTCTTGTTTTATTTTCCACAGGTCTTTGCCCTCACCATGTCAAGGAGTGTTAATGATGTGTTCCTTCTCCATTGCATTCCCCACCTGTCATCCTGCTAGGATCTAACTACAGAATGAACATAGCAGCTGTGTTTAATGCCCTGCTCGTGTCTGTCCTCGCTGCTGTGCTGTGGAAATACATCAAACTGCGTGAGCATGCCTCCATGGTGGAAGAGGAGTTGGTCCTCACACGCCAGTCTCAGGAACTTTCTGAGGTTCAGATTGACTACCATGCAGCTCTCCAGGCACTGGTGGAGAACGGTACCAGGATGGTGTGCACTGGCAGGATGCACACCGACCGCATCTGCCGCTTTGAGTCCCTCTGCTACTCTACTGAGGCCGAGGAGTTTGTCTACTTTCACAGCAACTCCTCGGTTATGCTGCCCAACCTGGGCTCCAGGAGGTTCCAGCCGGCTCTGCTCGACCTCTCCTCTGTGGAAGATCACAACACCCAGTACTTCAACTTTGTGGAGCTGCCAGCTGCTGCACTGAAATTTATGCCAAAGCCAGTCTTTGTGCCTGATGTGGCGCTGATTGCCAACAGGTTCAACCCAGACAACCTGATGCACGTCTTTCATGATGACCTTCTGCCCATTTATTACACCATGCAGCAGTTCTCTGATTTAGATCTGGAGGCACGGCTGTTCTTCATGGAAGGGTGGAGTGAAGGTGTTCACTTTGACCTCTACAAGTTACTGAGTAACAAGCAGCCGCTCCTCAGGGAGGAGCTTAAAACCCTGGGCAGGCTCCTCTGCTTTACCAAATCTTATGTGGGTCTGTCCAAAATCACCACCTGGTATCAGTACGGATTTGTCCAACCACAAGGGCCGAAGGCTAACATCTTGGTTTCTGGTAATGAGATTAGGCAGTTTACCAAATTCATGATGCAGAAACTGAACATCAGCTTGGAGGAAAGGTCCGGTGAGGAGTACATCGTGGTGTTCAGTCGAACAATCAACAGACTTATCCTAAATGAGGCAGAACTAATCCTGGCTCTCGCTCAGGAGTTTCAGATGAAAACCATTTCCGTCTCTCTGGAGGAGCATTCGTTCTCTGACATCGTCCGGCTGATCAGCAACACGTCCATGCTGGTCAGCATGCACGGGGCACAGTTAGTCATGTCGCTCTTCCTGCCCAGAGGTGCCACCGTGGTGGAGCTCTTTCCGTATGCTATCAACCCCGAACACTATACCCCTTACAAAACCCTGGCAACCCTTCCTGGCATGGACCTGCAGTACATTGCCTGGCAGAACACTGACAGGGAAGACACAGTTACATACCCGGACAGACCTTGGGATCAGGGTGGGATTGCTCATCTGGACAAGGCTGAGCAAGACCGCATCATTAAGAGCACAGAGGTGCCACGGCACCTCTGCTGCCGCAATCCTGAGTGGCTGTTCCGTGCCTACCAGGACACAAAGGTGAACATCCCATCTCTAATCCACACAATTAGGCAGACTGTGAAGTCTAAGCCTGGACCCAAGAAGCAGAAATGGTCTGGTAGCCTCTACCCTGGCAAAGTGAGGGATGCCAAGTGTCAGGCCTCTGTCCAGGGCACAAGTGAAGCTAAACTTGCTGTGTCCTGGCAGATCCCCTGGAATCTGAGGTATCTCAAGGTCAGAGAAGTGAAATATGAAGTGTGGATACAAGAGCAAGGGGAAAACACTTACATGCCTTATATATTGTCCCATCAGAATCACACCTTCTCAGAAAACATTAAGCCCTTCACAATATATCTGGTGTGGATACGCTGCATCTTCAATAAAAATCTCCTGGGACCTTTTGCAGATGTGCTCTTGTGTAGTACATAACCTGCTGCACTACCTGTACTGCTGTAACCCGCTCTCCACTTCATCTGTGGTTTAAAATTTCTTGTCTCGTAGTTTGTAGAGGGCTGAAGAGGATTAGACTGTACTGGTGCCTAAGTGTCTATTTTATTGCACTCCGTGTGTATTCTTTAGATGGTATTTATTTCCAGTGAGTGTTAAAAAAAAAAAAAAAAGAGAAACCTCTGTGTTCTTAAGAGTAACTTCCAGAGGTTAAATTACATGCTGAATACGTGTAATTGAAAACAGAATGGAAGTGAATTGTGTGTACCTTGGTTGTGATTTAAATTTGTTCCTATTGTGTGGTGAGTATTTAAGCACAGCATTAAACCGCAGTTAATTCCATGGCTAAGTGGGCAATTCTCATCAGCTTTTTCCTTGTAAGTTATTTTTTTCAATAACTCTGACTGTAATTTTGAGTTCAGGATTTGGTACTTGAGCCTTCATTAAACTGCTGTAAACCTCCTTAACTTTTTTATTTATGTTTTATTATTTGTCAAAGCATTACTGTGATAGATTTATCCATTGTTGTGGTAAAATGTGTATATGTGTAGCTTTTTATTTTTCATATTTTGGTTAAAGAAAATGAGACTGCAGTGTCAACTTCATCTTTAAAATCAGATTTCACTGCACCCCTGTTGCAAAAGGCTGGAGTAGAAGTAGAAGGGGTGGCACAGGTAAAATAATCTACTGTGTTTTAAGATGTTGTCTTTCTGTGTTGATGTGTTTTAAGATGTAACTCACTCGTGAGCTATGTACAGGTGTGTGAGAAAGGAAGAGGATGGTTTGGGAGAAATGGTGGGAACGATTGCACTTACAGGAATCCACTCAAGAAAATCCTTTTTTTTTTCCTTTTATTTTATCAGAATAATCTTGATAATAGCTACCAACAGGTACATGTTTTGCTAAGGAATAGGCAGGTGATGGCAAAGCTAAGCTTTCTGGGCACGGCTGTTCCTAGGTGTTGGTGGGAGGAAGCAGAGTCAGGCAGGAAACAGATAGATGAATGCCATGGCATTGGGCTGGACAGAGCATGTGGCTGGAATTGGGCTGATGACGCTCTCACCTCTGTTGCTCCAGTGAGGAGAGTAGTTTATTCTAGATGTAAACTCATTTTCTCTGAGATCAGAACCTGGCTTCATTGCTGGGGTAGCACACTGACTGCTTTGGGCCTGATCCTGCACAGATCTGCTTTAGCTGGAGACCCTAAATGGTGCGGTCTTTGAAAACCAGCTCTGAGTCACAAGTACAGCTCTTGGGGAGGGAGAGAGGAGCAGGAGTATGAGATGTTTCCCTGATAGATGTTAGCATCCTCCATTGTTCATCACCAACGTTGAAGCAACAGGAAAAGTGCTTTCTTCTTCTCTCCCTCCTCCATCCACACCTTCCTCCCAAGGTCTGGATGGACGTTTTAACAGTAGGATAAATGTCTTGCTTTCTTAGTGGTGGGCTGATAGATGAGCATCTCAAGGCAGGATTATAAATATGGGTTCTGGAGAGAGGGGGAGAAAAACATTGCTGTACGAGTCAGACAAGAAACAGGAGGGTTGAAAAATGAGCAAACACCACAGTACAACATTGGACCTTCAGGCAAGTGCTGCTTCTGTATATTCATTTTCATTATGTCTTGCTTTGTTTTCAAATATGTTTATGATTTAAGGGAGGGGAAGAATCAGAACATCAGTCCCAAGTCTGTGTTTGCTTTGCCATTGTAACCTTGCCAACTAATAGTTTTTGCCTTGATATTTTAAAGGGGCCTGTGAATATTCCTGCTGTTGTTTTCTTAGGAGAAAACGGGCTTCTAGCTGAAGTGAGTATCCAAGCTGTGCCCCAAAGACTCCATGTGGCTGCATATTCCATGCTAGTATGTCAGAGCTGAGGTGAGAAAAACTCCCCAGCAGATGACAGGGAAAGCAGGCCGTTCAGGGAAGCCTCTGGGACTTGTGGATCCCCAGGATCTTGCTGGCTTATGAGCTCCCTCTCACGGAAGCATTTTGCAGCAGTCTTGCATCCCTGCATCCATTCCAGCTAAAGGTAGCCCTGTGGGCAGTGGCCATCCTGCTGGCTATTGCAAGGGTGGTGATGTTGGCAACCTGTGAAGTCAGTATTGAGTGAGTCTTCAGACAGCTGAATTAGTCAGCATTTGATTTGCATGACCTCTCAGAAGTAATTTTCTATGAGTGTGTGACTGCCTGTGTTCTCCTAACCAGTGTTCATCCTGGACAGGGTATCGGTCTGCTTGTTACCTTCCTGCCTGCTTTTCTCCATGTCTTTTGTAGTAATCCTTTGCCTGTAATTTATAGACCATCCCATTTCACTTAAAATTAGTTCCATATGATTGCAGATTTTGTAACATTTGCAGATTGGTTACAGCACATTAACTATTTTCTTCTCATATTCTAATGACTCTAATCAAAAATATTGGCTAGAGAGCTATGAAGTATCATATATGTGAGTTTCCGTGCTCTTAACTCTGGCATGAAACGGTCTCTTGTATTCAGAGAGAGACTCACTTTTTCCAGAAGATAATCAAATGTGCTTTTCAAAAATGTGCATTCATGTTCTGTCTTCCTCATCAGTGCTCTGAGTGCTTTATGAGGTGGAAGGAAAATGGAAAGTATTTTTTCTTCTCAAATTCTGAGATAGCTGAACGCTGAAGTTGTGACAATGGTGCTGCTGTTTTCCTCCAACACCTGCCCAGTGTAAGAATGTCTGTGCTGGTGCCTTACTGCTATACCTGAATTCCTCCTCTGCCAGAGCACACAGCACTGAGACCCTATGATCCAGCCTGTAGTTTCATAAATTGGGCACAGTAGTGTAATGCTGATTTATACTACCTCAAGAACTGCTCTGGAGTGCTGGCATCTTTCCATAATGAATTTTCTTTCCTTTTAATAGCTTTGCCATCGGTGCTCTGCAGGCCTGTTCCATTTTTCACCCCAGTCCTCCCCTGTCCCATGGGCTGTTTGTTTCTCTTCCTTCACACGAATATCCTCTCACAGTCTTTAGCCTTCACATTTCAAGAAAACCCCGCTGGTATTTTCACTATCAATGCCACTTAATGAATCAGAAGGAATGTTTGCCTAGTATTACTTAGAGTTTTGTCCTATAATGAACACAGACTCGCTGTGCACAGGGAATGAGGCTGCATCTCTCACATGTGTAGGAAGGCAGGGCCGGAGCAGAGTTACTCTGTTTCCAGAACAGCTTCTTCCCCCGGTGAGCTTGTGGGGCTCCTTTTGATGAGTTGTGTTGTGGAAGCAACTTGGAACTTCCACAACTGCATCAACTTGTTTCTGCTCCCAAAGCAAATACATTATGCTCTGTGGTGCTCTTTGCCCGCACTGTCCTGGAAGAAGAGAAATAGCTGGGATTAATTCCAGAACTCTCTGAGAGTAGTACAGGATGCTGGTCTTGAACTCGCTGCTCTTGGGCTTGTCCATGCTTACGGAAATGGATCATCGAGAAGGATTTCCTCTGGCTGCAGTTTCATATCCACTTTTAATTAGCCCAAGTGCAAGGAGCAGCCCGTGGCTGTGGCGGAGGGACTCTTATTGACATACAAGGACAAAGAAGGACCAAATGGAGTACTTACCAGCTGGGACCTGTGAAGTGTTGGAACAGGAGCTGCAGGTTGGTGGCAATACAGTTCCCTACGGGACAGGACCTCTCAAGTGTGACTTTATTAGAGCCAGAGCAATTCATGTTACTGTTAGCTTCCACTGCTTATGGCCCATACTCACCCTCAAAGACCATATCCAAGAACAGAAACATTTCTGAAGAGGCTCAACTCTAGTCTGGCTCAAGTGTGTTTCTTGAGAAGGATGTGCTGCCACCAGGGCTGTGGAGAGCAGAGACTTAATGGATGTGGCTTGTCCTAAACAGCCCAGCCCTTGCTCTACACAGCAGAAGGCCAGTTGCTCTGGAGGGGTAGCCTGGAAGAGCAAGGAGCAGGATAAAGTAGCACAAACAAGGCTGAAAAGCCACCAAGTGATACTATCTCTAGGACTGTGGAGTGGTGGGAGGGACTTGTCCCATGCAGCCTGGCAGGTGGCATTTGGCATGACAACCTGGGGAGCTCCCCTCAGAGAATTTCTATGGCACTTGTTTGCCAGCTTCCCAGGAACCTAAACACAGGGAAATAATGATGAAATCTTGTTTTAATAGTTGATTTGAGAAAGCCTGTGTTCTGCCAAGCTACTATTGACATCTTCTGAGTGGATTTTAAACTGTTACTCCAGGCAGGAATTCTCCTCTTTGTGATGAACGTGGCTTAGAGGTTGGTGTCCCGAAGTTGGTCCCATGGCTGAGTGCAGCATGAAGACATCACTAAGCTTTTGGCTAAGGGAGAAGCAGTGAGGATGCTGGTTCCCTGAGAGCAGTGTTCTCACATGGGTGCAACCCAGTTCCTCCTGATCTCCCTCTGCAGACAGGTGGGGCACCTTGGTGGCCACCAGCTGATCATCATCTCACCAGCCACAGGTGCTCTGCTGCTTATGCAGTGCACTTAGCCCTTGTCAAGCATGCAGAATCCTAAGTGTCATCCAGGAAACCCCACGGCTGCCATAAATTATTACTGGCTATCTTTTGCATGGCAAAATTACCGCGCGTTTCTTTTACTGGCCCTATGGGTTTCTCCAGCTTTTGGCTTCTTTCTTGTCACCCGTTGCCCATGGGTGGTAGGGGCAGGCAGTGATGGGCTTATTGCAATCCAGATTGGTCACCCAGTGTGGGTTTTACACCTCCAGAAAGTGACTGGAGATAATAAAAATATTTGGTTTTACAGAGTTCAGTTTGAGATTTTTGTCTTCTTCCTCTCCCCTTCCCCAATTCTTTTGGACAGATCCTTTTCTTAAGGACATAATGATTCTCAAGAGCAATAACCTGGAACTTTTAAGAACTGCTGTGGAGGAATGGAAAATATAAAGCAAAAACAAACACTTTGAGAGACAGTTTAGGAAATATGTTAGCAGATGAAACCAGACCATTTCTTAGAAGATTTTGGTGAGAAATAATGCAAAGTGCCTTTTTCAGTTTCATCATCTCAGTCTTTCACAACTAAATACATTACTCAAGGTAAATGTATGACAGTAATATTCTTTAAAGCTGTTTATTGATTTTTTTTTTTTAATTTTTATTCTTTCTTACATTTCAGGCCCAGTTTTTTGCCCCCATCTCTTAAGGCTTTGTGTACCCACCGCTCTGGGATCTGTGAATGTTTTGTCCTGGGACATCAACACCTCACAGGACCCAAATTAAATTAAGACACTTAGGAAAGAAATTATCTTAAGACCCCGTAGGCTGTTGGCATAGATGGCTCCAAGGCAAAGCCACACTTACTGCAGGTGGACTGGCAAGGGCTCTGACCCAAGCCTTTAACCTCTTTAGGGCAGGAGCTGGTTCATCTCCACAGCAGGAAGGTTGTTGCTCTCTGGGATCCGTGGGTGAAAGGGACTCTATAAGTACCATAATTTAATTTAAATTGAACAAAAGGGTGACTTCAGCATCTATTTTGCTCTGTCTCATCCACTGAGCTTTATAAGTACCAGACATGTTTCTACAATATTTTTGCTTTTGGTGTCTATGTGTTGTAAGGCAGGGTGGGTTTAGTGGATAAAAGAGCACTTAATTTTCTCTGCTGGACTTGGGGTAGGCACACTCTTGGAATGGCTTTCAGTGTGATGACTGACAGTCCATCTGTGCTGTGGGTGGTAAGAGAAGCATCACCATCTGCACGTGTGTGAGGCACATCACCGTCCTTATGTAAGAGAAGTCACCTCCCCCAGCACGTCCCCCCTAGAGGAACTTGAGCCAAACCCTCTGCTAGTGTGGAGCTGGCTGCCACGCAGCAAGCCAGCATGAATTTACACTGATTGAGGGCCTGGCCCTTCTTGTCACCCTCTCAAATCGTCCCTTCAGAACATGCTGATTACCAAATTAATTGTTGGCATGTTCAAACAGATACACAGAATAGCCTCCTCTTTGCTCGAAATAACTTGGCAATGATCATCACCTTTAAATGTCGCTTAGTCCTGCCATTTTCAAATGTGTTGCCTTAAAAATTTAATTGAGTTTCCCTTTGTTTGGTGTGTATTCAAATAACTTGCTCCAATTGCCTGATTTACCTTCTGGATTCGCTGTGTTCCTTGTATGCATAATGTAGCATCCACAGGCACACTCAGTTTAACGTCTCTTTTCTCTGTCCTAGAGGTTCCCTGTTCCTTTGTCCTTCCTTACTTCAATGTTATTCTGGCCCCTAGGAAAAGTAGTTGCCTCCTCCAGCTTGGCCAGTATGTGGTAAGGTGGATGGAGGAGGGACATCCTGCAGGCGTTCCGTCACCAGCAGCAATGTTGTTTTCCCAGTGTCTGTGGATTTCCGACCCTGTTATCCTGTGGATATTTCTAGTGGTGTGACGTTTCCATGATGAGTCAATTCCTCCTGCTTCTTCAATCTGCCTGGCAAAAACCTGCCGGGTCCTTGTTGCCATCAAGGAATGGGTACTGAGACAGCAGCTGCTTTGTGGACTCCAATGGATCCCTTGCACTGGGGTGATTTCACCAGTGCTGAAATAAACAGAGCTGAACACTGGCCTTTCCCTACCCTTCAGCCCCAGGGCCCAGATCTGCTTGTATTCAGGGATCATGGCTGCTTGGGGGCAAGGTGTGACAGCCCTTCCAGTTAGGAAGCAGAGGCTCAGGCTGCTGCTCAAGCTGACTAGCAGGGTAGAGACACTGATGGCCATCTGGACAAAGTTTTCATTAAATGTGTCTTTTTTGTTTGCAGGATTCTTACTGCAAGAAGCACAGAGGAGAGGGAGGTGGCATGCAGGGCACTGCCACCTGGGGTGAATTGCTGAATTGCTCCTATTTTTTAGGTTAGAGATCAGTGGAGGACTGTAGGTCCAAACCATCAGTTTTAGCTTGGCAAATTTGTTGTTTGTACAAGCTCTTTTCCCAATCCTGCTCCTCTGTTTCAAGAATTTATATAATTCTCCATTACTTTGTTCTTTTTATTCACTCTTCTCTAGATTCCATCATCTGTTTTGCCATTAGAAGATGAAAAATTTGAGCTAGACTTCAGGCAGAGGGGAGCAGGGGTGAGAGCTCAATTGGGAAACACCAGCGTATCTCCAGCCGTGGCCAGGAACCCCCTGACAGCATCACTTGTGCAGCACAATGGAAGATGGGTGCTGCTTCCATATTTCTTAAACATTTTTTTCATGTATTTCCTTCTGCCAGAGAAAGGTGCTTTCCTCCATGCATGAATACTTCTCAGCTTCAGACCCAGACAGCTGTGAAAAATCTCTTTCCTTCCTTCTTCCTCCAAATTCCTTGCTCAGGATTATGATGGTGCTTCAGAGGAGCAATTTGAAATGCATTTTGCTTGAGGGGAAGAGTGGGATTTAGTTGTCTGGGAGTGAGGGTTTCAGGTGCTTTGGGTTCCTGTTCTTTTCCCACCTCCCACTTTCTTCATTTTGGGCAGAAAGTGACTGCAGAACATATGGTTGATGCTGATGACTGGAAGATGCTGTGTCCTTGGAGAAGGCAGATAAAGAGACATCTCTGCTGCAACTCTAAGGGGCCAAGCACTGTGGTTGCACATCCCAGCCACTTCTATGAGAATCATTTTGTTTTTCTGACAACTTTTCCTTCCTCTGCATTAAAAAAAAAAAAAAAACAAAAAAAACCCAAACAAACCAAAAGTTCTGTTAGGGAGACTAGGAGGGGCTGGGGAATCGGTGGGGCTGACCTGAGAGTCCCTGTCTGCAGTGCAAGAATTCTTGGTGAAAATCTCAGCCTTTTTCCCCCAAAATTGTTCTGCAAAGCTTGCAGGCAGAAAGAAAACTTCAAAAGGGTGGTTGGCTTCATCCTCTATATTGCATGTTCCCCTTCTTTGTGCCAACTTTCTGAGTAAGGACCTAATTAAACTGTGTTCTCCTCAGAAAAAAGTGTAATTTTTACAGCCCAGGTTTGGGAAATCTGTGACCAGCAGACTACACTTAGTGTAGCAGTGGTATAGGTGAGGTTGGCAGGTATGTAACACCAGGCTGTGATGGACACAGCTGCCTATGTGGTTTTTCCCAAGGCAAGCACCACTGGTTTTACCCCGCTCCTGCTGAGTTGATTCTTATACCATTAAAAGCAAGAGGATATTAGTGGCCGGTTTGATGCATCCTCTCCAGTAGCTCAGGTGAGGGCCCCATGGGTAAGCACCACAAATAAACAAGCCACCCAATTCCAGGCCAGGATTTTGGCTCTACTTTCTCAGCTCTCTTTCAAAGCAGTAACATTTCAGGGGAAAAAAGCCCCATGAAATGACCCACACAGAGCAGTAGTGTCCCTCGAATTGTGCTGCTCCAGGCTACATAAGCCGCTTACCTGGAAACCCTCTCTGCGTGGTGGAAATAAAAAGAACCCCTTGCAGCCAATCCCTTATAATCTGTAGGAAAATATTACCGCTACTGGATGATCAGCAGCTTCAGGAGCAAGCAAACGTGCCAGAACCCAGACTAGAGCAGTCAGTGCATCCAACTGCAGCTCCATGGAGCCTTTCCCTTTTTATCCCAGTTCTGGGTTGATAGCTTTTTTCATATCCATTGCCTTCATGTAAACAACCACGCAAGTTGCAGAGGAATAAACAAAAATCAGGCCCTTGAACACAATTGCTTACCGGGAAAAAGACCAAAGCAGAGATCCATGAAATATGTGTGCAGTGCTGCAGGCACAGCCAGGTTTGCTGGGGCTGTGAAACAGAGGGCTGCCGCCACCTGGGCTGCCCTGAGAGCCTACTTACCTTTGCACAGATGTACAGTAGAAAGGCAAATCTGAAAGTGGCTATAAAAGGGACCTGTTTATAGCTTAACTTGGAAGCTCCGTGACTCACAGGGGAATCTGTTCCTCACCGCAAGATTAAAACAGACTTGAAACACATGTTTTTAGGCTAAACTGTTTAAAAAATGTAAACTACCCATAAATGCAAGGTAATTTAAATGTAAACTACCCATAAATGCAAGGTAATTCAAGTAATCTACTTGAAGCAGAGGCAAAAAGAAACATAAACCCAGTGCCACTTACTTTAATAGGTTTTGTCCGTTTCCATTCAAAGCGTTCAAATAACCACACAGGTGCATCTACACCCACCTGATGTGTGTCTGCTACAACTCCAGTTCAGCTCTCTAGGTACCAAGGGCTCCAGCTATTTTAAACCTCAATATATGGTGTTTCCTTTAACATCCTGCCTCCTGAAAGCAACAGTCCTGCAGCACACCAAGTGATGAGGCTCCGGACTACTTTGCTGAGCTTGATTTAGTCACTTTTATATATGTATACATATATACATATGTATACCAGGCATCACTGAGACTGAGCTGCCCATCATTCACTTGGGGTTGTGGCTCAGGATAATTAATTTCCCAATTTAGCTAAGAAGGCAGCTCAAACCCTGCCAGTCTGGGAGCCCACATGTGATGGCAGGGCTTCAAAGCAAACGCCGCTGCCAGTGGGCTTGCTCTATATTCCCATTATCCAAGCTGCATCCCTGGTGACACCAGGGTGATGCTACAGGGCGGAGGCTGGGAAAGGGCAGGGGACTGGCACATGGTGGTGGTTTTCATCTGATGTCCTCTGCCAAGCCTCCTGAGTCGCCTCATCCCCGAGCCGTGAGATGTTTTCTCCTCAGTTAACTCGGCGCGACAGTTCCAGCTGGTCCCAAGCCATCATAATTAACGCCACGTCTTTCCCATTTCTCTCTGGCTTTCACACGCGTGCCCAGGCTCCTGCCAGCTCTCATCAGTCACCCCCCCTGGTGCCAGCAGCAAGCAGGGGAAAGGACCAAGTGTGCTTGCATCAATGGTGTAAGTCCAGGCTTTGCCAGGTCTGGATGGGACTGGTGCATCACCTCCCACCTCAAAAGTTTGCTCTTGCACTCTTTGCAAAAGTGGGATTAAAGCCTCTCTGCATTTGGTGGCAGCTTCTCTGTCCTGTATCACTGTTTGCTGGCCAAGTTGAAGGACTGTGGAGCACCTGTGGATGTGCTGGCCTTGCTTCCCATCATTTGTCAGAATTGTTTCCTCCTTGAAGTGTGAGTTTCAAGCTCTCGCCCCAGAGAGAGGACCTCTGCCACGCAAGAGGGTTATTTCAGAGGGAGCCACTTGTGTCCGCCTTTATTCTCCATATTTACTTGCTATTGTCCCACCTTTAGAGACAGTGTGATGGATAGTGAAAGGCACTTGATGAAGGATTTCATTTGAGGAGACTAAAAAAATTGTGTAGCAGACTGTGTTTTGCTCCATTTTGCTAAAACGGAGATAAAAGTTTGTCCAAACCCATGCCACACCTGGAGCTGAGAACTGCTCAATGACTTCTCTGCAGGAGTTCAAAGACCTGATTTATAACTACCAGGTTTTAGGTGAAACATCTTGTTCCACCTGATGGCAAAAGTGAAAGATCAAGCCCTCCAAAGTCCAGCTCTTCCCAGGCACATTGAGGAAATGGACATATTTCTATCATGTTTGGGGGCTAATGTTTTGACATCGAGTTCAATGCTTGGGTTTAAGGATCTCTTTGGCAGCATCTTGCTGGGATTTTATTGGGGTTGAAAGGCAGAGCTTGTGAGTGTTTTATTAGCTTTGAACGGAACATCTATTTTTTATTTATGTAAGTACAAAGGATTGTATTGAGTTCTTGTTTAATAACTTCCCACAGTGCTCCATCTCAGTGGCAGTTTAATCACAGCTCAGGGTCCTCTCTGGAGCAGGAGAAGATCCCAAAACCATGGGAAAAAAAATGTGCACACCTCCATCCCTCTGGGCAGGAGAAGCCTGTGATGGGGTGGTGGCAAAGGGGCTGTGGACACTGGTGATGGGAGCTTACCTTGCAGGGCGAGCAGCAACAGAGCGAAATACAGACATGTGGAGTGTCAAATAATTTTGACTAATAGCTGACTATTTAAAAAAACCCCATGTCTATGTCTCCTCATTGATAATTCAGAAGCAGAAATAAATTGTTTGCTGGGAACAGCTCGCCTTGTTCTTTTTGCCACATGTATCGTGTATGTCACCACTTGAGAACTTCGTTGTCTGTCTGTATGTGCTCAGTACAGGCATCTTTATAAAATCCAAGAAAAATGAGCTGTGAAGAGCCAGAGAACTTTTAAAAGATGAATGCTTTACAGAGGAAAAAATTATGGCATTAAGAAGACATCCAGCAGATACTTCTTCTCTTGGGCTAGTTATGTTTTAAAATTTATTTGTTATGAGAAGGAGTGAAGCTGGACCCAAGCTGTTAATCCAAACCAGAGGGAGAGTGTTCAGCTGAGAAATATTTTCCTACCTGCCAAACCTCCCCCAACATGTAGAAACTGTTTCCCTGCTCATGCAGTTGGTTGTATAGCTGTACCTCGTGTCTCAAGGGACCTATGAATTTTTAATTTCTCAGCAGGGTTTAGTCTTTAAATTATCTTCCTCTGCAGACCGAGAAAGAAGGGAGAAATGATGCTGCTTGTGAGAAGGGCCACAAGTGAAGGATCTCATGGAGGGGTGTAGGACAAAGCCAGCCTCTGTGAGAGCTCCCTGGGCTCCAGTAAGGTGATGGTCCCAACATCCTCCAGACATCACTGTCTCACCTGGAAATAGGTGTGACAGCTCAGTCCAGGCATCATCATAACTGAGACTGAGCTGAGAATCTGGGTTAGGAATAAAGATCTGGGGGGAAGACTGGGGAATAGGACTTGAATGGAAATATTTATTTTGCCCAAGGATTTTAATTGCTTTGATCCAGCTGCCAAAGCTGCAGCAGGCTTATTAGAAACCAGCTCAATAATAGGTTTAATCCATGGTCTCCTTTGGTCCTCTGGAAAGAGGGTGTTCCACCTTCTCCCCACCCCAGCTCCACAAATACTAGCTATAGAACAGAGATGTTGGGGGGGGGTTTTTAACACTTAATTATTTTGAAAATATTTATTCATGACACATTTATTTGTAAAGGTGCCTCATCAGGGTGTTGGTGGAATGAAGAATTGAATCTTTATGAAAAAAAGATGGGTAATATTTTCTTTTCCTGACTGATATCTGAGTGCTGATTAGAATGCAGCCCGGCACTGCAGGGGGCTTGTGCAGTCGAGGATGGGCTCTCCCCGTTAGCTGGGTACCACGCTACCTCTCATTAGCCCATTTTTATAAACCAGCTTTGATGTCCTTAATTCCAGAAGTTGCTCATCAGACACCTCATACCAGCCTCATGAACACTGCCCAAACATTCCTCCATCCTTAGTCTGGGAGAATGCACTTCTTTTGTGTAAAACAGCAGAGGTGAGTGAGCTGTGAGCTGGTTGGGATGGAGGGGAAGGGGCAGAGGTTTGTCTCAAAGCTTCCAGCTGGTAATGCTAGGTTCTGTCTGCTCTGACCCTGTGGGTACCTCTGGGAGGATCAAAATTTGGCAATGCCAACTAATAAATAACCATGTTTGTAGAGGCTTTGCTAAGCTCTTTTTTGAAGAGTAAGTCCACAGAGGCTATGGATAAAAGAACTGTATCTCCCCACAGGCAGGCTGTGATCAGCCTTGCCATTTGTGCTTGGGGAGTATTGCCTTTTTAATAAACCAGCATGATTTAATGGTATTGTTTTCATAGAGGGAAGAAGAAAACAAATTATTGATTCCTTACTCACAAAGAGGTAGCTTTGCAGCCTCCCTGTAATACCAAGAATGATTTTGCAATATATAATGATTTGAAAAAAGGGACAAGGGCAGTAGGATAGTTCACCTGTACTTGTGAGCATCCTCAGCAGCCCATTTTATTATTGTAGGAAGACACTATTTGCCTTTTAGAATTGTATAAGGACTGTATGAGATCAGACAAAATCAGGCCTTGTGCCACTTCCCTCCCTGGCTCTCTCCTTCGCTGCCCACTGTAAGCTACTGCAGCACCCAGCAGCCCTTGGAACAAGGGCATTATCCACCAAGCAAGCCCTTGGCTGTTGTGAGTCAGCCACTGGCAGCACCAGAGGAGATGGAAACTCTGACACCAGCGTCTCTGCTACCTGTGGTTTTGGTTTTCATGGAGCAAAGCTGGATCTTGGAGGTGCCTCTGTTTATCCCAGCTTGATGGTGTCCTTGGCCATGGGAGCTCCCCAGCTCATGCTGGATGCAGATATGCTGTGGTGTGTGTTGGGGAGGGAGATCATCCCAGAGATGAAACCAGATCTGCACTTACCTGATCGACACAGACACTGCGTAAGCCCCTTTCCACCATCAGCCAGGAAATCTGTGAGAGGGGGAGAAATTGAATTTCAGCCTCCTCAGTATGAAGCTGGAGCCCTAAACACCAATCTATCTCAGAAATATGAATTTTGCAGAGTAACTCCTGCAGACCTGGTTTGCAGCACTCAGCAGGAGACAACCCTCTCCCAGAGATGATTAAAATCTGATTTACAAGGCACGGTGGACAGATGGCATCTGTTTTTTGCAGTCAGTGGTCCCTACAGAATAAAAGAGGCAAAATTCAGGGCTGTAGCTCTGCAAAGACAGAGAAATTATTGCCCATATCCATGCAGGTGCCTGCATTGACACATCTGCTCCCAGCATGCCAGGGCTCAAATCCACCAGCCCAGCAGGTACCTGCTTACCTCCCTTCTTCTGCCTCTTAGCACTCAAATTTCCATATTTCCCAGCCCTTGCCCTTCCCCACACCCCCTAAAGCTAATGTGAGGGCAGGCCAGGAGGTGGGCAAAGGCAATTAAAATAGAAGACTGCCTGGATGCTTTGTGGAGCGTGCAAGAGGCAGCTCAAGCAGGCAGGGGCAGGGAAGGGATAACACTGCAGGCATAAAAAAGGCAGTCTCTACTGAGAGCAATCAAAACGCCTCAGGAAGATGAGATCTCTTAGCAGGGTACATGCAAAAGCATCATCAGGTGGGAGAGGCGGGGAAGGACTGAGCAGCCTCTTTCTCTGCACAGCCTGAGATCAGGCTGGAGCAGAGCCCTGAGGGGTGAAGCCACGTTGCCTACCTGGGTTCTGCTGCCATGGAAGCACACCCACGTGGTTTTGGAGCATTTTTCCCACCTCTTGAACAGTAATCAGCTTGAAAAGGCCATGCCCAGCTGAAGTAGAGATATCTCCCACACATGTTGCTTGTTTCCCATTTCTGGAAGAGGAGGAAAAATAAAGGCAGGGAAGAGTCTGCAGCTGTGGTGCCCCTGCATGGACAATGAGTGATGACATCTTCCACCAGCACAGCACTCCCCAGATAATAGCCAGCTCTTCCCAGCTGCCTCTGAACATCCTTGGCACATGCAAAATGCTTGCAGTGCACCACAGGATATGGTGTGAAAAAAAGAAGCCTCACAGATGGACAGGCCAGCACCTGAGATGGGAACTGGTGATGATCCAGAGCACAGGGCTGCAGCGAAGTCCCTATGCAAGGCTGACCATTGGGCTCCTCTTCAGAGCCAGGACTGCTTGGGTTGGAGTTGGGGTTGGGTGCATCAGTGTGGTGAGGTGCTGGGGAGGCTGGGGTCTGATGCCTTGGCAGTGAGGGAGGTGGGTGCTGCACCTCCTGGTCCTGCTAAGGTGAGGGTGTCACAGCCTGCGGTCAGGGCCGTGTGATTTTGGCTGCAGGCAGGGCAGGAGGCGGGGGTTTGCCTGGCAGTGGAGGGGATTCTCATCGCTGCAGAGACCACAGTGGAGGCCTTTAACTCAGGGCCTTTATCTTGTGCTAAAAATGCCAGCTTTTCCTAGGGAAATCTCTGAGGATACCTTGAGACCACAAATAATAAGCTCAGACATGTTTTTCTGACACCTTCTTCTTGCACGTCTGCTAACACAGGCTGCCCGCTCTCAGTGCTCCGTTCTCCCCTCTTCTTTCATACCTTTCTTTCTCCAAGTCCCTTCAAAGGAAGATTAAGTAGCAGGACTTTCTAATGTCCTAATCCCACCTTCATGGAGGAAGAAAGCAGGACAAATATCACCCCGTTGCTGATACCAAAGCTTGCCTCTGGGTTAGTCAAGACTGATGGGGGAGGCTGCATTTCTTGCCCAATAGTCTCTCCAAGCTGTCCTGAACCCCTGTCTTTGCAGTGTTAAATGCAGTTTGTTCAGGAACATCCATGTTTGATTAGATTTGACTATGGATAACAACAGAGCTGTGGAATGGCAGTCAAAAGGTTTCCTAAAGCTACCTCCTAAGCCTTGGGACCCCACAGCAAAGTATCTGGGCAGGTCAGGTGGTCTTTTTCCACCAAGGTATCCTGCTCCAACCTGCCCTGCAGTCCCTTCTCGGCTCAGTGATGGAGGTCAGTTGTGCTGGACGAGCAATGGCTTTCTGGCTGTTTCTGGCATGGAAGAGGTGAGATGCCTTTGCCTGGCCAGCTCCCCCAGCCTCCTCCCTAACTCAGGAGCACTCAGACCACTTGCCAGCACTTTTCTGTAGGCAAAGCCTCCCTAATTGACTGGCATCAGGCCTTCCACTTCATCCTCACTTCCGCCACCAGCTCTGCTCTGAAACCAGCCATTCTGTAAGAAGCATAAGCAGGAGGCTGGGTTGAAATCAGTCCTGAATGCTCTCCAGCCCAAGGCTCGAAGTCCCTGGCAAGTGGATGGGGACAGTAAGCACTGCCTCCCCTTCTGCTGTTTGCTCTGCCAATAGGGAACCAGCTGGAAGAAAGCTGGAGAGGGTCTTCTTACAAGGACATGTAGTGATAAGACCAGGGGGAATGGCTTCAAACTGACACAGGGCAGGTTTAGATTAGATATCAGGAAGAAATTCTTTACTGAGAGGGTGGTGAGGTACTGGAACAGGTTGCCCAGAGAAGTTGTGGGTGCCCCATCCCTGGAAGTGTTTGGCGACAGGCTGAATGGGGCTCTGAGCAACCTGGTCTAGCAGAGGGTGTCCATGCCCATGGCAGGGGGGTTGGAATGTCCCTTTAGTGTCCCTTCCAGCACAATCCATTCTATGATATCATCCCATTTGATGTGTGTGCTTTAGTTCAACCCCACCACAGAAATCACTTTTCTTGGTGCTGGGACTAGTTAGGATGGGCTGAAGGCACACCAGGAGTCTCCAGCTTAGGATGACCCTCCATATAGTTCCTACATGGAGGGGAAAAAAATGAGACTACAAATTTGTGTCTGCAGAGAAGGCCCTTTCTCAGGCCCCCATGGTGGGGTTGAGATGAAGAGGACTGCTCACCCTCTGCACCAGCTGCAGCACCCTGCCAAGGCTCCCAGCTGTCTGTGGCAGTGCATAGCTTACCTGTGCCAACACCCCTGGCTTTGCCAGCAGAGGAAAGCAGGCTACTGGAGCTCCTGTCTCCATGTGCTACGGGCACGTGTCTGCACATTTAAGTTTTCTGAGATTAGTTAGTGTTGCTTAAGGTCCTGGAGGCCTTCATCTCTTTTTTCTGAGGTAAGGAAGAAACAGTGCAAGCTACCCCATCTTATCCCTCCAATTAAGCTCCTAAGCAAATTGCTCCGGCCATCAGTGCGGGAAAAGAGATCTTTGATCTCTGCACCCTGAGCATACAACTTCGACTTGAGTGGGCAGGATAAACTCTTCCTTAACACTTGATTATGGGTCTTTGCGTGTGATGCCAGGTTTCATGCTCAGAAGATGAAGCAGGAAGTGTCTGACCTAAGCGATCCATTCTGTGCATACGTTTTGCACCACCTCTCCCCCTCACTCCAAATCAAGGAAACCATGCTGGTGCCTCAAATTGAATATTACCATAATCTCCCTGCTCCCAGAATATTTACTGTAGGCAAGGAACAGAGCTGGCAGATCCTAGTGAAATGAACAAAAACGATTAAAAAAGATTTGTCCCAATTGTGGCAAATCTCAGCCTCCTGGTATCTTGTTGGCACCTAGATGCACTTTCTAGAAGCCCAAATCTGTAGCTCAGCTTAATAGATCCCTTTTTTTTCCCCAAGATTTAACTCAGAGGTGCCAAGAACTTGTTTCAGGGAAGGTCAAGGCAGTAAACCTCCAATTGTTTATGTACATAAAGAGCCCTGGGACGTGCTTTTCTTATTCCAAGCCTTCCGTGATGCTGCCAGAATGGGCAATTAAAATCAAACACATGCAAAAATACAGCAACATCTGCAGTGTAGTCTGTGCCACTGTATCCACTCGCCTCATCCTCAATAAAAACTCCATCCCTGCTTGGATATGGCCAAAAACTAAATCCAGTGGAGCAAAACTCACTTGAGAAGCAGGACTGGAAGAAGTGGTCCTGTGCCTGCTCAAGCAGAAAGCTTGGCCAGCAGCACAGTGGAGCCTTCTCACCTCTCGCTGGGGAAATACCCCTGCATGGGCACTTCCTGTTCCATTTCTATGCAGAGTCAGGACTCAGGTTTTCCTTGGGCTCTTCCCTATATCTGGTTTGAAACCCCCCATATTCATCTGGCTGGACTGGGCGGGGACAGGACTGAACCAACATCCTTGGAGAGTTTCTCTTTGCTTTCCCAAGACTGAGTAACTAGTGGGAAAACTCCTCATCCATCCCTTTCAGGTGCTTTCTGAAGGCATCAGCACATGCTGCCTCCTCCAGACAGCCAAGGAAGAGCCAGGCAACACATATACAGAGTTAATACCCCTGTGACCTGAAATATTAGTTCCTGGTATTGGTCAAGAAAACTCATGGATCTAAAGAAAAGTCTTGATCCTTCCTCCTCCTCGCCTCTCCTGCTGCATGAGCCCCCCTTCTGCCTAATGATGCACAGATGTCACAAATTACAGCCTCCCATCCCAAAAGGAAGCAAAGTGGTAAGTCTGATTGCTTAACCTGGAACTTGAACAGGAACTGAGGCGGGAGAAAAGCCTCACACGGCATCCAAAGCAAAGCTGCAGTCAGAAGTTGGAGGGACATGTGTCACCTCACCACCCCAAGCGTGGGGCACGAGCACGGGTTGCCAGATGCAAGAAACCCCTTTGCACCTGCATCATCTCTTGGATTAGTGATGCTCGGTATGACCGAGGGGAATAAAACCTGGCTCAACTCAAAAGAGGAGAAAAAATGAGGCTGATCCTTCAGTCAGGAGTGAAACAGTAAAACCCAGGGAAATCCCCAAGGACCACATAGTGATAGTCTTGGACGGAAAACTCCTCCTGTTTGGTAGAGGTTGTTCCCGTCTTTGGTTTGCCTTGCTTACAAACCAGGGGATTTCAAAGCCCCAAAGCATGGTTGGATTTATGTTATCTGCTGGTTGGCAGCACACAGCTCTGAGAGATGTATCATTTTAAAATCCATCCCAGGAACAACTGCAGGGCCTATTCAAAAATCCTAAAGTTTATGAGTTCTTTGGAACAGAGACAATCCTAACAAAACAGCAGGTATCCAAAATATCTCTAGAGGACAGGTTCTTGGAAACATGATCACCATTTGAGGTCTTCAGTCCAGAAATCCTGTGGGTGCTGTGCACATGGGTCCACACTTGGGTGGGCAGATTCCTGCGTGCTGTGGCATTTCATTCTCTAAGCAGCTGTCCTTCATCCCTCTCTTTCTTGCTCCCAGCTCAGAGCAGTGCTCTGCTTCTGCAAATCTAGATTTGCAGTGGAAAAAGAATAACAGTGGGAAAAAGGTAGTGCTGCTGGAGGGATATAAAGAACAGCTGGGCGGATTAGGCTGCAAGGGAATTAGGGAATTAATGATGCTCTAGCAGCTTGAAATCTGCTGGTCCGGAGATGAAACTTTTAAGATGCTCTTGGCAAGCACGGGGAAAAGACAGCCTGTCGAGACAATGCCACCTGCTGGAGACAGGTCTTGGAGACAGAGATTCATGGCAGCAGCTAAACTCGTGTTTCTTGGTCATCCTTGCACCCAAAATCCCTCTTCTGAAGCTTGAAAACGTGAGCCCATGCCTGGCAGGGCAGAGACCTCAGGCACCCACAAGCACAGCCCCTCTACCATCCCCAGGAAGGTTTCATTTCTCCCAGGTTCCCCATCTCCTTTTTCCCATTTGCCTTATCTGACAGGTAATTATCATTCCAGAGGTAATTGCCGCAGGAGCCATATGGGATCCATAAGCTGCTAATGCTGGTTGTTTTTTTTTTTCAAAGAATCAGAAGACCTATACATGATTGTTGTTGATATCAGTATGATTATCACTGCTGTAAAAGCACCCAAAATTGACAAAATAGTTTGCAGAAATGGTTACAGCAGCTCAGACATGAAGACAAAGTTGTAATCCCTGAATCCGTTAAAAGTCTTAGGGGTTTTTAATTGGGAGGAAATCGTATGTTCACAAGCTCTAATTAGAGAGTTACAGCATAAACCCAGACCTAAGGGAAGGGAAGGAGGAGGGAGGTGAAACATCAGCATGGGGACCTCCGCACTGGGATTTGGGAAGCAGCCGCTGACAATGCGGCAGATCCAGGGGGCTCAGCACTTCTGTGTGCATATAACATGTCGGATATCTAATAAGCCATTTCTTAAGCTCCAGTGATACTGCTACTTATATCATAAATTCAGTGATCTTCACTTTACTGCCCATTAATCTGCTCCTTTTCCTGACAATTTTATACCCTTTTGATAAACTGTTTGTCTAACTACATGGAAGAAACAATGTCAAAAGCTGTACCTTAGGCATTCGCCCAGCTAATGAAGAAAATCCATCACAAGGAGAGTTTATCTATTGCTTTGCTGGATGTAAATAAAACATCAGGCTAATTTACTTCCATTTATCTTAAAGGCCGTTGCTACAACGATAGTCCTGTGTCAGAGCAGACTTTTTTTTTCCTTTTCCTCATAAATATTTAAGTAAGTACTGAAAGCATAAATAAATTGCTTTCTAAAAGCCGGATTATTTTTATATCCAGTTATTTAACAATAAATTTGGATTTACTTGCTATCTTTTGCTTTTCAGGCAGCAGGCAGCCCACGCTTCCTCTGTGTGGCATAGGGATGATTGGGAGGATT
Source organism: Cephalopterus ornatus (assembly GCA_013396775.1). Lineage (NCBI taxonomy): Eukaryota > Metazoa > Chordata > Aves > Passeriformes > Cotingidae > Cephalopterus > Cephalopterus ornatus. The sequence goes on along the minus strand of VZRE01005948.1, from coordinate 657,523 downwards.
TTGCCAAGCATCTTCTGGGGTCTCTGAGTGCCACCTGTAACAACCCACCCCTAAGGGGAAGGAAGCACAAGGGTGGGTTGTCACATCACCCCCGAGTGCTACCTCACTGGTGCCACCCCTGGCCAATGCATGGGTTCAGTTACAGCTCTATGAGGGTCTATGAGGCTGCTCTATGAGGGCCATGCAGGTCTGCTGCAAAGACTATTTCATGTCCTGTGGCCACAATGAGCAGCTCAAGAAATAGCCCTTAAATGCAGCAAAAAGGTATTTAGTTTATGGAGGGTGGGGCCAGCAAAGCACTAAAGCAGGCTTCTGGGGGGTGACCAGCGGTCACCAACTTTGGGGGCATTAAGAACAGGCTGAACAGGAATAGTGAAACAGTGTGTGTTGGCATGCACACATGTGTGCATGTTCAGCAGGTTGGAGCCAGCTTGACCCTTGCCTTCCATCCTCCAGCCCTTATTTTCTGCCAGCTGAAGGGCTGTGCACAGCCAGAGATCTGTTAAACACAGATCATGTCACTAGGATCACTGCAGCATGCAACAGTTCCTTACTGGTGAAGCTCTGGGAAGGTGCATGCCCGAGCTCTCAAAGGCTGTTCTCGGAGCACATTCCCGCAGTGCCAAGGGTGAGCATGAGGGTGCTGCAAGGGATGCCCTCCTTCAAGGAGCCTTTGTTTCTCCACGGCTTTTTCCCTTGCTTAGCTGCTGCTGCCTTCTTAAAGCCAAAGCCATCCTGCTGCCCCAGTGTTGCAGCCAGCTTGGGCCATGTTACCACACCCCAACAGCATCTGTAATGATATCCAGTTAAATTTGGTTAAATCAGGATCACTGCTTAGATGAAATCTGGTTTGCCAAGCATGGCCCCAAGTGAATATTTATAACTATAAAATAGTTATAACCATGAAAATAAGTTTATCATAGGAAATATGACACATTCACAGCTGGAGCAAACTGAACTGTACACTACATGGCTGATGTAAGCAGTCCACGGGATTCCTCTGAACAGCCATAACCACAATTCAGAGCCTGTGCTGGTTACATAGACCAGCCCATGGAACAAATGACAAATTAAAGAAGATTAATGATTAGTCTCAGCAAGATCATGGCTTTTGCTTCTCTCATTTATCCATACATGGCTCTTTGTTAAATCATGAGTGATTTTTATTCACATGCATCACTACTTACAGATGTACCCTTTTGTGTACAAACTCACATTACAACCAAGGAAACGCAAAAAAAAACCCAGAAAAATCCCCACTATCTTGTGCAGTGTTAAGGTTGAGAAGATGCAACCACAGGCAAGGCAAAAGCTGCTGTTCCAGCACAGCAAAATCCACAGCTTTGGCCACTGCACAGAGCCCCACCTGCCTCTCGATTCTCACTGAGAGCTTGGATTACATGGCATGAAAACCTCTCTCCTAATGAAATTTCTCATTATAATGAGAAAAAACAAGTCTATGACTGATGCGGCACATCCTAACTCTCTTTTTACCTCACAGCTTTTCACAGCATATTTTTTGGATTTAATTATGTTACATTTAGTATCCTTTACTCCTACATAGCCTTGCCTGGACATGGCTTTTCGTAGGAACCAGGTTGAGTTATTTCACTCTCGTCCATGCTTGCAAGCTAGGCTCACCTACCAATAATAAATCCCCACAGTTCAGACTTTAGCAGGGCTTCTGTGACAGTCATCCATCCCATGGCATGGCAAATGGGATGATAACTTGTGGAGTGGAGAGAAAGGGGGAAAGGCCTTCCCTGGCTAATTGAAGGGCAGGACTCCAGGAAGATGCTGATGGAACTTTGGATGCTGATGTGCCTGCAATGCTGAGTGCTGACACTTCCTGAGAGCACTTGTGCTTGTTGATTCATGTCACCCACGCCTCACTTCATCTTCTCTTCAGCAAGAGGAGAAAGGGGAAAAAAGGTAATTGCTTGTGCTTATCAGCATGGGTGTTAAAGCATTCCCTTGCAGGCTCTCAAACTGACATGATGTTAAGAGGGATGGAGCAGGGAAGGCATCAATACCTGCCTTTTTTTCCCCTGCTACTTGGGTGGCCATGTTCTCCAAAGCTATGGCAATGAGACAGCAGCTGTGCATGGGTGCCCATGCCAGTCTCACTGAGGCTTTCCAAAGGCACAAGTGAGTTGGGGTGCCTGAAGCATGGAGGCTCTACGTGTAGGGCTGGAAAAATGGAGGGCTGCTCCCTGGGGCCTCTTTAAAAAGCCTTGTCCTGGTGGCAAACCTTTGGCTCACAGGCCAGGAACTAGCAGCTTCTGGCAAGCAAACACTGACTGCATGCCTCAGCTGGGAAACACACTGTGGGGAGTGATAGAGCCCATCCCTGTATCTTTTTTTCCTCCTGTTCTTTTTGCTTTTGGGTTATCTCTCAACCCTGACACTTGAGGACCTGCCTGGCTGGGATGCTGCTGTGCCTCATCACAGTGGGCTGCTGGGCAAGAGCCTGAGGGATGACAGGAGCAGGATGGACTCTGCCGGAGGTGCCAGAATGCTCAGAAAGTGTTTTGCACTTGATTGCCTTCTGCTGAAATAGCCTGGCTTTTTTGTTAAAACATATTTCTGCAAGCCTTGGAAAGAGTTTCATGCAGCCATGCCCAAGGGAGCAGTCAGGAGCGCTTTACACAACCGTGGTAGTTTTGTCTTTTAATACCCTGATGGCAAAGGGAAAGACTGAGCAAGAGATATGAATCTTCAAATCAAGAACGCACCCTGGCAGCATCCCAGGCCTGCTGAGTCATGGCACAAGGCACGTGGCACATGGTGCTCGCCAGGGATGGTACCATGGGCTATGTGAAGGCAGCTGCTGCTCAGTGCTACTGCAGCCCAGGGTCCTGCCTAGCCCAGCTTCAAGCCGTGGCGTACACTTGCTCCTAGGCACATATGATCCCCTGCTGGGAGTACCAGACAGAGCTCAGCTCTAGCATCTTGTCCCTGCTTAATCCACTTAGAAAGTTCCCCTCTAGTTTCCCCTTGCCTCTCTGCCTGGGATGCTATGGAAAGCGTCATCAAAAAAACCCAGTACAGGCATGGAAAGGCTGCCAGTGACTTCTTCCACTGCTTTTTAACCTTTCCCAGGGTCCATGTTCAATTGTCCAAGCCTCCAGTTTTCATAGTAGCTGTGTGTGTATGTTTGTGTTTGTGTTTGTGTGCATGCGCGCGTGTGTATGCGTGAAGACATCCAAAAATCTCATGGATATGACCCTCCTTTGAAAATCCATGCTGAGACCATGACTTGATGACTGTTGCCTTTCTCAAGAAGTTGTAGGTTGTCTCAGGAGACATCTCCTCCTGTTTTCTACTCCCTGTGATCCCATCTGCTTCTCCAGAGCATTCTACAAAGTGGGGCGAAACACCTTGTGGAGAGCCAAGCAGTCTCATATCACCCATGCTGAGGGCGTGAGGTACATCTGTTGTTGTTGTGATTTGCCAGGCAGGCCCTCTGTGCTGGCTGGAGGTCAGTTCAGCATGGCAAGTCCTCAAACACTGTCAGGTTGTGCTCTTGGATGTACCGGAGCAGGATCCATGCCCGCCTGTCAATGGTCTGAAGCAGGGGTCTCAGGCCCTTGGCACCGCCCTGGCTCTCCCAGAGCTCCCGGTCCACACGCAGTGACTCCAGCAGCAGGTTCTGCAGTCTGCCCGACTGCAGCGTGGCCACTGCCGCCGCTGGAAAGCTGCAGAGGAGGAGCAGAAGAGACAAGGAGGGAAGGGGTTACACAGGGAAGTCTGGGCAGAGAGGAGGGAACCAGCAGGGTACTTGAGCAAAGGTGTTTCAGGAAGAAATGCATGTCCACCCAGAGGAACACAGAAGCCTCCTGCTTAAAGCTCTGCCCATGGTGAGCGTGGAGGATAGCTCCATCAGAAACAGATCCAAACAAATTCCAAATCGAGAGGCCTATAGTATGCCAAAATGCCTTACAGGCAACGACGCAAGAAATGCTGAAATACCTGATTATTCATTATTTTTGTGCAGCTGCCAATTAAAGAGGGGAAATAGGCTTTGGAGCCTGCTGTCAGTCATCCAGAGCAGAATAAAGAGCTAGTTTCATGGCAGGGGCACATGGGATGTTTTTGTGAGCCTGCCCACTCACCCTGCTCTGGGTGGGAGGTGGCCCTTCTTCACAGGGATGCACAACCAGGGTGGCCAGGAGTGGCATGAAGCTGTGCACACAGGCATGCTGGCCATCTCCCACATGCCAGCTCAGCTCAGCTCAGCTCTCACCTGGTACTTGCCCCCAGGAAGGTGCACATTCCTACCTATCTATGCCTTGAAGGAGCCTGAAGTTGAGTTTCTCCTCAGGATGCTGTGGCCTGCCCGCATTGTCGATGAACACCAGGCGGGATGGTGCACTCTTCCGGACCTGCCAGCAGGATGGGAAGGAGAAGTTCACTTACTGCAGAGAGACACCAGTTTGTGGGTGTAGGCTGCTTTTTAATATAGTGAGAAAGTCTGAGAGTATCTGGGGGACAGCAGATGCCCAAGTCCAGGTCCCTCCGTGCCGGGCATACCTCCCACCATGGATCCAGCATCACCATGCGACCTGCGTTCTCTTTGTTACCACCTCAGCGCTGCAAGTGCCTCCCAGCATCTCCCAGCTACCTTCATCTTAGCCCCAGAGTAGCCCCTGGAGAGGGGGATGTACCAGGATGTGGACCAGGACCAGCTCTTCTGGGTTCCGGCACTTCTCATGGAGCATCTCCTCCATGCAGGGCTCAGAAGGATCAGGCTGAAACCCACAGCAGTAGCGGTCCAGGCGGTCATGAACCTGCAGGAGACATTTAGGAACCTTAGCAGGGACATATGCCTGGGATGGGGATGTCCTGTTGTGAACTGTTCTTGCTCAGAGGAAAATAAAACATTTCTAGGAATCCTCAGTAGACGTGAAATGGGAAAAGATGGCATACAGCAGTGAGAGAGTGAGAGGCAGGGAAGCACAAAGAAGCTTAGCTGGCTTGCAAAACTCCCTTGGCTTGAAGAGGGTGATGACAAAGGTGATGGTGACAGGCTTTCCTGGTGGAGTTCAGATACATTCTGTGCCTGGTACCTCCACACTCCATGTTTTCACAGAGCGAACAGGTTGTGTTTCCAGATGAAACCAAGGGAAGACAAACATGGCCATGAATGTTAAAAAAACCCCAAAAACAAAACCAAGAAAAGCACTTAAGGAAACCTAGGGTTTGAATCCTCAAAAAGATAATTTTTTTCTGAGTCTCGGTGTTCTGGATGATGGTTTCATCTGGCTCCTGTGACATACACACTCTTTCACATCCATCCCTATGGTAACCTGAGCAGCTCTCAATGGAAAGATGAATGGAAAAGTATCGGCAGGGAAAAAGTGATCTGTGCGTTCACAGAGCATGCCTGACATTTAAGTTGGGCCACAGTGACTTGTTTGAGCTACATTTCTGGTTAATTATTTGCAGGTGCTGCTAAGGCTTTGTGTTGTCAAGCCTGTCAAACCTCCTACTTCCCACCCCAATTCCCTGCAGAAACCCCACTGCTCCTTGGCAACTTCCAGTGTTTCAACCACACCCTTAGAGGAATAAAGGACTTTTAAAAGACATAAATCTCTGTCAGACCTGGTTTCAGTAACCCTGCCTTGGTATTCATGAAGCTTCCTCAGCTTTGTCAGAAGCAGCTGGCACAGCCTCTGTGGTGGTTTGTGGGGCAGACAGGGCCTCGTAGCCTGTCAACAGTCCTCCCTATGGCTGCGTGTTGCCACAGCCGTGCAGGGGAGCTGGCTCACCGTCTCCAGCTCTGGAGACCTGTTTGCATACACTCCTTTAAGTATAAACAAAAAAAATATATAAAATAAATATGTTTTCTGGTTGAAGCATGAAAATGTCCCACTCACTCACTTGGTGTTGCTGGTGCCAATCCAGGAGCCAGGGCTCGGGGTGCAGTGAGGCTCCTGGAGCCACCAGGAGGGCTGGAGTAAGGTAAGACCCAAGAGGTCTCAAGTAAGCCTGGACTGATCTATGAGTAATGACTAGACAGAAGCCAAGTGACCCACAGTGGCTGCCTATTCTTTTCACCCTGATAATTGGTACAACTTGTCAGTCACAGGCTGTGCTTTGAGAAACAGTTCAGCCTGAACCCAAATACTGACCAAGCACTGGAGAAGAGGCTGCAGGAAACACAAATTTTGATTTCCATGGCCATGATATTGGTAACCCTTTGCGAAGCAGGATTAGTCTCAAGCTGGAGCCCCTTAACAAACTCCTCTGTTTCCTGAGCTTTAATTAAACACTTGGGTCAGCATTTCTCCATTGAGAGGCACTCCAGTTAAAAGTGCTTGACCATTTTGACATAAAACTCATTGAAATGGAAGAAAATATTACATTTCCTCCACACATCTCCTATGTCTGCCTACTGGAAAGCTCAGCACGCTGGTTTCTCTCACCTGCTATATTGTCTTCCAGGCTGCACAAAAGGTGAAGACAACCTGAGATGACTTACAGAGGCATTAAAGCAGCTCAGAGCTCTACTCACCTGCCCACAAGCACCTGTGAAACCAGAGTGGATTGGTGCTGGACACACAGAGGTGTGAGGTGGAGGCAGACCTGGTGTCCAAATGGAGCCCCGAGAGAGGGACCGGGTGGCTGTGGAGATGCTGAGAGTGCCACTGACATGATGACAAGCCCTCTTTCCCGCTGGCCCTTTCCTGATTGTTTATATTAATTTCTCCTTGCCAGAGCCTAAATGGCTCTAATTCATAAGACCAAAATAGGTCTTATTGCTGAAACACAAGTACATGAGCGACACGTACTCCTGTCCAAGCTCAAACCCCATGAGAAGCTCACCTTCAGCCCTTCTTTGGTCCTATGGCCACCCCAGGGCATCCCCTTGGGTCTGGTAGGTCTTTCCAGTCATCATTCAGCCTGGGATGGTTTCCTCTAGGGAAAATTTCCTTGCTCTTCCCCAGTTCAGAAGGGGGTGCTCCAGAGAAGGGATGTGGCTGCAGGGCTTCAGAGGTGACTTGGCTTTGGCCCTCTTTAAAGCTCAAGACAAAGCCATCAGCAGCTTTGCCATTTTGCCCCCAGTAAAATTTTGCATGCAGATGGGTGTTCCCTTATGGCTAACACCAAGAGAAAGCAACACAGAAGAAGCCAAATTTTAAGCATACTTTCTCCTGGAGACTCAGGCTTTCCACTGCACTCAGCAGCATTTTGGCCTGGGGAAGGGAAGGAGGTTGGTTAATCTTCTCATTTCTCTGGCTGTCTCAGCTGAAATATTTCCAAACCCAGCCAGGACTGCTCTACCTCTGCCAGTCCAAGGTTATAAAGATTAATGGTCAGGATTTGCGGAAAAAAAAAAAACCCCAAACCAATAACAAAATCAAAAAGAGAGAGAAAAATGAGAACACATTTAGTTTGTGTTTTTTCTTTCTTCACTTCTTTCTTTTTGTACTTTAATACTTGCCCTTTCAGGCAGTTTCCCTTTGTCTGATAACCAAAGCTCCAGCCCCAAGGTGCCTAAACAAGCTTTTTTTTTTCCATAGAAATCACTTTTGCCTCCTTACAGCTGCCCTCCAAGAACTGATAACTCTCTGGGATGCTGTTGTAATCCCTTGTAGCAGCAGGGTATGATTTTCCAGATGGGAGATTAAGTGCTACTAATGCAGAGGAGGAGGAAAGCAGTGCTGTTCAAAGGGGCAGGGCTCCTCATTTCCAGTGCCAGGAGCGCATCCCTGGAGTTGGATCTGATGGGGCTGATGCAGAAAATGCTGCTGGTCCCTAGGGATGCCCTAGGGATGTCCCTAGGGATGCCCCAAGCTGCTGCTGGCATCTGCACAAAGAGAAGCAAATGAAGCCACAATGGCAGCAAGCTCACTCACATGAGAGTGGGACTCATGACATCTGAAACCTGCCTGTGTTTCCCCTGCAAGTCCTGGACGTGGACCATACTCAGGCCAAAGTGCTTCTGCACAAAGCTCTGCTGCTCAACATTAGCTGATGAGTGAAAATACATCCCAAGAAACCACAGCCTATGTGACCCCACAGAGGAGAAGGAGTCCATGGCCAGACAATAAAGGCTCAGATGCAGGGGGACCCAGGTGGCACAGCTGGTGGCACAGGTGGTCTCCATCACTGCAGCCCTACCTGGAGAAGAAAGTCAAATAGGGCCAGGCGGCTCCACTCGCCGTGTGGGATACTGGAGCAGGGGGCATCCCCAGCCACCAGCATCCGTTTGTGGGCCTGCAGCATCTCCTGGTACTGCAGCCATCCCAAGGCACAGGAATTCTGGTCATTGTTGGCATCCTCCAGGTGCTGGAGGTCTGGAGCCCACCAGATGATGGGGCGCCAGGAGCCGTTAGTGTAGCTGTAGGGCAGGAGGTGGCTGGTGAAGCGCCGGGCCACAGTGGGCAGGCTGCGGTTCAGCCCCAGCACCCTGTCCAGGTGGAAGGCCAGCACCTCATAGAGGTCCCCGGGGCGCTTGATGAGCCCACAGCACCCGTCCTGGCAGTCCTTCTCTGGGCTGGCTGGCAAGACATTCCCCTTGGCATCTCCCATGGCCTGCAGCCTCACTCGCATGACTTGCCCATGGGCAGGTATGCGGGTCTTGGAGACCACCTGCCCACTGGCCAGCAGCTGCATCTTCTGGAGGTCATCCTCAGAGAGCCATGGGGGAGTTTTCCTCTCTACACCCCGGCGCTGCCTCCTGCCCCGGCCAGGGGGCTGGTCCTGCTGTGAGCGAGTGAGGGGTACAGGAAGCCTTTCTCTGCGGGCTTGTCCTCCAGATAGCGGGTTAGCCACCTCCCACAGGGGACCTGGTGGGGACGAGGCTGGCAGTGGGAGTGGGGAGTGGTCCGGTGGTGAGGGCAGGTGGATGAGTGCCAGCAGGGCCAGGGCCAGCAGCACCCCAACGGCCGCTGGGGCTGAGAGCTTCATCCCGAACCTTCGCCACGGTCGGTGGGCCTGAGGGGAGATAAAGATAGAGTGGTACTGGAGTATTAGTCCAGGAGAGTCCTCAATAGCATTTGCTTTGGAGAAGCATCCCCTCTGCTTGTGTTGATCCCTAGGAAAGGTATTCCCCAAACACTCACTGCCTTCATAGCACTGTAGCAGAATGGGTCTGGCTGGTGCCATGATTTGTGCCAGAAATTATCTGCCGTCAGAGCAAGGGCTGACCTGCCACAGAGGATGCCATGTCTGCAGTGCTGATGGACAGGATCGCTTTATGGGCAATGAATTCTTCATGGCCAAATATTTTGCTTTAAAGACTCAAAAAAAGAATTAAAAAAAAAAAAAAAAAAGACCAAACCAGAGCAAATTCCTGTCTGGATATAAACACTTTCCAGTTCCTAAGAGGTTTTTATCCTTCAGACCTTACTCTAGGCATGCTCACTGATCCATATCCTGGTTGCACACTGAACCCATAACTCAGATCTCCACACCCCTGTTTGCAGGACATCTCAATGTGTACTGAGACAAGGGCTTTGGAGCTCTGCCCATCACTGTGTCCAGCAAAAGCAAGGCAGCTCCAAGTGTCACCTGGGACCTGTGACTGCCTATGTTTTAAAAAAGGGTGCAAACTGCTGGAGGACTGAAGCACCTCTTGTATGGAGACAAGCTGAGAGTTGATGTTGTTCAGCCTGGAGAAGAGAAGGCTCTGGGGAGACCTTATAGCACTTTCCTGAACCTAAAGGGGGCTACAGGAGAGATGGAGAGGGACTTTTTACTAGGGCATGGAGTGATAGAGCAAGGGGGAATGGCTTTAGACTGTGAGTAGGTTTAGATTAGATATTAGGAAAAAATTCTTTAATGTGAGGGTGATGAGGCACTGCAACAGGTTGCCCAGAGAAGTTGTGGATGCCCCATCCCTGGCAGTGTTCAAGGCCATGTTGGATGGAACTCAGAGCAGGCTGGTCTAGTGGAAAGTGTCCTTGCCTGTGACAAGAGGGTTAGAACTAAATATTCTTAAGGTCCCTTCCAACCCAAACCATTCTGTGAGTCTATGATATGATCTACGCTATATGTGAAACCTAAAGTCTTCTGATTCCCAGCACTAAGGAACTGCCTTTAGACAGGTACTAACAACTTTTGAGGTATATATTTTTATACACACAGGTTTCCCTTCCCCCACTTTTAGTCCTACTTTCTACTTTGGAGCAACTTAAAAAATTATATAGGCTGGAAAGGCAGTTACAAGCAAACACTGCATTGCTAAGTTCATACCTCCCCTTTGGCCTAAAGCAATTCCATGCATATGGTGCTGGGGTTGCCCTGAGCACAGCACATCCCCTTTTGGGCTGAGGCGGAAGGCATTGATGGGGCAGCACTGGGAGATCCTCCAAGCCAGTCCTGGGCCATACTGCAGGCATGCCTCATTCACCGGGATTTGGGCGGTCCAACACATTTCTGGAGGCTGGAGCCACAAAAAGCACATTGGTGCTGTTTCTCTGCTTTCAACAGGCGTTTCCAAGTGGCTCAAACTCACATTGGAAGTCAAGGCAGTGGTCAAGTGGATACATTTTTTTGCAATTATTTATTTTGGAAGCACAAGTATATCCATGGCAGACACAGTGGGACAATATATTGCCAAAGAAGGGATAAGAGACTGTTTATAAGAGTAAAAGCTTGAAGAAAAAGATCTAAAAAGCCAGGGAGGTGAGAGCCAGCAGCCAGAATGACTTACAGAAAGCAGCTGGGCAAGCAGAAACAATTCCAGCCATGGGGCTTTTAGGACCGCAGGCTCCCACCGACCACAGGGACCCACCTCCAGCACAACTCCAGCCCCAAGCACAGGCAACCCCAGTGCATGAGCCCCTTCATAAGATGATCCACTATCCCAACATCCTTCAGGTTTCATGCCCCCACAATGGCCGGGCTGCTTCAGACAGCCGCATGGTGAGGAGCCACATCCCTTGTAAAGACACTGCATCAGCCAAGGTGGATGAGAGAAGCCACCAACTTGCTGGCCTCAACCATAGGAGTGTTCCTTTAATGTCTCCCTTTCAAGGACTGAGCAGATTTAATGAAGCTTACAAGAGCTATTGATGGTGCACTTGAAGTGATTCAGCTTTATAGCTCTCATTTAATTGCTCCTCTCCCAGAGATACAATGCAGTGCAGCAAAATATATCCCCGGGCTGCATTCTTTGTTCAGACAGGGCTTACACCAGCCTCTGCTGGGAGCCAGGGGCCGTCTGCTGCAGGGCCTCAGGACCTGCCACGGGACCCCCTGTTTTATCTCCCCCTAGAGTGAAAAAGACCTAGTCCAGGGTGAGGGATATCCTGTCCTAGATCACATGCAGGGTTATTCAGGGCTTGGCATTAACTGTCCCAGGCATCACACTGCATGGCTAAATCATTGCCTTAGTTGCCTTTCTGGGGAGGGAATGGGCATGAACACACCCAAGAGCCCCAAGGGGCAGCAGGGCTTCTGTCAAGAGGCTAGTTGTGATCCAAATCCAAGTCTGGCATCCCGAGCAAGAGTTTAGAGGAGGTGCAATGTCTATATTATAGTTTAACCCCAGTAAAATAACACTGTGGCATAAAAAGGGCAGATCCTGATATTCTGATATCTATAATCCTTTTGAGTCATCACTGTAGAAGCCTCACAATCTGTCCCTCTGGCCTCAAAGTATGCTGAATTAACTGCAATAACATCTATGTTATTAAACCCAAAGGACAGGATAAATTGTAAATTTCAGTATTCCCATCTGCATCCATCCATTGAGTCCCTTCTCAATCTGTGCTTCCGTGGACAACTTTTTCCAGCACCTCCCCTGTCCTACCCCTCTGGGGAGACATGGCCCACCCCGCTCTCACCAAAAGCCCCCATAACCCTCTTCTTCTGCATGGAGGGTTTTCAGGGTGATTATTTTTGTTATTCAGCTGATAATAACCCTTTGGTTGCTTACACTGTCCCTGGGTATGCAAGAAGTCTGGCTGCCAAAAATCCCAGTATCCTGGAGGGGTGCATGCGGGACCCATTTGCAGAACCTTCAAAATACTGCAGGAAAAATCCTTTTTTAACCCACAGCTGGAGAACAGAGGATGCCAAACAGACAGCAACGATTGCCAGGTTTTTAATGTCAAGTCAGTTTACAGTTCAAGTGGTTAAGGAATCATTATTGTCCAAACCCACTTTGTCTTCCCTGTCAGCGAGCTCAGGTTTGGGCACCACAAGTTTGAGCTTAATCGCTTTCCCACCCCACGCTTGAAATCCTGGGCTGTGAAGCTGGGCAAGGGCCAGCACAGGCTCCCTTCCTCAGCACCATTCAGGGTTTCCCTGCCACATCAACAACAAAAAGAAACAAAAAAAGCGCAAGTACACTCTCTGTGTTATTTCTGGCGGTTGATATTGCAAGTTTAATAACAACCTGGGTAATAAAACACTGCAGAAATAATGCTGTATTTACAAGCCCTGGGTAAATACTTTTCCAAAGAGAGTTTCTCTGAGCCCATGCTGTAAAAAAATGCTGCAGTTTAAGCTATGGCTTCATTTCAGCACAAAATGCAAACCATACGTAGAGCTTCGCTTTGCCAGGCTGACATACTGACAGTACAGCATGTCTTTGCCAGAAATTAGGTCCTTTTCCCAGCAGGCAAAACCCATAAAAAGGCTTAAGAGAGGTACTGCTTGTTCCAGGATGCCAATAAGTAAACAATATATACTCTCCCTCATCAGAAGGACATACAGCACATCCCAGGCTCTGAAGGCACAGTGGAGAGCTGTGCAGCTCTGATGCTTGGACTTAAAACGTTCTAAGTGTGGTTGCAGAGGGGAGGGCTATCCTTGACATTGTATTCCCAGGATGGTTGAACCTTGGCAGAATTTGAAGCAGAGAAGCCTGTTTTCAATTTCTTTTCAAAATGCATCAAATTGGCTTTGCCAAGCTTGAAAGGAAAGAAAAACAACCCCCAAACTTCATTATCCAAGAATGTAAGAAACAGCCCTGAGACAAGAGAGGTGCCACGGAAATACATGGACATTGAAAACGGAATCAATCCCTACTTTCCTCTGGCATTTAAAAGAGTGCTCCTGCCCTTGCACTGGCACTGCCAGACCCCTCCAGCAGTAAATGCCACCGTCTCAAAGAGGTGCCCAGGGACGCCAGGATGGCTCAGCAGTGGCCATGTCCCTCTTGGCTACCAGCCTGCCCTAGGCTCCCAAGGGCCGAGGACTTTGCCAAAGGCAACCTGCTGATGAGCAGGTTAAAAGCAGGTATGTGCGTTTATCTGGGCGCACACTGAGCGGGGTGTACTGTGCATAGGGGGTGCAACACTAAGATCTGTGCTTACCCTCACCCTCCCAGCACCGTGCTGACTGCCCGCCCAATGAACCGCAAAACCGCCTGGGCAGCAGGAGATGCAGCCTGCCGTGACCAATTTTAACAAAGACTGCTTGAAAACAAGTGGGAAATCTCCTCTGGCTGCCCCCCACCTCTGGGAACGTCTCCCGAGCCTTGCACCCACACGTGGTGCTTGCAGAAGCTCCTGGTGTCAATCGGACCTGGGAAGCTAACAGCCTCTTCTTTTTCATATTGTGAAGGAATATTTTTGGTTAAGGGCATGGCATATGGCACATGGGTTAAGCTCTCTCCTGGGGACCCATAATAGTGCTGAGGACACAGAAGGAGGCAAAACCCCTCCACCCCCAAAGTGACTCTGGGCAAGTCTGAGCAGAAGGAAATCCTTGGCAGCATCCATCGCTCATGGTTAAGTGCCTAAGCGCCTTCCTATATTATCCTGCTTAGGGAAGATGGATGGCTCTCACAGTGGGAATTTACTAAAGACATCCATTAAATGATGATTGCCAGTCCCCAAGGTAGCTCTGGCTGTGCACCCAGCACAAAGGTACAGTTCTAGATCCCACCACCCCCCACCAGCACCTCCATCGCCATAGGGCACGAAGAACAGACAGCCCCTCCCCTGGCCACACGATCCATCAAAGTGGCTGTAATTCCTAGCAGACCTGCACCAGCCCTGTATCTGGGGTTGTTTCCTCCAGGGATGCAGGTTTTTTTCCTGCAAAATGCCCTTCAAGGGTGAAGGATCGTGACCCCACAGCACCCTGTGAAGGCCACCCTGCACGGTGTCAGGGCAGGGATGCAGCAGGCAGATCATGCCTCTCTGCTCAAGGTGCTCCTGCAGACACGGTTCCACACATTGCTCCTCACAAGTGACTTGGGAAGCTCAGTTCAGGCACTGAGGACATGGGAAGGGGGACTGTGCTCCCACAAACCCTGTGGGAGGAAGTCAAAAATAATGCTGGGTCAGCTGAGGCTGGGGAGATGGAAATGTGGCACATCACCACATGGTGCTGGGTCCTTCCCTGCAGAGTCAGCAAAGTCTTCATAGCTGGCACACAAACCTTCCCACCAGCATGTCCAAAACCAAACCAGAGAATGACCAAGTTAAATTGCCTGGGACAAACTTTAAAACACACTGTACTTTGCTAAATTTTGGGCAGTCTGCAAAGTTTCTGCCTCCAGAGGATAATTTATAGCCTAACTGCAAGACAAGCGTGCTTTGCACCAACAAAGGGCAACATTTCGGCAGCACTATAAAGGGATGAAAGGTGTTGGTACCATTTAGTCTGAGCACTGACTTTAAAGAGATGGTTCCAACATGCTTGTTAAATAATGTTGCCTTAACAGTTCTTCCCAGTTATCACTACAGCCTTGGGGCAGCAAATTATAAAAACCTTGAAACTCTCAAGCTCCACAGCTTCTGGCATGTCTTTGGCTCCAGGCCCTGCATCAGGCCCTTGAGCTTTTTGCTCCCCAGAGGTGAAAGGTCCTATTTCTTAGTCTAAGACCCCAACCCAGTCTGACTATTTCTGTTTTTTGGAAGCCCTTTACCCTGGACATGCTTCTCTGCACAGCCACAGGCTGAGCACAGTCCCCTCTCACATACCCCATCATCCAAAGGACCATTTTAAACAAAATCTTCAGCCAGTGCTGGAAACTGCTCTGCATAATGAGAAAATTCCAGCATTTGTATGTAACAGTGCCATTCTTATTGCACTGACTGGTCACAGTTGAGTTACAGACTAAACAAGTACAGCAGAAACATGGGCTTGCAAACCGCCCCCCTCAGCAATAGCTTACAAGGGTGGCAAGGCTCCCACCATCCCAAATGTCCTGTTCAGCATCTCTGAAGGAGGAAGACCTGGGGCAGAAGAACGAGGACACCATGAAGGAAGCAGATGCCAGCACCTGGGTGGAGGACACCCCACCACGGGGTGTGGCTGATGCAGTGAAGGTCAGGACTGCTGCTTGGGGGTACCCAGAGAGGACACACACCTCATCCTGCAGCTAGGGTGGACTAAAGCCCTGCAGGGTACCCACAGGAACTTGCTTTTCCTGTGATGACACTGTCCTTACTCCTAAATCATGTGATTTTCACTGAGCAAAAGGAAAGAATCATAATTCTCACTCCCCCTGTGTAAATCTCAGCCTTCGGGGAGTTAATACTCAGGGATGGACAGGACACTTTTCATCCCAAAGCTATGTACCGTGCAGCTTAGGACCTTCCAGTTTAATCCCAGAAGTCAACACAAAGCACCACAAAAATAAACAGTCTCCAGGATGCCATACTTCTTTTGCTTAAAGTAAGCAAACTAAAAGCTTTCAGATGCTTCATCCTTCTCATATTTAAGTTCAGACTCAGGGATTTTATAGCAGACTCTTGCACTTAGCTGGATCTTCTACTCCTTGAAGACACATCTCCCAAGAGATCAATGTTTGTCTTTCAGGACACATCACCGAGATGCACAGGTCTGCTGCCATTACATGTGCAAATATCTCCACTACTTTTCACCACTGAAAGTGACATCAACCTGCACCCAAATCATTCAGATCACTGAGGACCTGAAACAGCACTTCATATTCACAGGAGCCAAGAAGCAACCTGTGCAGCCCTGAGTGCAAGACTGTCCTGCTCGCCTCACGAGACAAGGGAGGTCCTCCTCATCTTCCTTCCTCTCCCTCTGCTCGTTCCTCTAACCCTCACACCTACGTGTGAGTAGCACAACCTAGAAATCCTGGCAGGATCATCAAGGAGGGAGAGCAGTGGGTTTGGGTGACTGTTGATTCCTCACTTCCCCACTGCTGTGCAGGGTCCCACCAGGTTTCCCTTTTCCCCCTCCCCTCGTCCCAGTTTCCCGGTCAGCCTGTTGCACTCAGCTCCACTAGTTTTCAGAGCAGCTTTCCCATCTGCCTGCTGAACCAGCACGAAGGGGGCCCCTTCCCTGGTGAAACAGATGTGGCTTGCCTTTGTGCAACATCTGCGCTTCATGCCCCGCTCATTTTGAACAGTCTTGCCTTTGTTCGTGAGGGGTTGTACACAGGATGCTTTGGAGGAGGGCAACAGCCTGCAGCCCACAGGCTGGACTCCTTCTCTATAAGTTCCACACACGAACTGCCTCAAAACCCCTGGGTTTCTTCTGGTGAAGAAGAAAATGCTTTGTTCCTGCAACATTCAGGAATCCTGCTCCTCAGAACTTCGGTGCCAGCTGCAGCCAGTAGCTCACACTGATGATTCCTATGGGACTCTCAAACCTGGGGATGTAAGAGCTGGACTCTGAGAGCCGTGGACCTCCTTCCTCACAACTCCCCTCACCCCAGTAGCTTCTCTTGCTGCACTTTTGGGCTGCTCACCAGCTCTGGCTTGGCAGCCCCAGAGGGGCCGCACTGCTTCAGCTCCTCCACACACAACAGTGGCAAAGAGCAGAAGTGCTAGAAAGCCATGTCTCTTTTACAATGTGTTCTGGGTTGTATTTAATATGGGGAGAAATACATTAAAATAAAATCAAGTTTTATTTCCTCTTGCTCTTGATGAGTTTACCAATCCTGCTGATGAGTATCTGGAAAGCTGCTAAAACTCTCTCACACATTTTTGGCACTCAGTCCAGTTTTATTTATTTTACTGGGGGTCATGTTACTTCTGTATTTAGGAGAGAGAATGTTTTGATCCACTTATTTTACGTTTTCATTTCTAACAAGTGGACCAGCACCAGGAAATGGGAATGCTCGCTTGGTGCCCAGCGAGAGCTTGCAAAACCCACTTTGGGGTGCTGGCAAGGGGCTGCACTGGGTTCCCTGGCTGGGGTTTCAGTGGATGTTGCCCAAGTCAGACACTTGGGTTTCCCTGAGCTGGCTGTCAGGGGTTTTTCCCTTCCTGGAGAGCAGGAAAGTGCATTCGTAGGATTCCAAAGGGGAGGGAGGAGGAGGACAGCAGGGCCTTTCAGCCCTGTGGGCTTTCTTCAAAACAGAATTGTTCATAGCAGCCCTGGCGTCAGTTGCAGAAAGGCAACCCCATTTTCCTCCATTTAAGCCACTACATCTTGAAGAGAAAAAGAGGGTAAGAAAGCTGCTTGCCACTTGGCTCTGAGTGCTGCCTGTGTCCCACAGACTTGTCCTGGGTAAGCTGTCAGCTGCCCCCCATCCTTCTTCTTTTCCCAGTAAATCCCATGAGGTGAGTGAGCAGAGCAAACATGATGAAAGCACTGGTGCAGCCAGGCTCACAGAAATGGGGCTTTTCCTCCACGACAAGACAAATAGCTGCAGACAGACTGGAGTTATGAGCATTGGAAATAGAAGGGGTAATTGAGGTATTTGGCATCTATGCCAGAGGATTAATACAGTGTAATCATCCCCTTGTATTTAGACTGCCTCATACTAGGCAAATGACAGAGCAACTGGAAACTACTCTCTGGCAGATTTTGAAACCAGAAGAAATAAGATGTTTCGGTAATGCAGTCATCCCCCAGCACTCACTGCTGCAGCAGGTCGGGCATGTACGGCGGCTGGATCCAACAAGCAGCCGGCTGCAAGCGTGCTCTCCATACTAACACATGGGGAGCTCACAGCTGGCATCCCTCCGGCTTTCTGCAAGGGGTCACCCTCCTGGTGATTGTGAAAGAAGTCAAAAATCATCCTGAGCATTTTGCTTGGGGTTTTGCTACAAATGAAGCAACAAGACAATTAGCTTAGGGCACAGCCTGGATTTATTCCTCATGACTGTCACTGCCCTGCCTACAGGTGCCCAGAGCAAACCCAGATTGCAGACAAAATCAAAGCAATCAATGCGGGAGCTCAGGAGGGGGAAAGGACTGCAGAAGCAGACCTTCCCTTGCCAAGGCAAAATGAAAATGCTGGCAAAAAGTGAATACCCCGCTCTCACATGGGGGACCACACGAGGTACCTGGCACAGGCTATGCTCGCTTTGAAAGGCTTCATAGTGAAGGCTCGTACAGGAAAGTGTTACTGCAGACAAAAGGCTGGTGTGGGGAGAGCTGCCTTGCTTTTCCCTTTGGCAGGGAGGAGTTATCTCCAACCCCAAAATGGGTGGCACAAGCCCCAGTCTTGTCTATTTTTCCTCCTCCTGAAGTTCATTAATTAAGAAACTCAAAACAGCCTATGCAAACTGTAGGATGGAAAGTATAAAGCATGACACCACTGTCCCCCCTACACAAACACTCTCACACAGTCTGGTGAAGTCTGGCACAGCCTCACTGCTCTCCGAGATCATCAGCACACTCTCAAGGACATAAAAACATTTCAGCAACACAAATGACCAGTTTCTGGCAGCAGCACCAGGCACCTCCTCAGCTCATCCATCACACAGGTTTGCAATCCCTGCCCAACAGGCGCTTTGCAAGTGCTGAGGTGGCAAAGCAGTAACGGCGCCCCCCACCCCGGTGCAAACCACCCAGAGCGACACCCCGGCTTTCCCCTAGTGGGACAGCAGTAACAGGGAATGGGGGGGCCCATCTTAGCTCAGCTGGTGCGTGCTTGCTCTGATGGGTCTGGAAGCTGGTTGCTGAGGGACGTTCCAAACTGGAGCACTAAAACTAGATGACATGAAACACCACCCTAAGGTTTGGAATGTGCTACAGATGTGGATAAATATTCTAATGCCGGGGAAATACAACATTTCTTGGGAGGGATGTGAAGTTTTCCCTTGCCAAACCAGCCACTTTTGTAGCTTTTTGATGAAAGCAGTGTGCTTTGTGGAGACCAAATGGAAAGCACAGAGGGGCTCTTTGTAATCTCTGAGTCTTTCTGCACTTCACTGCCTTCACCCCACGCTCTTTGCTTGCCTGAAGCAGTGCCACCTGGGCACTTAAAAGAGGTGGGTTTTGGCTGAGGAAGCATAATAACCTCCCTGGCTGACAGCAGTGCCTTCAGCCACAGCAGCCCCAGGCACTATTTCTATGGGCATCCTTACAATCTGCTTCGTCCATCCCTAATGCTTTTAACGACAGACACATGCTGAAGTGGTTCCCTACCTTGCTTGCCTCACCATGCCCCCACACTCCAAGTGGTCCCGCTTGCCTGGCCCCCATGACGGAGATAGCCAGGGTATGCCGTTGCACCTCATCCCATGGGGTTGGTGTCCCTGAGCAGATCCAGCATTGCTTCCCACTACCAGCAAGGAACCCCCCAAATCCTACCATGTCTCGCAGCACGAGCCGACGCGCTCTTCCTCATGTGCTTCACTGCCTGCGGGCAACACAGCACACGGTCACCTCCTGAGCCGGGAGCCGTCCGCCTGTGGCACTTCCATACAACACCAGGAATCAATACAGAATACAAAAATATTTAAAATAGGGGAAAAAAAAAAAATCAGCAGCAACTAATCAGCCCGATTCCTCTCCGTAAGCCATTAATCATGGCCGGGGGCTGTCACCCAGGGGTGCCTCTCCAGGATCTCTGCAATCCCTGGTCCCAACTCCACGTAAAGGGGCTGCTGGGGTCCTGTCACGACACGCTAGCGGGTGCCTTTGACTTCCCCTGGATGGGAGGACACCCTTCAAACTTCAGCTGTGAGTTTTCAAACTCTCCCTCATCCCAGACCCACCTCCCTGTGGGGAGGGGAGTGGAGAGGCTGGGAAGGGGGGAACAAGCATTTGAAGAGTCTCTTTTTCACAATAAAAGCCCTTCTTGCTTCTTTTTTTCTTTTCTTTTTTTAAACACCGAGAGCAAATTCGAGGCAGGAGGCACAGGTAAAGGAGGAGACGAAGACACATGTGCTCTTCTCAAACCCATTTGTTTCCAGTGACGCTGATGCCAGACAAGCAGAGGGATTGGCAGAGCCCCAGGGACCATGTTGACCCCAGAGCCAGGGAAGCGAACCACAGGTCTGCTCCCAGGTGCCCGAGAAAATGCCTTTTGCAGGTTTTTATTAATATTGCTTTGCGTTTCAGTAACAGCCCAGCAAAGAGCTGTGCTACATCAGTATCTGAAGCTGATGCAGCTCTGGGAGGAGATTTCTTATCTGCCCTAAAAGGCAGATAAGAATGTATTAAACCCATTTTTAGGGTGTTCAAGTGCCTGTTTTTCTGGGGCATGCAGTGTCTGCAGGCAGCCCGGAGATGGGTGACCCAGGAGGTCCAGAGGAAGAAGACCCTCAGACCCACCAGCACCGCGTGTCAGGACTGCAGCACAGTGAGCCCTGCAGTGCCCAGCCAATGCAGCTTCTCCTTAGGGTGCATCCTAAATGCCATTTCCTCAAGCCTTTGGGAGAAGAGGGTCTGAAGGCATGGCTTTGGAAAGTAGTGTGTTTCACCAGCCCTCCATGGCCAGGCAGGGTGCACAGGAAGCTGCTAGGCTGCAAAGCATTTTTTTTTCACGTAGCTTTCCCCTTCCAGCCCTGGGCTATGGCCAAGCAAAACCCAGCAGTTCCTCACTGTGGCAGGTGAAGCTACCAACTGCTTCAGTCCCCACCAGCCCATCATGGGGAGAGGAGGAAACCCTCTGTCTCACGGGTGAGAGTTTTCCAGCTCCCCAGCCTGTGCAACTACCTTTCTAGGAAATCATAAAACAAACGAGGCTGATCAGCATTGTTCCTTACTGATATTTGTATTTTTAAAATATCTGACACAGGCACAGTATAGGCTATTGTGAGGGATATCGAAGATACGATGATCCAAAAAAAGAAGATGAGGCTGAAGGAAACTGGGCCAAGTCACTTGACAAGGCAGCATGGGAGGACAGCGGCAGAGCCCAGGAGGAGGCTTCTATGCCCCCAAGCCCCATTCTAACTCACTGACCATGCAGGTCCTGCAGTGACATTTCACAAAGTCATGTGACACAGTGGGTGTAAGCAGTGATGGCAACTCAGTGCCCTGCCCAGCGTAGTCTCCTGCCACTCCCAGCACCCCAGTGCCACCATACCCCCTTGGATCCTTGAGTCCACCTTACCTTTAATGTGGTACACCTCCCTGCCCCTTCTGCTGCTTCTCAAAAGTATAGCTAAGAAAAGAAGTGGATTGAAGGTTACACACAAAAGCAGTGAGTCTAATTTTGGCTTCAGCACACTCTCCTCCAATCCACACTTGAGTGTGAGGGAGGGATATAGAAACCAAGCCCTGCATCCCCTCCTTGCTGCCGTCACCAACCTCATCTGTCCTGGCTGCTGCAGCATTGAACATACTAAAACATTTTCCTTGAGGCCAGTCCCCCAGGGCAGATAATGACCTAATACTACTAATTATATTAAAAATAGTAATATTAGGTAATTAACAATAAGCTGGTATTAGCCTTGGCACAAAGGTGGACTGAGCTCTCATCTGTTGGGCAGGCAGCAGCCAAGTACCAGAGGAGGGATCTGCAGGGCTGAACCCCGTGTATCGTGACTCAATGGTGGCACCTCATTTTGGAAGTGTTTGTTTTCATCTCCCTCTCTTAATTTTGAAAAGATTCAATGTATATGCAATTTTCTGTCAAAATTATTCCTTCAGTGCAGCGGCATTGCGGGCTTTGACTGACAGGCCAAGCACTCTGACTGGTCTCTCTGGATTGCCTTTCCATACAAATAACTGTTCAAAATGCATGCCTGACATTTGAGGAATTTGACATCAGAAACAAGCCTGGATGGCTGCTGTGGTAGGCAGACTGAAGAGACTGGTGGCCAAACCAGTAAGATAAATCCAGCGAGCCTCAAACAAATGCTCCAATCTTGGCATTTTGAAATTTCAGTTTTATTTCCCCACTTATTCCCCTGGAGAATTTTATTATTGATGTTCACAGTGCAAAAATCAGATTAAAAATGCAGTAAAACCTGAGAACAAAAAGTGTCTTATGAACCAGTTTCCCAAGGAGGATTCCCTAAAACCATAGGGCCGTGTCTATGTTGTATCTGATCTGGGTAGTCCTAGGCCCATCAGTGCAGCTCTAGATCCCATTGGTAGCATCCCTGCTACTGCATTCTGGAAAATTAGTGATTACTTGAACAGTGAAAAATGCTTTTCCTCTCTCTTTTTTTCTTTTCTATCCCCTGACCACCCCTGTTCACATTCTCACAGCCATTCTACTAATTACACATAGATATCCCTGATGTTTCCCTGATTTTAGCTGATTGAAGGGCAGTCCTTCAATCAGATGTCAGGGATGATCTCCACTGCAAGAAACTCCCATGAGGTATAGGCAGCAAGCAGAGACAAAGGAGGGTGGGGACGTGGGACTGCATCCAACTTACAGGCAAAATACAAGCCTCCAAACCAGCCACGTCTCACACCAGGGTCTCAGGCGAGTTATCTATGATGCCCAATACAAAAGATCTCCTGAGCCTGCTCCCTCTCACCTTGCACTTGGGCAAGAGGAAAAGGTGTTCTCTCCCTGCTGCAGGGCACAGGGCAGCAGCAAGGGTGGTTCAATTTGCTGGTATCTCCAGGTGGATCCAGCTTAGCCAGGTGCAATTACTTTGAAGTAGGAGAGCTGAGACCTTTCGCTGAGGTAAGACCAGGATCGGGCCAGAATCCAAGGAAACCGATGGAGAAGGCGGCAGCCATGGGTGCCGTTGTACCCACAGCAACACAGGGATCTCTGTGCTCCCCAAAATGCCACCTCTGTAGGCTTTAGCAAAATCTTCTGGTATAACCTTGCCTTCATTTCACAGACTGACTCACCTTTCCACTTGCTTTTCCTCATACAGAAATACCTGTTGCAGAAGGATGAAAATAGGCTGATTTTTTCTTTCTTTCCCAGAAATACTTTTCTTTTTCCTATTCTATCCCAGTGGACCTGCATTCATTTCTCCCTTGGGAGCTAAAGACAGGCAGTGAAGAGGGGACAGATTTCAAGAGCTGACAAGGAACAGAAAGCTATTCTGCCTCTAAGAAAGTAAAGCCGAAGGGTTTTTTTTCCTCCTTTTAGAAAAGTGTGAGGCTCTAATAGGTTTGAGTGGCTATGAATATGACTTTCCACATCTGTCAAGATAATTATAAGCTTGAATGAATTTCTGAGACCCAAACTCTGCCCAGATAAATCACTGCCTATCAAGTACTGATTACAAATGAGCTGCTCAGAAAGCCTTCAAATTTCTCTTACCTCCCTATCCCACTATCTCCTGTCTGTTGGTAATGGGTCTCAATGCTTTACTAAGGAATAATCTGTAGAGGAGACCCTGACACTTCACCCTTCCTTTGCAGCTGCTATGAAAGCGATAGGAAATTAAGGCTACAGGGATCAAGCAGAATGAGGAGAGAGCCGGGTTCCTGCTCAGCACTGCGGGTCTGGCGCTGGGACCCAGAAGATGCAGAGAAGCAGATAAGCTGCAAAACTGAGTTTTGCATCTGATTTTGAAGCATGACATGCCCACGCCCCACTTCCCTAGTCAGTATCCCTAAAAGCTACCAGCTATGAGCCCCTAACTTGGAGAAAAAGCTGGATGTGGGTGATTTCTTTCAGTGCATTGTGTGTGGGAACAGACTCTTGCATCTCAGGTTTTCCTCATTGTTCACATGGAAATAAGCCCACCCAAGTCACTTACAGAATGCACTGAATTTTCATAAATATGCTGAAGAAGCTGCACATCCCCAATCCAGTAATTAGAGTAAATTAATGTTGCTGGGATGCTTTTGTCACCGTTTGTCTGACTCAAGACAAAAGGCAGAGAGGTCACATCCTGAAGGGAGAGTAATCCTTTATAAGCAGTGTTTAAGACGCCAGAGAAAACAATAACATCTGCAGAGGAACCACACGTTCCCCAAGTGCACGGGCTTTATACTTCCCATAAATACCTATTGTATCCTCCTTGTTGTCATGACTCAAACACAAGTGTATGGAGAATGGGACAAAGAAATATTAAGTCTTTGAGGTGATTACTCATTCCTCCAACTTACATCTTAATACATGCTAGAAATTCTGAATCGCTTGTCAGCCCGCAGTATTGTTTTTACAAGACATGGACTATTATGAGTAAAATGAGTTATGGTTCTCATTTTTTTAATTTCTAAGGGCTATTTTTAAAGCTCTCCCATCTTCAGCCAGAAAAAATTCTTACCACCCATGTCCTGTGTCCAAGACATTTGCTGTGTTATTAGAGAATCAACTGTTTCATAGCCTGCTCCCCCCAAAAATGTTCACCACTCTGCATCACTGAAAGTCTCAGCCTCCATCCTCCACCAGCTTTTGGAAATAACAGAACTTCAGCTCCATGTGAAAATAGTCATTGACAGTCCACCCGTGTTGTGGCAACCCAAGCCCATGGGAGAGGGTGAACCTGCCAGGGCAGCACAACATGGGTACCCCAACAGGCTCCTATCCCATGGGGTTCCCTTGCTCCCAGCAGCTGGTGTAACAACTTGAACTTTGACACTGAATTTTTACCTGTATTTTACCCTAGAAACCTCTGTCCTCTTCAGAGTCTGTCCTTTCCAAGGCAGAGATGCCCACCCTCTCAATATAAGCCATATCTTTTCTTTCTCTCTCTTTCTCCTTTCTAGATACAAAACCCAGCACTGGAATTAATAATCAGAAACATCATTTTCTTGGACTGTCACCATGTCAATCAAGGGATTCAAATCTCTGTTATTTAGTATCCCACTAATCCTGCACCATCTGCAAACTTCACCAGCAAATAAATGCGTGCCTGTGTCTGTATATCCTCTACTTGGTCACTGTTTGAAAATACAGGATGTTGGATGAAGAACAATTCCACCCCATACCATAAAAAAGCTTTAGCACCAATGTCTCATTTTGAGATGTGTTGTTGAGACAGTTTCTCATCTAATATGTAAAGCAGTCCCTCTAACTGAAACCATTTACAAAATAAAAATGGCATATAGTGCTGTGTCCACTGCCCTGGAGACACCCAAATGTGCCCTGCCAGCCGTGGTCTCCTCGGGAAGGTAATGAGTTTGTGTGACCATGAAACCATGTTAGCCAGCGATTGTTACACTCCTCGCTTCTCCTTCCTTCTCGACAAAAACTTTGTTTAGCCACTCACTTGTGCTACCACACTCACATAAGGTGGCTAGGAAGAGCCACAGACAAGCCTGGGAAAACTCCACTGGAAGCTGTGTAGCATCAAGGAAAAAAAATCCTGAAGAGTTGCAAAATTAGTGCACAAATTATTTGGCTTGGAGGGGCTAAGGATTAGTGTTGGCGGTTCAGAGAGCTGCTCGGCTCATTGCCTTGGCCTCCTGAGCAGGAGTTGTCCAAGATCATCTTACTCGGGAGGTGCTTGGGCACAGAAGAGGAGCCGTGGTGGGGCCCTGCAGGGGACAGCTCAGCTCCTCCCCACCTGCTCTCCTCAGGCAGGGCCAGGGTGAACTCGGGTCCTCCCGCACCATCCACAGCTCCCTGTGTGGCTTAAAACTGCAGACAACTTCTAGGAAGCCTGAAAGGGAGTGTG
Source organism: Cephalopterus ornatus (assembly GCA_013396775.1). NCBI lineage: Eukaryota > Metazoa > Chordata > Aves > Passeriformes > Cotingidae > Cephalopterus > Cephalopterus ornatus. The sequence goes on along the minus strand of VZRE01005948.1, from coordinate 631,904 downwards.
GATAGTGCCAGGCAGGAGCAAAGAGCATCCCTGCCTGTGATTCTTGTTAGCATTCAACTCGTGTGGTTTGCACGGGCGCTGTGTGCCATGTCTCCCCATACAGCATGACTGTGGCTCTTTCATTTTCCTCAGCAAACCTCCAGCTCTAACCTACAGGATCACGCAGAAACAAGGGAAAAATGAACACAAGCTGATGCACAGAACATTTCCACCCCCAAAAAAAAGAGAGAGAGAAAAAAAAAGACAGAAGCAATCTGTTTCTTTTCCTGGAAGCAGTTACTGGCATATGCTTACGAGCTGGGACCACAAAGACACTCTATTGGCTGTGTACGTACCTTTGCATTAGCAAAAGTTCTCTGTCACCCTCATGCTAGGACGGGAGAAAGCGCATGCATTAACACATGGAGTAATCAGGCAGTATTTAAACCGAAAGCTTTGAATTGTGGCTGCTGAAAATAGGGTCTGACCAACATATGGGCTCATGAATCTTTCCTGACAGGCCTGCAGTTACAGAAGCAAGAAGTGGAGCCTCCTGGTTACAAATTGGTCATGAATAAAATTAGGCTGACAATTAGAAAGTTTCTAATAATCAGAGGATTAGGTTCTGGAAACTTTGAGACAGGAGAGGGAGTGGGCTGGGAACCTTTGTCTCTCCCACTTGGAGCATTCATCCTGTCTGTGTCCCCAGGAATTGCTTTGTATCATCTGCTAATGATACAAAGCAATAGCCCTGGAGCTGAGTTCCTCACAGGTTTTGAGTAGAATGGCCAGAAAGAAAGGTCAGATTGTCAGGGGCTACCTTGTCACGTATGGTCTCCTTCCAAGAATCATAAAGACACCGAATTTCTTGTCTGAGCAGTGACCACCCAGGGCTGTTGGCAGCACCGTGACCCTGGGTACTCTTATCCTGTGGCATGGCACTGGGACTTCCTTCTGCCCACAATTTCAAACTTCCTATAGGATGCTAGAAAGTATTTTGCACCATGGAGCATGTGGATGCTTTTAAGTCTCCTACTGAAATAATTGTCCTATGACACAACTGCCTGCATTGATATTTAAATGCAACTCTGGCTGTCCTTCTAATTCCAATTTATGGCACTCTGAGGACTCATTTTAACTCACCTCCTTTCCAGGGACTCCTCTTCGAAATAACATTTTCTTCACTTCCAAGGTTACAGCTGGTAAAGATGTCATGCAGTGTCAGGGGGCTCAAAAGTAGCTCCTGCCTCAAGCACTGCTCAGTCCTCAGAGTAGGAGACTGGTTTAAAACACTAAACAGCAGTTTTTTACATTTATGGAATCTGTTACTACAAGACTGTGGAGGGAGATAGCGTGAATAGACTCAAAAGATTGATTAAATTCATGGAGAGAAGACCTAAAAGGCATACTAAGAGGAATGGTCAGGGATATATCCTCTAGAACCCCTAATCCTGCTACTGTAGATGCTCAAGAATGGCAAGAAGAGGGGACTAAAATCACATCCTCTCCCTACACAGCATCTCCCATTGGCAGTGGCAGAGACCCAGGCTGGGATTAAACAGACCACTGCTCTGACCCAGCAGAGCTCTGCTTATGCTGCCAAAGAGGCTGATGGCCAAGTCTTGTGCAGTTCAGCGCCGACCAGAAAGGTTAGTGCAGCCACAACCAAGCGGTCATTGCTGCCTGTCAAGTGATTTATGCATGCTTTTGCCTTCTGAAAAGCAACAACCCAGTGAGCAGGGGGGATCAGGGAGAGCCAAGGGAGCCAGGGGACCACACCACTGACGGGGACCACACCCCACTTCCTGGAGATTGGAGAAGCACATGAACCCTCACACCTCCTGGTTTCTATCCCTTGTGCCCTGACACCTGCCTCCCACTCAAGCAGAATGCTCTGTCACACTGCCAGCAGACACCAGGCATATCCACTGTATGAATGTCTTTTCTTCCAAGGTCACATTCAGGGGGCTGGGAGTTAAGGAAGCCCGCTCACATCTGGGATGAGGACCTGCATGCATCTCCAACGGCAGCAGCTGTTGTCAGCCTCTCCCTGGACCTTGAGAAATGCTTCAAGCAACTGGAGCAAAAACTATGCCACTTTCAGCTAGTCAGACTTAATTTATTTCATTATGCTGTAAACCCTGATTTTATTCCATTATCCACAGAGATTTCCAGGATGAACTAAGTCTCACATGTGCAATGCGAATGAGACAAGCAGTAGAGATAAAAGATAAACAATGAAAAAAAACCCCTCCCTTTAAAGTTATTCAGGGACTCCAGGGAAGAAGAGAAGGAAGAAGGAAGAAGCCCTCAAGCCTATTTTCCATCCTCTCTTTAGAATACCTTTACATAGCATCTGACAGCTAACAATGGCCCCTTCTTTTGTTTGATGGCTTTTGCAAATAGGAGGTTCAAACAGTGGGTCTAAAAAGTCTTGCCTGATGATTTATTGTGAAAAATATGTGGTGCCCTCCCACTATGTCCTTCAGTAAAGCTCCAGCAGATCTCAAAGATAATATTCTTTCATGCTATTTAGATATGCACACCATTACTTTTTCAAAGCATCTATCATTTTCATCAAAGCAGAGCTTCCTGATAAGATCCTTCCATATAAACCTTTATCAGAGGCACAGTGCCCTGAAACACCACTCACACCTGACCAGCGGCCCAAAGTGGACACGAAGGAAGAGCCCAGATCTGCTGAGGGCCATGATGAGCCTCTCCTCACTAGGTGCAAGGAGCGATGATCCCAAACCGCTACTAAACAAATTATCCTGAAAAATACTCTCATACCAGGGCTCACTGGGGAAATATTGAGAAGTACTTCCGCTGTAACAAGAACTGGGTCAATGCACTTCAGGAAGGAGGAAGTGGCTCTGTGCTGGTGGCAATGGCATAGTTTGTAGGTTGGTGATCAGCACAAATAGCTGACTGCAGGTGGAAGACTTCTCTAATTTGAATGTACACAGTGACTTGAAAGCTTTGGGGGAGGAGGGAGAATTTGATACAGACTCTACTTGCCCGGAGCCCACTCAGGCTGGTTTATCATCACTGAAAGCGAGGTGAGGAAAAAATTACCAACTCTTCCATTGTTTAAAACAAGAATATAATGCAGGGGTCAGCTGCACGAAGTGAAGCTTGGGCCACATTCCCACTTAAGGAATGGACATGAACTGGAAGCTGCACAGCATCCAGGAATGAAGTCTGTTACGAGTTTAGGCAAAAAGAGTGTGGGTACATCACAAGTATCCACATGGCCGCTGCCTGAGTCAAAGCAGGGACAAGGACTGCAGTACTTCAGCACAACTAGGGATGCCATGCTTAAACAGGTAAAAGCTGATCTTTCTGCTTCAGAGAAGGAAATCTCAGTATAAAGTCAAAAGTACCTGAGTGTGACAATAGTAAATGCAACTTCAAGCTGAAAACAACATTAAAAACTATTTCCAAATTAAAAACCCCAACCAAACAAAAACACCCAGGAATTTTACAACGGAAGAACAAAAAACTGAAGACCTGAAAGCAGTAGACCTCACAGCCATCCCTGTAATTTGCTCCACTTACCACTTGCATATAAACTTGTACTTGCTTGGATACCAATAATGCTGTGAATATAAATTAGCACCTTTTCATCTCAGTGAAAGACAGGCACGCATAGCTTTCAGAGACACTTTAACAATGTGCGCAGGGGAAAAGCAGAGAAACATATGGGGCTGGAAACATTTAAGAGGCACTACAATTGAAGTAAGACAAAATAAACGGAGCTATAAATCAGACCAGATTTGCCACAAGGCCATCAGTAAATCCAGAGATCTTTCAAGTCTATCACATCTCAATAATTGAAACACATTCAGATGCCAAACACAGTAACAGACATGTTTAGCCAAGAACCAAAAGCACTTAAATATAGCCTTTTTCAAGATGAAGAACTATGCATCACCAGCAAATCAGTTGGCCCAGAACTGCAACTGGTTCACAGTAACTACGTATTTTATATGTTTTAACTACAGATTATGCGAGGGGTCCAATCCTACTCCTAGAATTGCCCATGTCTCCCAGACTTTGCAGCACAGAGATTAGGACCTGGATTGTCAACTGCTGATATTAGTTTAGAAGTATGGCAATTATCTGCTGATCTCAGGAGTAAACCGGGATAGGGTACATGACCCCCTCTCCCCAGCAAGCCCACCATATGCTCTGCGTGAAACGAGAAAACAAACACAGGGAGTTAATTTTAAGCTCTTTCTAAACAGCAGATCCTGTTTCTTTACAATCAGTTCCATGAAGTTAAAGGAGTTCTATCCTTAGCCCAGCAAAGTACCTCTTAAGTCAACTATGAAAGCAAAATAAAGAATTAGGTAAGCATGTCCACTGCTCCCAAGTGTTTGTGCCATCCCCTTGAGCTGGCACCATTCCTCGCACGGGAAGGCAGCATAGTTGCCGGGCCCTAGGAACAACCTTGTGAAGAGCTAACGTTGCCATCGTGTGGTAACCTTCAGAAATAAACTGTACTCCCGTAGTTTTCTGTATTCCCGTAGCTTTACAAAAAGGACAAAGCAACCCAAATGGCACAATGCTTGCAGACTGAAAGGAAGGCGGACTGCCCACAGTACAAACCTGCAGGTTTCAGAGAGGTTCCACGAGGTGCTAAAAGTAGCACAATTGCTGCTCATAGGGAACATCCTGTCAGAAATATCCTCTCAGAAATACAGTGCAGGTGCCAAAATACGGTGTATCCTATTGCTGCTCTTTTCCCCTTTTTAGCCAAACTGTCTGTTAAAAATGGTACTTTCACAGAAGCCCTTGATGGCAGGCATGGTGTTACAGAGCCTCCATTTCTTGTACGGCATGTAACACTGTCTCCCTAACACTGCCTCGATCTTTAAGCCCCACCTCTCATGGTGCAGCACTCAGGCAGACACAATCCTCTAGGCATGTTTTGTACTGTTACAAGGTCACTCCAGAAAAATCCCGGCTGCCAGACAGCTCAGCAGGTTGCTGTTACACCTTGTATCATGGAAAAGTTTTGGATACCTCAGTAGTCTCTGAGTAGGAATGAAAACACTGGGTAAATTGCTGCAGTCATAGGCCAAGTTATTCTTTGGAAGCAAGTACCTTTAAGAATGAACAAATGGTGTAGAAAAAGCATTCGTGAGCTCATTATGATTGAAGGCACATCCATTTTCTCTACAGACACTTTTACCATTTTTTTCCCCAGTCTTATATAACCCAGCTTAACAGCAGTACATAAAAAAACCCAACAACCCTAAGGGACAAATCTTTCACCTTAAATGACCTCCAGGTTGACAGAACTTTAAAGTTACTCTCAAGTTAAGAGTTTTGGAGTTCAGATGGATTTAATAATTTCAAAATCCAATTTAAAATCAAGGTCTCTAGACACTTGAACATGGCTTTTAATCCCAATTTGCATAATTTCTGATTTTTTTCCCTTTTAGCTGTTATACCCACTCAAATCAGCCATGTGCTTGAACTCTTTTTCCAAGAGCATATGAATTTGAGTATGAAGATCCCTTATTCTAGCTGAAATAAGCAACACTGTGTAAGCAGTTAAAGCACACATTTGTAACAGCACATGCTTATCAGAGTATTTGACGAAATATATGAGTATGCTTTTGACAACATATTTAAAGGTCTTACAACCTTCATTCTTTAAAATATATATGCTCCCTCCTTCAGTTTATATCTGACTGCAAGAACAATTTGCTTTTAAATTGCCAGATAACCCAAGATCATTTCTTCCTTCAATATGAAGAAAATGTATCTCCTGCCGGAAAACTGCATGGATGCTGGCACTGATATGTAAATATTATTTTATAATGCAAAGACTAATCAAACACTTCAATGTTTCTGATGGATCTTTAGGTCATGCCCCCTTTTACTTCATGGTTTTGATTAAAAAGCAGAAATTATATGCTGCATATTTTAAGGAAGTTAGTCTCAGGTCTTCACAGAAACTCTTAACCTTAAATAGTCTGAAAAGCAAGTATACTTAAATACAAACCAATTATTTCTGTCTTGTTAATACATCACTGATTATTGTAACTGCACTTACAGGACTATGGTGTTAGACATCTGAAGTATCCAAGTATTCTGGGTCACTACTTAAAGAACAGTGGAAGTTCTTCAGGAAATAGGGAGTAATTTAAACTGAACAGCATTTTGTCAGTCTTTCAAACACTGACATACTTGTAATTCTAACCAGAACACATACTTTCAGTGTATGTCTTCATTAATACAGAATTAGAGCAATTATTTCTCACATTTCACACTCAAGACTGTGCAAGTAATTTTGCACATTCCCAATCAACTTCAATTGCAGACTGCTTTTAAATGTCAGGATCTGACCTACTTCAAGTAACAGGGCATTCAATTATTTCAACTAGCAATGGGTACAGAATACTGGGCAGTGTGTGTCAGTCAACAGCAAAGGTGACCAAAACCTTTCTGCATGTTCCTGAGGAACACCAGAACCCAACACCTGGACATTAACAAACGAGACAGACAACAGCTCTTGGTCAGAAATAAAAGTGAACTTATGATTACAATTTAAATCAGAAGTTTGTAATTTTAAAATCAGAACAAGGACACAGAGTTATACATGATGAGAAGTTCATTTATTTCTGCGCCTTCTGTGCCTTCTCTGGTTTCTTCACCGCCTTCTCTGGTTTCTTCGCCTTCGGTGCCTTCTCTGCCTTCTTTCCCTTCCCTGGTTTCCCTGCTTTCTCTGGCTTCTTGCCTTTCTTAGAAGCCAGCCTCTGGAGCTTCTTCATTTCATGCTTGATGATTCTGTTTCTCTGTAAAAAAAATGGGGTCTCTTAATCAGAATGAAAAGAGCAAGAGCTCAAATATTGTGCCTTATTCAAAACAGGCAGAATCTGAAAGCTCAAACTTGAATTATCACCCTTTACCATGCATTATATTCAAAATGTCACATTCCACCTAAAACCGTTCTGATCTACCAAGCAGACAACAGAATTCTGGCCAGTAACTTGGGCACCCCAATATTTTAAGTGTAATGGTTTTCATTATAGAATGAAATACTAACAGCAACCCATCAATATTTGATTTCATCAGCAGGCGATTCCTTCCTCAGCTGTACATCAGCTTGGGAGGACTGACACATGGATTATATGGGTTCAGATGTGACCAACTCTGAAGAGAAAGTGGTGGTATGGAAAGAAGCATGGAAAATCCGAGGCATTGACATCCAAGGTGTCACTCCATAACCTAAGCCAGCTATGAAAGCAAAGCTACTGCCACCTGTACGTGACTCTGAAGTGACAGCTACAAGCATTAACCCCATAAAGAAGCGGCACTCAAACACTCACCATTTTCTTTGCTTTCATAACCTTGTAGCGATCAAAGTCAGTCATTTTGGCTTTCTGTGTGAAAAGAATCAGTCATGAAACTCTGATACATACAAGTAGTAAAATTTAGCATTTCAAAACAGTCCATAAGTAATTCTGATCATCATCAAATTAGGTTTAGCTGCATTTGAACTAGTTCACTATTTAAGGTCTTTCCTGGGAAGGAATGGTGCAGGAAAAAGGGTGGTTATAGAAAGGACTGAACAAACCACATTTACTGTTAAAATACAAGAACTTGAAGATGATTAGTAGAAACTTTTAAAAACTACAACTTTTCTATCTTTAATCTTAGCCTGCAATTGAAAACATGCAGCCTATTACACTGCACCTAACTTTACAGAGCAGGAGCAGTACGACACGTATTCCTCATCCAGTGAAACACTGTACCTTTTCTCGGGCTTCAATCTTCTTCGCCCATCTTGTCGCTGACCATTTTTCGTTTATATTTTCCTTCTCCCAGGCAAGTCGCACACACTTCTGACGAGCACTGCATTGGAACAGTCAAAAATTGTATTCAGTCTTTACTAAAAGATGCGGGCCTATCAAATTTCATACAAGGGAAGATCCCTTTTCTGTATTGCTTCAGACATCTAAGTCAATGCCACATATATTCCTGTGGCATAAAGAACATTCTGTTGAGTAAATGCTTTGTTAGAACTGACAGAATCACAGAATGGGACCACAGTGGGTCATGTGTCCAATCTCCCCACTCAAGCAGGGTCATCCCAAAGCACATGGCACAGGATTATGTTCAGATGGTTCTTGAGTATCTTCAGTGAGGGAGACTCCACAACCTCTCTGGGCAACCTGTTCCAGTGCAGTCACCCACACAGTAAAGAAATTCTTCCTCATATTCAGGTGGAACTTCCCGTGCATCAGTTACTGCCTGCTGCCTCTTTTCCTGCTGCTTGGCACCACTGAAAACAGCCTGATTCCATCCTCTTGACAGCCTCCCTTCAGGTACTTATAAACATTGATGAGGTCCCTCTCAGTTATCTCTTTTTAAGGCTGAACAGGCCCAGCTCCCTCACCCTTTCTTCCTAAGAAAGATGCTCCAATTCCTTAAACATCTTTGCCACCCTCTGCTGGACCTGCTCCAGGAGCTCCACGTCTCTCTTGTGCTGAGGAGCCCAGAACTGGACACAGGTCTTCAGATGTGGCCTCACCAGGGCTGAGCAGAGGGGCAGGATCATCTCTACGACCTGCTGGCAATTCTCTTACTAATGCAGCCCTGGATATCATTGGCCTTCTTGGCCAAAAGGGCACACTGCTGGGTTCAGGGACAGCTTGTTGTCCACCAGGACCACAAGGTCCTTCTCTGCAGAGCTGCTTCCCAGCCGGTCAGCCCCAGCCTGTACTGGTACATGAGGTTATTCCTCCCCAGGTGCAGGACCCTGCATTTGCTCTTGTTGAGTTTCAGGATATTCCTCTGCGACAATCTCTCCAGTTTGTTGAAGTCCTTCTGAAAGGCAGCACAGCAATCCAGGGTATCAGCCACTCCTCCCCACTTTGTGTCATCAGTGAACTTCCTGAGGAGGCATCCGTCCCTTCATCCAAGCCATTGATGGAGAAGTTAAACAACACTCAGCCCAGTACTGAATCTTGGGGGACACCACTACTGACCAGCCTTCAACTAGATCCTGTGCCATTGATTCCAACCCTCTGGTATGTGCTCTCAACACACCTCACTGTCCAGATGAGCAACTATTCCTAGCACTGCATCAGGATCAGAAATTCAGCAATTTTTGTTTTTAAATTACAGAAACTCATACAGTAACTAAGCTAAAGAGAAGAGAGTGAGTCCAGCCTCCTGCAATTCCAGTGTAGTTCTGCAGACAGGGAATCTATTTAATGCAAGACAGTGACCTAAGCAGTAGCAAAGGCAAAGCTGCAACAGCATTTACTGCAACTGCTTCCCCCCACTGAACACTGCGAGCCGCCTGAGCCACTGTGTGACCTCCTTTGCTCCTGAACAGCAGCTATCAGCCAATACTGGTAATGAAAACTTCAATATATTCAACTATGATACCACAGTCTGACAAACTTTTACTGTTAATCCACTGGCGTATGAACTTTCTAGACTTAGCACAAATTAGTCGTCAAAGGACAGCACAACGGTTTTTTTACACAGGTCAAAAAAATGCCAAGCACTCACCTGTGTGGGAACTTAAGAACAAAGTCAGTCAGCTGCATGCACTTGAAGGGCATGGCCTGCCTCCTGACACCACTGCAGGGGCCATCAACCAGTGCCTGAAAAAGGAAAAAAAACGTGGGGTTTGTAGCAGTTATCCCATTGTATTTGACTTAAGAGAGCAACTTCCTAATAACGTATGAACAGTATCTTGACACCAATGATCCAAAACTGAAATATATGTTATGCAGGCAGAACTGGAGATAGTTAAGTCTTGCCTACACAACCCAAGCTTTAAAGAAACAATTTTAAAGGCCTGTCTTTGGGAAAGAAACAAACCAAACTTTAAAAGAAGCACACATAATTAAGATAACATACTTTACCTTTTTTTTCTTCCAGCTTTTTCAGAAACATTGAGTAAAAAGAGTCCCCCAGCCCAAACATTTGCTTTACACATACATTAATGTCATTCCACTGATAACTTTTAGAGTCCAACTGACATCCCTTGTCCACTTCCAGGAAACAGCAGAGAGAGGAATGTACCACTTGCCAGCGAAAAACAACTTGCTAATCAAAGTTTCAACTACAACAGCTGTTAAAAGTTGATCTTTATGTAAACTGCTTAAATTCATTTGAAAAAACCAGTCACAGGAAATTTCCTTCAAGGTTGATACATGCTACCTTAGCATACAAATTTCTGTCAAGGCAGAAAGGAGGAAATAAAGGCACAGCACTCAAAGCTTACCCTATTTTGGTCGATAACATCCACGATGGCCACCAGCTTGCCAGCATGTGGCCCGAAGGAGATGTAGGCAACTCTGCCAATCTCCACAAAGCGCTTGAACACCTGGGAGAGCGGGCAGGGATTGACAGAGTTAGGACAGAACACATGCAAGGCCATTTACAGATTCCAGGCTCTCAGAGCCTTTAGATCTTCCCAAAAGAATCATAGAACGGTTTGGGTTGGAAGGGACCTTAAAGATCATCTAGTTCCAACCCTCTGCCGTGGGCAGGGACACATCTCACTAGACCAGGTTGCTCACCGCCCTCACAGGAAAACATTTTTTTCCCCAATATCCAATCTAAATCTACTCTCTTTTTGAGATTGAACACATCCCCCCGCCCCGTCCTGTCACTCCATGCTTTCGTAAAGTCTTGCCCCACCCGTTCCCTTCAGGCACTGGAAAGCTTTCGAACAGCACGACACCCCTTCGCCTGAGCAGGGGGGCCGCAGCCCCGCAGCGCTCCCAGCCCGGCCCCGCCGTCCCCGCACAACGCGCCCCACGCGGGTCCCGGCCCCGGCCCCGGCCTCGGCTC
>VZRE01005948.1:596244-620591 GCA_013396775.1 Cephalopterus ornatus | reverse complement strand
ATTGCCCATTGTCCTATCCCTCGTTATTCTACTCTTTCATCACCCACCTAATCCAACTCAGCTCTCCTTCCTCTGCTCCTCTTTCACCCTCCATCCCTTTCTTCCTGCCCATACTCCATCACGCACCATATCCCATCCCTTCTCCTGGGTACCCCCTCGTATGTCCCACTGCTCCTTCTGCTGCTCCTCCATCGTCCACCCATCCCATCCTTCCTTCCTTTCTGTGCTGTCACCACCCGCTCACGTGCGATGGCAGGTGGGGGAATGCTGTGGTGTCCGTGCAGGGTGTGCGGGGTGGGTGGTGGGAACCAGGGGCTGCCCAGGGCCAGTCCATCTCTCCGGAATCCAGCAAGCCGCAGTTCCTCACGAGCTCAGAGGGAAGGACAGCCTCGGTCTTGTCCAGGATTTCCAGCAGGATTTCCTTGCTGAGAACATGGATTCTGGAGGTAACGAGCCCTGTCCACTCCAGAATCTTGCACGATCAGTTTTGCAGCCTGCTGTGGACTGCAGGCACAGGAGCAAGTTTGGTGTTCCAGGGGCAGAAGGATACTTGGGAAGGAGAGCGCATCCTGTGCTGTGGCTAGGCTGGGGAGCAGCTGCTGATGGCTCTCCGAAGAAAGCTGCCAGAGCACAACCAATGCCCTCTGAGACAATCTGTTAAAAATATGCATCTCTCCAAAAGGCAGAGCACTGTAACGAGGGGATAAGCAAACACTACGCTGAGATCGTGCATGGGTTTTCATATCGCAGTGAGGAACCAGCCATGAATTTGAAAGAGCAGCTTGGCAGAACGCAACGCAGTACTCTGGATAAAGCAGAACAAACACAAAATGGGCTTGGGAGGGAGGCAGGAGCTGCACATGTTCAGAACAAACTTTCGGAGAGGGCGAAACCAGCATTATAACTCAGCTTAGCGAGTGATGCCACCTGATGGTGAAAAGTAGGTTTAAAGACGCACAAACAAACAAAAGGAACGTTTAACTGACTCTGCCTTACGTGCAGTGCAGTACAGGGACAGGGAGCGCTCCTTGTGCGGAAGTCGAGCACCTGGGCTGTGCTGTTAGCGGAGCCACAGTTCCTGCCGTGTGTGGCAGAAGGCACTGCACCGGCACTGGCGTCACACTGCTGCCAGAAGAATGTGTTTGTTCTGTTCTTGGAGTGCCATGCCAGAGCTCATGAGACAAGGGCAGTACCTATTGCCACATTACTCTCCAGTGCTACTTAAGAGGAAGGAAGGGAGGTTGCCTAAATTCCCGGTCGTTTTTATGACTTTTGCCATAAAACAGTGGCACAGGTACTCAAACATCACTAGGGACTGTACTGATAACTTAGTGAGCATGAGCGCTGCATCAGTTCTACATCATATAACTTGTACGCAAGCATCTCTGCATCTGTTATGATCATAAATGATTCGAACAGTCATCATAAAAACACACCAAACTCAAGCTGTTCCTTAACATCAAACAGTTCAGGACTTAAAGCTTGAAAACATTTTCTCCCATGACTTGTAAAAACATACACCACACCTGTACAAATGTTGCTGAGCAAGTAAATAGATATGGCCTTCCTCTTCCTACGCAGAAAAACACTCCTAACTGAAGTACAGGTGAGCACTTTTGGTGATAAACAGTCTTCATTGTCATCCCAGTGAACATAAATTGTTCCTGTAATAACTGAATTTAAAAATTAAAGCTATCCAAGTTGGGGAATGACTGTCATGCTCTGTGTTGTTTAATTTTCTGTCCTCTTAACTGACTTTATTGACTCTGAATCACGCCAGGCAGTGCAGGTTACTGCTTGCTTCTGCCAGGTTTGCATACTGCTGCACGAGAAGTTTTGTCACTTTTCACAAACATCCATATGCATTTCATTTCTCATGTGTCGCTTCTGGCAGATTAATTTCTTGCTGCTTCTCCATAGGTGACGTTTTTCATATTACATAATATTATCCCTAATTCCCAGTGCCCAACAGTTATTTTTCTAACCAATCTGTATCTCAATTAACTGTTCTTTGATAACTGGAAATTGCTGCTTCACATCATGGCAATGAACCTAAAAAAAAAGCCTTAGAAAGCACTGGTGGCCCTGAGTGAAATGTATGAGTGTTTAAAAGCAGAAATTGTGTTTATGTTGCGCATATATATATATAAAAAGAATTAGAAGAGAGGCTTGGTTTTAACCACCAGGATTTCCTTGCTGGGAATATGGATTCTGGAGATAATTAGCCCTGTCCATTCCAGAACCCTGAAGGACTAGTTTTGCAGCTTGCAAATTTCCACCCCACAGGAAACCATTCCAGAGATTTCCTACCCCTCTATTAAGAACAGCTTGTCTACCGGAATGAAAATATTGGTATTGGAGAAAAAAACAATAAAAATCAAGAAGTACACTAGGCTTAACTTTTCATAACTTATTTTTATTAATCTTCATAAGCACGCACTAAAGAGTATAAAAAGATAAATAACCTATGGTTTATACACATTCCCAAGCACTGTTAACTTCCCTGTCTCTCCCAGAGATCTGTTCAGTTCAAGATGGCAGGACAATATTACACCTGCTGATCTGGTTCCAACTCAGACATGTGGGAAGAGTTAGCTGTGGTCACTGAGGCCTGCCTGGCTGAAGTTCAACAGTTTCAGCTTTCCCAGCTGAAACTGATAGGAGAGAAAAGACGGAGAAGGTGGGTATCCTGCTGACACACAAGGGAGATTATACACATAAGGAGAAGAGGGAACTACTAAAAAAGCAAACCAGGAGATTCATGGAGGGAAGGCATTCTTTGAACAGATACTGGGTCTATCCCAGTGTATCTAGAAGTCCAAATGATTTTTGACCAAATTTACTTGTTCTTTAGCTGCCCCCTCTAAATAGACTAACTTCTAAGAGTGTTCCGCTTACATAAAACCACATCTGAATGTCCTTGCCATTCACAAAACAAAAGTTTTGTAGAGCAAGTAAATATTCCATAACACCATTTTTAAACAAAAATTTGGCAACTGAAGAAAACATTTTAATGCTCTCATCCAACTGTCTGGTTTTTATTTTTACCCTACAGCTGCAATTACAAATCCATCATACAGAAGGTAAAGCCTTTATCTCATGCCAGCCTCTGCAATGTCCTTGCATTCTGAAGTAGATTTTATACTTTATAAGATGTAACTCTGATGCCACAGAGCACTTCATCATCTTATAAGCACTTCATCATTTTATAATTATAAAATAATGCTTCTGCCTTATTTTAAATACTGTTACTCCAGTAACTGGACTGACAGGACTTAGCAGTATACCAACAGAGAAGGGACAAAACCTTCAGTACTGATCCACTTGGAAAATCACTAACTTTCTTCTTTTTTCCATTTAAAAGATACTTCAAATCATCTGTCAGCCTATGAAAAAAACCCAAAAAAACCCATAACCCCAAGCCCACAACCAAACATAAGCAAGAAGGTGATATAGAAACAGAAGACAGAAATTGAAAACATTATTCATGGGTAAAAATATTGGCCACTGTTCTCTTATCTCACAATCAACATGGAGAATAGATGAAACTGGGACAGAAACCAGATTATGTGACAACCCAAAGCATTCTATGATTCTGTTCCCCTTGCAGCCTCACAGATCATGTTATGGCAATATTAAAAGGAATTAACAGAAACAGTGTACAGAGGGAAGAGATGGCAGAGGATGTGACAGGAGACTTTCTCAAGGGTTATTTCAGAAGCCAGCTGAAGATCAAGGCTATACAAATGATAGGCGGGTTAAAGGATGTGACCATGAAGAATCAATCAAGCAGTGAGTAAAATCATAAGTGAGTCTTATGTTATAGTGGATTTCATCAAGAATGCCTGGGCTTTCCAGGAAGCCAGTTGTTTGATGCACAAAGGCAGCAACGCTTCTAGGAAAGCTCTGAAGTTGATATGTTTGACAGAACCATCTGCTAGGTGGATCCCAATGCTGTTAGAGGAATACTGAGGCCAGGACAGTGGAAAGGCTGACCAAGGCACTACAGCCATGGCTGCAGCTTCAGAAACGTGCTCCTAAACCCACTACAGAAAAGGTGTTCTGCTGGCTTGCAGAGTGGCTCTTGTTTGTCTTGGCCTTGAATGAAGAATGTTAATGCTTTGGAAGGTTCCAGATCTGAGACTCTATCCAGACAGCTGAAATAATATGTACATGACAAATTAGTATGGTCTGCGACTGTCTGAGACCGACAGCATGTGGGGAATACAGGTCAATGTTTCAGTATGAGATCATACCAGAAGTATTTCTGTGAAAGTCAGAGAGAAAAGGACACTGAAAACTCTAGTGGCTTCTCGAAGTAACTATGAGACATTTAAATTTAGGTTCAGTTACTAAAACATGAAAGCATTTTGCTCCACCTTCAAAGCAAATCTTATGTACAATAGCAGAGGCATTCTGATGGTGGGGATCAATCTGCTTGGAACAGCAATAAAAACAATTCTATCACAGCTGTTCCTTTCAGTTCTTGTGATTATCCAGTGCTTGTTCCAGTTTCAGAAATTAGATTACTTCATGGCTTTTAGTGTCAGCACTGCACACAAGAACAGCTACCATGTTACCACCTCCTACAATTCCTACTGACTTAATTTTATCTTAAACAACTGATGCTGTGATCAAATCTATCACCACTTGAATTTACCACTTAGCACAGAGTTAAGCAGAAAAAGGCTAGTAATCCCTTATAAAGCTTGACACATCTGCCCACTTTTTCTCTGCTGCACACTGGACAAATTAGGTTTACAGAAACAATTGCCAAAATATTTCAAAAGCACTCCAGTTCACCATATCACAGATTCCTTCATGTTTCTTCTCTATTTCTGCTTCTAGTCCTGAAGCCATTTTTCTGGTCTTCATTTTTGAAAAATGGAGGGCAAAATGGAGTCCTACTTAACAGCACTATACAATTTTTGTTTTGCCTTCAGTAAAGTTCATTCATTCTGGAATAAATACATGTTCAACACGAGTGACGTTCTTCTGATTATGTGATACAAAACACAAGTAAACAAGGAAGAGGAGACACAACAGTGCTGTAGCTGTGAGGAAGACGAGGAGCCCAGCAAACAAAGGAGGTTTCAGGGGTAATTGGATCAGCTTGCCTTCTGCTGGAATCATGTTTGTGAGGCTTAACATGTAACCGAGTGACCACGCTATGCTGCTATTACCAACCTGAAATAAAGACAGAAGAGTCCTATTCCCATGGAATTTTCAGTTAAAGAAAAGAGGTTCCAAAAGCTGAACTGCTCATACTGGCAGCTGCCCCTTAAATTAGCAAGGAGAAATCTTTAGTGGAATATACAAAGATACAGAACCATTTTAAATTACCCTTCTTTTGTAGTTGCAGAGGATGATAATAAAATTGGTCACTGGGCTAAAGAAGGTATTGGATGGGTATAAAGATGTGTGGTATATATGCAGACAGCCAATTATGGGGTTTTCTGTGCAAGAAACATTCTTTAAACAAACATACAAAAAAATCAGCACTGCTGTGCCAATTCCTAAAATTAGCACCTCACCTTAGCCACATCCTAGGATATAATTTAGTTCAAGCAAACAAAAAACACCACAAAGAGTCCCACTAACACAGACAAAGAGGAGGCCAGGGTGAAGTCCCCAAAGCAGGAACCTTTTATTATCCGTTGGTCTATGGTTGGGTTTATGCCTGCAAATGAACCAACGCTAGGCACTTCCATTTAACAAATGAACATAAGTGGAAAAACTACTTCAGAATAGGAGAAACAACAGCAAAGGGAGTATGTTTTTAATTGCCCCATGGTCCTCCTCCTTTGTTATTGTTCCCCACTTCTAATTTGAGCAACAGAGTACCAGTTTTCCACTGTCCTTTTTATTAAGTCACCATCCTGCCACGTGATAAGCACAGGATCAAGGGGCAAAGATAGAGTGTCCCTTTTCCTCCTCCCACATGCCCAGGCTTCAATAATGGTTAGCCTATTTATATAAAAGACATAAATACGTATCACTGCCTCCTACAAATCAAACCACACCTTAAAAATAAAAACAACCCAACCCTCCTAAAAAACTGTTAAACCGAGTCAAAAAATAAGGGGGGATCAGGGACCATTTAAAGAGAATTTGGTGGAACTCACTAAACAAGGGCTAGCCTCGAGAGACAGGTACAAGACATGTCTTTGGTTTACACTTAACAGAGGTTGTTTTCGTTTTCAAAGGGCTTGCACCACCTTCAAAGCTGTTAGCTACTGGTTGTATTTGGTCCTTTTTGTAGCTGTGTATATCCTAATATCTGTTGTTTAACTGATAAAAAGAAAGCTACAGCAACAGGAACTGAAATACAACACATGAGCAAAGAGGTCAGATGGATCAAGGTGGTTTTTCATTGCTGAGAGAGGGGAAAAACTCTCATCGTGAGGTTTAGAACTTTTACAAATCATCTAGCTCTAGATCTCACCCAAGTTCTGGCATTAGGTGAAGATTCCTTTCATTAGTTGTTTTCACTAATTAAAAGGAAATATATTCCTAGCATAGTCTTAGAGAGTGTGCTTACTGTAACTCTGGAGTAGCTTAGCTGATCAGCTAATATTAGATCTTACTATTTTAGTAGGGGCAGATCTAATTAACAGAATGTAGGGGGTTTTTTGGGGTGTCATGATACCCCTAGTGATAAATCTAGGCAACACAGGTATTCATTTTTAAAAAGCCTTTTGGGGGTTTATTTTGCTCAGTATTCTTACAGTCTTGGCTAAATAGTGAAAAATGATGCTGTGTTTGGCTGCTGCTGTCTGCTGGGGACGATACAATACCTACAAATACCTTTCCTGGTAGAACAGCTAAACTCTGGAAGCTCCTCCAGGGCTGCTAATGGTTGTCCACCAGAGGTCAAAATAAGGCAAGAAAATCCTACTTGATTCCTTACTGCATGAGTGATAGATACGACTGTTCAGAAACCATTGCTTATGATTTCTCATTCACAGCTTGCCAGTACCCACTGCAGTTAAGAATAGGCCACAAAGATCTACAACCTGTTCTTCTGTTGGTTTTGCATGCAAGTGCTGAAGCATTTCCAAACTATATAGATATTAAGAGACAGTCTGGGATAGGGTTTTAGAATAAGGCTGTGTGCAGTAGCAGAGAGGAAAGGAAATGAACCTATCACACAAATATTATAAGCCTTCTCTCTCTGTCAGTTGAAAGGCAATACCCCATCAAAATACATTCTTATTTCAGAAAACCAGATTATGGCACAGATGGATGAGCCATCTGAGGATGAAAAATCCTAGTTGCTTCAGCACTACTCACTTGACTTCAAACTTGCTTTGCCAATTTGCCCATGGCTCTGCCAGCAGACAGAAAAGCGGAGTTCTCCTGTCCAGCTCAGCAGGGTTAGCTCAAACTGACCTTGACTGGTGATGTGTTTTAGGTACATCACTGCCTAGAGATTTGCTGAAGTACAACAAACTGGGGAAATGTTTAAAACACAAGCGTTTGATCTTTGCTTAAAGCTCTTTACAAGAATCTAGGTAGCATCTCCAAATAATGCTGTGACCCCTGGAAACAGGATGAAATTGATGCTCAGACTTGAAAAGTGGCTTTTTCTTATGCCAAACATTCGACAGTCAATTAGAAAGGCTGTTTACAACCATTTTATTTTTGTAGGCTGCATCATCTGTCTCCTTATAAACTTCTCTGCATTAAAATAACAGTAAGAGAAAATTACTATTACTCACCTGCTTTTGAAAATGTATCTGTGGCCAAGTTTCTGCATTGAAGTTGTAAGCATGTACTAGCAAGTAATAAATGAAATTTGCTGAGAAACAGTAGGATCTAGCATATATTTCTTCAAATTTAGGCAGCATAAACTGGAGCTGAAAGCAAAAGGTTTTTTAAAAAGCATGTAGATTATGAAGAAAACAATTGCTTTTATATTTTGTAACTAGAGAATATTTGGATTCCAATCAGAATTTAGTAGCATTTTTTAGAAACCACAAGTAAAGGTATAGACAACTAGATACGGAGACTCAGAAACACTCTAACAGTCACATAGCTTATTTAGCAAACAATGAAAATAAACATAAAACTGTACACTGAAGATTGAGGATGTTATGGTTTCTAAATTTTGCATGTCATCTCAACAGCATGGTTAAAACTGTGAAATGAAATTTTGAAGCCTAGTCCAAGTGATAAGCCCGATAGAAATTCTACGTGGTTTGAAGCACAGTGGAAAAACAAATGCTGAGGTTGCTACAGACCTTCTGAAGGGTTCTTAACACTTGTCCAGTCCATGTTATTTTTATATCCCTCTTTTACAGATTTAAAAAGGAAAAGAAAAACTCCAACAACCCCAAAAACCAAACAAACAACCCACTTACCTGTGCCCAGCTCTGTGAACAGAAAAACCACATACTTGAATTGAAGTCACCTAGGGAAAAGTGCCCAGACAAATTCAAAGCATTAAGTGTATAGTAGAATCCAGAGAAAGCCTATAGAAAGGGAGTAGATGATAGGTTACTTTCAGAACTACAGAAATCAAAAGCAAGCAAGCTCAAAAAGAAATGCTGTGTTTGCAAACCTACCACAAAATTCCCTTTAGCTTTTGGCTGATGTATTCCATTAAAGGAGCAGTCTTCTCTGTCTCTGCAAGCACTGGAGTTAAACAATAAAGAAACCATCTCCTGGCACAGACCTGGGTCTCCTGTTCCTTGGAAATTCACAAGCTGGTTTGGGTAGTAATTTGCTGGTCTCAGAGATTGTGTACAAAGGCTGCCAGAGAAGTACTTCATCGTTAATGATGTATTATAATTTTGAGGGTAACATGGATTATCCACACTGGAACTGGCATTTGATTTCTGGGGGGAAAACCACAAGAAACCCCAAACAATAATGACTACTGAGAAGCAAGAAAGACCTAATTCAACATTAACTAATCTTTTTAAACTGCCTATGCATGTATTTTTGTTCACTGTCACGACTAGTCAGTACAATACTGATGATACTGTAATTCATAGAAACTCCTTTCTCAAAAATTCATTGGCAAGATCAGCAAAACACTTACAGGCCTTTTTGTCAAATGGTATAGAACTCTCACCAATTTTTAACAAATATTGGTGAGATCTTTGTATGAAATCTAAGCGCATTTGTCCACAACAAAGCACAACAGAGCTCTTACTGGGGTCTCCAAATGTCACCAAAGGAAAGAGAACACAAGCCTAAGAACTTGCTCAGACAATTTCTGAACACCCGCAAGAGCAACATAGCAAAGGGTCTTAAACTGACCTGGAGCAGCAATGCTAAAAGCCTTTTCTCAGCTTCATCTCTCCCATAGCACTGGTAGCTGTGAGTGTAGACATTGTAGTCGTAACCATACAACTTCACTTGCAAGGTGCTGTTGAAGTGCTCCTGAGAGTCCTCTGGGATAAATGAAATTTGAGTGGAAGCTCCTCCAAGATCCAATGCACCCACAGTCTCTTTTCTGTAAGGGTGGACCCATGTTCTCCAAAGATTTCTCTACACGTAAATTTAAAGCCAAGACAAATTAGAAATATCGTCTCCTGTCCTCCCTTTAAGCTTTTCTACTCTTTACTTAACTTTCTGAGATTTACCCCGTCTTTGTCCTGCACCCTTTCCAAAAAATCGTAGCTCTCTGAGGAAAAAATGCAGATGTTTTTACATAAGAGGGATGTACTTTCACAGAGTGAAATGGTCTTGAAAGATGGAAAAAGGAATGCAGCATATAGTTCAACTCAACAGGACAGCACAATGATCAAAAGCATAGAACTAGCCAAATCAATGTCTCTCCTAGAATGTAGGGATTTGAAGTTCAGATACCCATGAGATCTTGAACAAATCTGGATGGGAATAATATGCAGATTTGCTTGTTTTAAGGCAAGAAGAACTATTAAAGGAATAGAATATTAAAAGATCACAGAGAAGAAGAGTGAAAATAAAGTGCAAAACACAGACAAGTCAAATGAAAGCTCCATCAAGTCAAAAGAACGAGGACTCCTAATCTGCATATTTCCTTCACTGAAACTGCAGTGGCAATAAATCTGATCCATTCATCTGGCACTTCTCCCTATTGCCCAAACCATTTCCCGAGTTCTGTATTTGATAGTCACAGTGCCAAATGTAGATTTAATGTAGTATTACTCACTGAGCATGATGAGATGAGTGTACACACAAGAAGGGAAAAGAAAGTTTATAGGCTAGCAAATATACTCACAATAAAATTCTACAGTGAAAGATTTCCATAAACAGCCCCTAGCAGAACTCGACTCTTAGCTCATTGTCACAAGAAAGGTGAAATTTTCTCTCTGCTACTAGTGATATTCCACACGTAGCTCTTCACACAACTCTCTAGACTAAACTCGTTTCACAGCTTTTTGCAGTCCATTCAGTAGTCCTTATGAATTTGCCACAGGAGTTTGACATTTGGATTATTAAAATTCTTGTGGTAGAAGACTAACACCAGCCTGAAGTTCATGATGCCATTTTTGCTGCATGAAACACACACGAGAAAAACGCTTCCAGAATGTGTGATTCCGATACTGTTTTTCTAACTTTGCAACACATTCACCATGCACTATCGCTCACCACACCAACAAGTAATTCCTGCTTATTTAATGGCCAGGATCTAATAGGAGCCATTCAACCAGGACAGCTTAACAATAGTCAGCAGTTTGGTTGAAATTTCTTTCAGCCTAGCGAGGCAATCTGGAAGAAGTGCAGTTAAAGCTGAGGGCAGCACACTCCTGCCAGGAATGCAGATGAGCAGTTGCTGATCAAATTGGTACAGCTTTTACTCTGAACGAAATTATACTGAATATCTGCATATAAAAAGGGATCTTCCAACACATTCAACTACCTCCCAGCTATGAATGGCTGCTGCCTGACTGTATTCCAAGTTCAAGGACAACATAAGTATCTTTATGTTGGTATCACTTGGTCTGTACAAGACAGTTGGTATTGCAGCCTACTGCTCCACAGCCTGCAGCTTTTCAGAAGTATTGGAATGAACTCTGTATGAATGATTTCTGGTTCAGCTGAAGCACATTTGGACACATCAACTTAACCACCTTCAATACTTCAAACAGTCTTGTCTGCTTAAGACAAGTAAGCCAACACTTCCAAATAATTTGAAGACCCCCTAAGCTGTGCAGGTCCTTCACCAGTAGGGCTGCAGGGACAACAACCACCCAAGGAAGTCACAGAAAAGCAGAAGAGAACATCTTTAGCTGGCACCACTGTCAAGACAATCAATAGCCGTCACACTTAACATACCAATGCATTTAGGACAATCTAACTTTTTGTTTCTAGGTAAGGCATCCTAAATGTCATCTAGGGAAGAGCTCTTTTTTGTGCATCAACAATTTTACCTTGGCCATATCACATTCCTGTAACAACATAGTCTTTGATTTACGTTTGCTTTGTTCTATTACTGACACAAAAAGACCCTGTCAGAAATTTCAGTGCAAAATAGAAGTCACTACACTATGACGCTTCAACAGGCATGTCCTCTCAAACTTCTCATTTCTAAGAGAGAAAGAGTGAAAAGAAAAGCATGCAGTTTTTTCCACACACCTCTAAGAAATTGCCCATTAAATAGTTGGCCGTTATCCATCCATACACCCCTTCCTCTGGCCCAGTTATGATTTGCGCACCCCTAAATTCAAAAGGTTGTGCTCTGAAGTAGTTTTGAATGCTTGCAAGGACTTCATTGGCTGCCGATTCATTTTGCAACCTAAGCAATTCACAAAACATGAGACACTGAGCATCTGAAAAGGCAATTTCATGTTTACTGTTCACTGACTGGCAACTCAAGAAAACTCCTGTAATAACCTAATTAAAAAAACTCTAGACATTGTTTACCTAAAGGGGGAGTTTATGATAGGGAACAGCCATGTATCCAGCATCGTTTCAAAGAGCAACTCCCCCACTGTGTACAAACTTCACTCTTTATCATACAAGTTCATGGGTGTTTTGTTTCTTATTTTTAATTTCTTTATTTTTAGTGTACTGAGTTGCTTTTATGACACCTGGTAGTTAGAACAGTCCTGGAACCTTTCTTCGCACTATGTTTCGCCAGAGAACAAATACAGAAAGCCCACAGATGAGCACAAACATTATCTGTTTACATAACACCGTATTTCAAGACAGATGTGAAAGAGAAAATTGAACTCTTGCCTTCTCCACATTAAAGCAAGCATTTCTTTTCAATACAGCGTAACAGAGGATTTTTATGCAAAGCCGCTTTTCCTATCAAAAAAGTTAATTAAATTAAATTGGCTGGGTTCCATTTCCTTTTGAGATGGCCGATTTCCAGTGGGCAAAAATGCATCCAGCACATTTTTCACATTCTGTTTTCACAAACTGCTATGCTAAGTATACATACAGAGGAGTTCAAGCTTCTGCCATACCTCAGCAGTCTCATGCCAGCTGTAGCCCCCAGATAAACAGAAGTGTTTTTATGCAGATGAGCTGGTATTCTCTCTTTGACTTTATTCAGACAGTCATCAAAAGGTTTGGCAAGAGCTCCAGGGCTACTCTCATAGCTGGATATACCAGGGCCTAAAAGAGAACAAGTAGATTGATTTCATTCTGCTTTGCCAACTACAAATTAGCCCAATTAGCAAACAGGTGTTAAGAGAAAGAGATTTCACCCTTCCATCCTGGAATTGCAAACAAGGGTAGGATGGCTGAAAACTAGGAGAGCCTATGGAATAAACAATGTAATTTGAGACTAAAATGGAATAAACAATGTAGCTGTGTAAGACAGAGAAGACACTTGCAAACTGCCTGCCTGTATTTGTGTGCGTACATACACACTTACAGTACCATGAATAAGATATACAGTATATCCACAAAACAACAGAACGACAGCAGTGCTGCATTCATGAGGAAAATAAGGTTTATTTGTGGCAGATGCTGTAAAAAGTAGAATGTCTAATGGATGTAAAATTTCTCTGATCTCCTGAAGTATAGAAAATCTCTCCTTCCACAACCTTAAGACAAGTATTTTCTAATCTGGTTTGCCACAACTGTCGTGGGCACTGTGGCTCCTCTAAAGCTCACTGCTCTCCACTGAAAATAAAATAAAAAAGCTTCTGTAAGAAATTGCTGGTGAAATTTCAAGATGCATAGAAATGGCTCTTGAATTCACAGAGGTACAAGTCTGCACTGGTGCATAAACTACTAAACATATTTCCAAATTTCCGAAGTTTTCAAAAATGAACACTGAACAGCTTTCCAAATTTCCAAAGCCCTCAAAGAGCAGGAATGAGAGTTACACCATGCTGCATAAGGCATAACTATTCAAACAATTAACATCAAAGTCTTTCCTGCCTTGCTCAATATTCCAAGAACCAGCAGGATCTCAACTTGTTCAGGCTCAGCTTGGATGTGAACAAAAACACTCCTTACTAAAATTCCCTGGCTGAGAAAGTTGCACTGGGAGAAATCCAGGCATTCCCATGAAGCCACTGCCTTGCAGAGAACAACTCTGTCTGAACTCCGTCTACTTCTCCTGTCACAGCCATCTCTTGCACAACCTGATCACAAGCTAAGCAAAAGGTGGCTCTTACTGAGTTAAAATGAGAAACCATTTATGTTTAGTCATATTGCATTGATAAAAACAGAAAAAAAAATTGTAAGACTTTACAGATTCCACACTCCACAACTCCTTTTTTGACATCATGAACTTTAAAACATTATCACGCAATCATTAGACATTCACACCTCTAGTTTTGGAGTAAGACTTTCTAAAAGTCTTAAGTCTAGCACAAACAGGCCTGAAGCTGGAAGAAAAGCTGTTACCAGAGGAAAACAGAGCAGCAAGCGCTGTTTTACACCTTCAGCAGCTGCTGTGGCCTCACACTCCCTTGGTAGCAGCAACCATCTTCCAATGTTCAGACAGAGCAGGTCATAAGGCAGTGACCATTTTGCTTTGGACTATCTGCTTTGCCCGTGCTTAGAGCCTTACTAAGACAGATTAACTGCACTACATAGAAAGGGTTTTTATTGGGGGCTGGTTCCTACACACAGGGGCAGAGGTACCTAATAAAGGCAGAAACGAAATCACAAAACCACCACAGAACTTACAGTCTAGTTGATCATTTGACCTTCAAAGTTCAGTAGGTATAAAAGAAGTCTGCCTCTCAGTATGCCCAGAACCATCTCACAATTTAAGCATTTAAGGCTATGGTTAGAAGGTCACTAAAGAAACACTGACAGATGTGTTCACCACTGTCACCCACAGATTAGCTGGGGACCTCTCCCACGAACCCTTTGCCTCTTCCAGTGTGGAGTTATCCCAAGACTAAAAAAGCAAACCCTGGTGATTTTGTACACTGGAAGATGAGGAGCACTTTGGTTGACCATGGTTAAGGCCATGGACCTAAACAGTTCACAGCAATTTGGACTCCTCCGTTTTGCAACTGTTTGTATTCCCCTGAGGCAGAACAAAATCTAAACCAATTAAAACAAATTCGCAAAGCACTCCTGTCATTTTTCATGAAAAAGAAAAATTCAGTTTCTCTGTTCATTTTTCTCACACCAGAATTCCTAAATGCAACATTTCTAATGAGACAAGACATGAGCTAGCAGAATGTACCCCTCACCATTCCAGCAGTCTGTAAGGATACATCATCAGAGACAGGACAGTACATTACTTCTGTTCCTGTTACACTTGCCTTCCTTTCCTTGCTCAAAAACCAAGAATGTCCACACATACATGTAATGCTGAAGATGGAAATGTTGGTGCTGTTAAGAAACCATTGCCTTCTACTCCTAGTTACTCATGGGCCTCTGTGGCTACATCTCCAAGCATCTATTTCCAGACACAAAGAGGAATGCAAAATTTTGTGGGATCATGACTGAGACAGAAAGAAAAAAATCTCTTGGAATGCCACAGTTATTATAAGAGATCAAAAAAACCTGCATTGAGACTCCTAAGATGCCCCGCCTTCTCCTCTTACCTAACTTGCAAACCCAAATCAGTACACCAAACAAAGTCAGTGCTGAAGTTAGTGTTTTAAGAGGATAATCTAAAGCTCATTTAACTGAAAGTAGAATTATATACAAAGTTTGGCTTCCTGCAGAAATCCCTTATGGATTAGCTACTATTTAATAAGGGATTTCTCTGCCTTACCTGGCCATCTATCTTCACAAAATGTGTGGAATTTTTCTATCTTTGAAAACTTACTCAAATGTCACTGAAGTCGACTAAGAGTTTCAATAGCTGCTATGAAGGAACTCACGACAAGCCATTAGAACTTACACTTAACCACACTGGAGTGTGAGCGAAAGTCAGTCTAGCCTGTCTGCAAGGAATCAGTTCAAAACCTCAGATAAAAGACAAGGCAGGGAGCCAGTGGTACCTGTGGGACACCTTCTAGCAGTGCACAGCTACAGGTCTTCCTGAGCCGAAGGCCAGACCTACACAATTGAAACAACTCTCCCGTCACAAACTGTTCTGCCAATTTAACTATTTTACTTGATAACTTTATTAGATGCTTCCTAGTTCTGTAATCTGGAGAAACTTAATTAATGGCTAACATCTCACAAGGGCTGGATCCCCATTCTTCTCAAACACTTTTTATTCTAAGCTATTTTAAAATATATTTTTTACTCTTATTTTAAAGAAGCACAAGGACTAAACATTTATAGGTCCTGATTCTCTGTAGGTTGAATTCTGTCTGCACTGCTCGTGCACTGCAATGAAGTAAATCCAGTTTAGCTATAATTTCCTCTCTCTGTTACAATGATTAGAGCATCCTGATCTATCAGTAGGAAAAGAACTAATGTTAACAGATACAGACATAGTCTTAACAGTTCTCGCTCCCCAGCACTGAAAAGGAAACACAGGGGAAAGAGAAAAAAAACAATATAAGAGAGGCTAGAAAAAAATGAGGAAGTTCCATTTGAGCTCACCTTTCACATTGCACTTGAAGGTCTGGGTTACTACTCCTGTGTCATTTTCTTTTTCTGCTGGCCATTCATAGACATAGACTGTAGTTCGAGAGGATCCAGCATCAAGGACTATTCCATACTAGGGAGAAAAAAAAATAATACATTAGATGAAGAAACAAACAGTGACAGCTTAAATGCAGCTGTACTTCACTGCACCACCAAACACTTTAGAAAATGCATGCACAGTGTATTATTTACAAGAGAGATTAATTCTAGTGTTAGGCGCTTAGGCATGAATCCAACAGCCAAGCACAGAATGAATTTGGCTGCAAACCAAAGAACATACTACGTGTCTTCAATAATTAATTCAGCAGGGATGGAGAATGCTCATCTCCTTTCAGCATCAGGTTCAAAATCCACATTGACAGGTAGGTATCTTACACTGCGTTAGGACCTGATTTTGCAGCAAGTTCATTTCCTATTATCCCAGTTCACTCTCTAGAACACTGAAGAGTTGATACCTAAGCACAGGCTTTAGAATCAAGGATGCACAAGGGATCCATAAAGCTACAAGCAAAGAGGTAAAGTACACAATAGTCGACAGTAAGAATGATGTAACAATCCTGGGTTTTTTGTAATTGCCCCATAAACCTCTCCCTTTGAGCGGTTTAGGCAGTCCACCTTAGAGAGTGCCTCTGAGAACAGGCTGTGCAAGACTGTGAGTCAACAAAGAGTAAAGAATCAATATTACGCTGTGATTATTTATGAAATAAACGAGAAAGAGTTAAATTACTTGCCCCGGGTCTGTTGCACTCTTTGTGGGATTAAAGCACAGGTTTCTCCATCCCGTCCCACTGCTCACCTGACCAGTCTTTCCCCCTTTGCTGTATTTTATGACAGCAGAAAACTGTAGCAGCTGGGAAGGCAATCTCATGAAGGGAAGAAAACTGAAATTTTGCCTAATCTCTTTATGATTCTTGATAGTATGTTAAGCTGCCCCCTTCTTCCAAAGTAATATACTTGGTAGGAGTCACACAGTGCAGAGTTCATTTCTCTGACAACCTTTTTTCTTTTAAAACAGACAGATGCCCATGAGCCTGACAATACTGAAAAATGATAGCCTCCATCTGGCTGGAAAGCAGTAAGAGCCCCTGTAGTAGGCTGATAAATTTTATCCCACTGCCTCCCTGAGGAGCCTCAAGTCTGACCGAGAAAGATCACTGCTTTAGGTGGCAAACCATTCAGCTTCCACACCTGATTAGTTCCCAGCTTCTACTGTAATCCTACAAACTCCAGGCCCCCAAACAATACCAGCAATACCAGTCTAGTCTGTTTCATAGAGGACTGTAAGGTAATGAAGATTTCATTTATATTTATGCAGACAATATTTACTCTGATCCACTAGAAGATGAAAGGCTCCACAGATACTATCAAACCACTACATGATCAGGTTCTGTTTCAATAACTACTTTAGCAAAAGATAATTTGAGTGTATTCCCCCTCCTTGGCAGAGAGATGAGCACTCTGGAGGTACATAACACAGTAATGGTCAATCGGCTCAAGGGCTATTAATTAAATCTAGTCTCTGTCAGCTCAAAGTGCCAACCATAAGCTTTTAACTTAGCTACTTTTAGAGCTATCATGCCCAGGTAGAGCTGGAAGATAATGGAATGGAATAGTTTAGTCAGACAAAACAGAAATATGATGTTAACCCAGAAAAGTTTCAGTATTCTATTTTCTAATCCAGTAGAAGGAAAAAAGAAGAAAGGGGGGGGGAAGTGACCTTAAGGAAAATGCTTATTTATGGAGTTTCCTGTTGCCCCATGTATCTCCAGCACAGAGGTGACCACGCTGCCTACAGCATGAAGTAAATGCACCATTTTGCCTCTTGGGTTTGGCAGAACACTATGACTACTGTACACACTTAACAGAAGCCAAACAAAAAGCAAGGTAACAATAAACCAGACTTTGTGTCTCTAAAGGTGCACTCATACATCTTTTTTTCTTTTTTTTTTTTTGGCTGCAGCTGGGCTGACTAAAGACACAATTACCTGTTCCCCTATCTGCTGTTTGTCTTTCCCTTGCAAGAGGGTACTCCTGCTCACAGAGATACCAGTGTGAGTGACAACTACCTACACTGTTTCTGAGGCAGTTTCATGCTATTCACTCAACGAATGGCCCGAACGTACAAGGGATATTCATATGAATGGCTTTGCAAGATACATCCTGAAGAGTAGTAATCCCAATGGAGAAGCAACAACAAGGCCCAGGATTAACCACCGCTGCAGCCTGAACACCATACCCATAGGAGGACATAGAGATGCACAAAGCCTTAAAGCAGGTACAATTATGATGGCTCACCTGCCTTCCAGTCACTTTGGAAACTGCCAAGAGATGCTAACAAGCTAAACCAATTACAGGAAAGATGAAGGCCCAAAAGTGGATTTATACTAGAAGCGCACTTCAATTCAGCTACGTAGGCTTTAACAATTTTTAATCAAGTATAACATCCACAAACAAAGGCAAAACACTTCCTAAGAGCCAAAAGAGATATGAAAAATTTAGATGTAAAGTGCCTGGAGAGGCAATTTAAAGAAAAAATTATAATAAAGATGTGGGTTTTTTTTTTCATGAGGACTCACAAAACATCAGTAGACACATTTTTTTTACCAGTACAAAGGCTCATTACGCTCAGAGCTAGCTTCATGTACAGTTCCAGTCTTCTCCACAAACTATGTCACTAAGGATGTCTGTACTCTCTTCATCACTCTTCTGACTTAATGGTGTGTGTCAGTGAGTCATGAGTTCTTTCAGTGCCCCAGCCTCACGCACCTGGTCACACCCTTCCTTCACAAATCATTGGCTCAATCTTCCGATAACCCAACCACCAAGGAACCAAAACATTTAATTTTGCAACAACACTTTAAAACGTCAGTGGCATAGCAGGTCATTTACCTCTTGTGCCACAATGGACACTCTCAACGTACATCCTGGGAAAGAGCTTGTATGCCACAGATAACATGGAGAGTAGTAACAAAAGAACAAGGCCATCTACAAAGAACAAGTAAGCCTGTTTACAACGTGTTGTTGCCATATTTAACTTTTATCAACCATTAAAGTCAGGACACTGCCATTTCCAGGCTCCATCATGTCAACCAGGTACTGGAGGGTTTCACACATACAAAGGTCCTCCCTCTGCTCCTGAAGAATTATTTCTTGTGAGTGTTAATCACCCACTGAGGACTACTCAGTGTCTCAAGAATCAAACACAGGGTCCTCCATATCCCCTGCATTAGCAGGCTTAGAGGCCAAAAGCAAATTCAAAGCCAAGGCACACCTGGTAGAGGAACCACGAGTCTTCCTCTAGAGCCAACCATAAAGCTCTTGTGATACAGTAAGCAGACCTCCACTCCTAAACCAGCTCCAGCTAGTCAAGGTGGTTCCAATGTTTCCTCAAAGAGTAACATAAGCAGTTTTATCATTTTGGATGTGAAACTGAATTAATGACAAACACAAGAGATGTGTAGGCTGTCTTTTAGACTGTGGCTTCAGCCTTGTCCTGGCTTCAGCTGAGATGCATGTCAGTCGATTCTTGCCTTGCACAAAATTTGGTGGGATGTAAGGCT
This sequence comes from Cephalopterus ornatus, assembly GCA_013396775.1. Taxonomy (NCBI): domain Eukaryota; kingdom Metazoa; phylum Chordata; class Aves; order Passeriformes; family Cotingidae; genus Cephalopterus; species Cephalopterus ornatus. The sequence goes on along the minus strand of VZRE01005948.1, from coordinate 601,068 downwards.
GCTGCAAGCAGCAGCCTGGGGTACAACAGAATGTATACTTGAGGCACTATGTTCCCATGCAAGATCCCAGCACACACACCCTGCCACATCACACAAACACATAAAACAGGTATCAGAATACAGTTTTATTCCATTGTCTGACTTATACACCACCAAATGATTCAGACAAAGCCAAAGGTGCTCATAATCCCATGAAGTGTAATGAGGCATTAGCCTATCACTGTCAGTATATGAACCAGCCAGTTAAATACACATGCAGATGGAAAGGTAGAAGGGACTTCAAAGAAGAATCTGACAAGAGGATCATGGGAAAAAAACAGAACTCAAAATGCCAGACTGCACAGCTTTTCTGTAAGGGTAATTTCTACAGTTTTGTCCTCAGTTTTATATATCTCTCATTGAAGAATCTGCACACGTGTTCCAGCAGCAAGGAAAGCCTGAACTTCAGAGTATTTCAGTTTTTCTTTTCCAGTTTGATCTGCCCCCCTTCATGAAACTACTTCGCTTCTGTTAATATCCAGCAAGTCCCAACATGTGGCAAATCACAAAGTGCACACTTAAAACCCAAATGCTTTTGGTACACAGGAGCAGTTAGCAAAGATGTCAGCATAAACTTCCCAACTGGGCTTGGAGGCAGAATTTAAACTCTGGGTATTTCCCACTTCAAAATTATTTTAAATTATTTTAAAATTACTTCCAAACTCTGGCAAAAATAAAAAAAGGCATGAGATGTTTTCCTCATTTGGCCTTTCAGTCTTAGACAAGACATTGTGTGAGAGGCATCACAGAGAGGGAATCAAGGAATGATTTTCTTCCTTTGCCACTGACTCTTGACCAATTCTCCTTTTCTCTCAGCTTCAGTTTTCCCATGACAAAGATGTGTTTAAACATTAATTTATGGCAGTAAGCTCATTTGAATCAAGCCATAAAAATTAGTTTAGAAAGGCACATTAAATTAAATATCAGTTCAAAACATTCTTCTCCTTCCTGAGGTATTCTATGACTTACCTTGAGCCCTGGGGAGAGGATCTGTTGCTGATTTATCTGAATCACTGCAATAGCAATGACAAGAACTATGCTTAGAAAAAGGAACACTTGGGCAACAACACTTGGGGTTCTGGTGAGCATCCTGCAACAACAAAAAGGGAAAAAACACTTTAGGAATGTGAAAGGATTCAGCGATTCCGTCTTAAAGCCTGAAGCCCTGAATCAGTTGAAACTCATAAAATCTCATTTCATCAACTAGATTATACTACACGAAAATTCTGTCTTCTCCTCAAGAAATGCCTGGTGTTTTGCAACCATTAACTTCTTATTGTCTAGAAGCGCTGTGTCTGTATTGCCATGCTAATGATGCCAGACTTCACCCTCAGTCTGCTCATTTTCCACGGTGCCTACATGTAGATGCATGCTCACCATCTCCCATGCCTCAGGAAATGCAAGCAGTGGGCAGGCAGGCTGGGGCTAGTGCACACTCAACGATCCCATGTGATTCTACAACACAGACACAGCCACAGCCATGTAGACACAACGATGGAGGGGCTGCTGAGTGCAGCTGGATGTTTCTGCCAGAGATGCAAGGTCAGTGTCTCTAAGAGATACAATCTGCTTCAGCTAAAAAGAAAAGAGGTTTTAAGAACATTAAAGTAGGCATCTGTCTACTAAATGCTCATGAAAAACGTGTGCATATTAATGTGGAACCTATTATTATCACTCTGCATTACATCTAAAATACAGTTTAACGCAAAGATTTTGTGATGAAAAGTTACTAAATCTAAGTAAATCTAGCACAGTCATGTTGGACAAACCCAAAGGTGACATAAAATGTGCATACTAATGATAAGGCTATTTTTATGTTCGTATCCTCTAGAAAAGTTTCCTAGAATTCAACTGTGGTTTAGGTTTCCTATAATTTCTGTTCATCCTTTAATTTTCTATGTCCCTGACCAGACAATTCTTAACCCAAAGAGGATGTTCAGTACCTCCGAATACTGGCAATCCATATACCAAAAATCCTTATGCTTCACAGGTGTTGAAGAGGAAAGAGGCAGCTGGTAGGACATGGCAAGCTTAGAAGCGTCCGAGGAACACAAAGAGAACTTTCCTGCCTTTCTTTTTTCAGAAACCACTCGTTTTGGCATAGAAATATCAACTTAGCCTGGCATGATCTGACTCCCAACTCCTAATTCTTCCATACTGACAGCAGAATATATCAGTGGCTGCTCAGCAATTTCAGGAATCGCCAGTGCCAACCTGACGTGAGGACAGGAGCTTAAAGATGGTCTATAGTCCATAGCCAGAGCACACCGTGTGAGCCCCACTGTACCTGCAACACATGGTCTTCTCCTTAGCTCCAACCAGAGCCAGAGGGAAAAGGGAGAACAAATGCTTCTTCACACAGTTTCCATTTTCTAAACCCCATGGGTTTTTCAGCCTGTGTACCCATGGTCCAACATCTATGTTCACATTCAAAAAAGAATGAAATTTTTTTGTTCATGGACTAGCTTCACACTGAGCTTTGCCCACTGCTACTGCTTTTCTTCCTTGTCTTGCAATTTCTGTTGTGAGAACTAAGTCAGATTGGCGTTTGGAAACTCTTCAATCTGACACAACTCACTTCCAAACCATCATTTTTACACTCGTTAACTCCCTTTTCGAAATCCATATGGACTCCTTGTTAATTGCCTATCTACCCTTCCAGTATTTTTCTTCTTGGCTTGGTAATAGTTTTATTATCTTAATCATCAGTCAGGTTTGAGAGAAAATTACCAGCGACATTGGCGATCCATTTAATTCTGTTCCGTTTTACTATCCTGATGCATTCAAACATCATGTTCACGATGCATAAATGGTAGAATCAAACCTTTGTTTTACTATTAGAAAATATGTGAACCCCTACACTGTAGCCTGCACATGATGAGAGGGCATACTAATTAGAAGTATTAATACAGATCAATTCATTTTTGAAGAGAAACAGCAGATTTTAACTACATTTAACTACATTTAGGAATAACCATCTGGATAAAATTAGGGGGAGAAAAGTCTTTTTCTTTAGCTTTCAATTGTAGAAGGATATATCCATAATTGTAAAGTAACTGAAAGAGAACTATGCTTGCAACCTACTGTATATCCGTCACTCCTGCATCAAAGCACTGATGTTCAGTGATGAAAAAAAATAAGTCATCATCAAAGAAAAAACACTCAGGGCAAATGACTCTGAAAAACTGAAGTATTACTAAAAAGCAAAGCAATAATAACTATTAGGCTATTAACACTAAAGTCGTGACTGATTGAACAGAAATCTTTGTTGAATTTCTCATGTGCTTCCCTGGTACTAGGATTTGCCTTCATCACAGATGACTTCTGTTTTCAAAAATGGCAGGAAGCATATAAGGTAAGGGCAGATCCCTTAAGACATTCCTCATGCAATCTTGTCCCACTGGCAATCAAGACAATTTCATCAGAGATAATCCGTAAATCATGAGTCTGTGTATCAAAAGGACACCTATAGTCCATGCCCGTGTGAAGTCATCACACAATTGGCACCTTTCCTATCTTGCCACATAACTGGATCAGAAGCACAGGGCTATGTTTACTTTCAGCTACACTCATCTAAGACTCACATACATACCAGGCAATACAGTCATACTTGCCCATTCAAGAAATTCCACAGAGATACCAGAGAGGAGTTCATTCACTCCGCATTTTAAACAGAGTGGTAAGGTAAGGAACTCTTGTTATCACTGCGCACTTGTTGGCAAAAAGCCAATTAAAAGACGTTAATGGCAAATCAAAAAGCAGTTGCATTCCATTATTAAAACAACATCATCCTGAAGCAAGAAACAGCATAAATACGTATTTTCCATACCCATTTAAGTACACTGGGCCACACAGGAGCACATTGGAAGGATCACTTTCTACACCTTACCTGCAAGCAAAAGGAATTCCCACCTGGGAAGGAAAATGGACACAACTTCTTCATGCCACCAACATTTTAACTAAGTTAAATGCACACTTGTAAAAATGAGTGTGCATATTATATGCTGAAATTCCCTTTCCCAAGTTACTAGAAACATCAAGCCTACTTACTTTAGGTACTCACCTGTTTGTTCGTAGGGTGGGTATGCAAGCACCTTAAGTATCTTTCTTTACGCAATAACCTGAGGGATACAAACACGTTATTGTTTCAGACGAGGTCGGAGGGTGAATGTTTTAAGTGCTGAGGAAAAAAAACAAACAAAAAACAACAACCAAACAAACCCAAAACACCACAGCACTTTTAACCCCACGATGAAAACCTTCGAGGAGGTCTCACACGCCTCCCTTCGGAGGAGAAATTAAGTAAAAATAAGCACATGGACCCAAAATTGCGGGTGTAGCTTTCCCTCAGGTCACTGAAGTCCCGGGTAGGAAACTTTGACACGACGATTATGATTTGCGAGAATACCCCAAGTTATCCCCCCAAAAAACGGCGGAGAGACAGACCGACGCCCCCACCTCGACAGCCAGGGTGTCAAACGCCCATCCCCTCACTTCCCCCCGGCCCCACCGCCGCATCCCAAACTACCTCCGTAAGCCGCGGCTTCCCCGCTCCGTCCCGGGATGAGGAGTGACGGGAGCGGGGCGGTGGCGGCTGCGAGCGCCTCTCTCCCCGGGGTTGGGGGGGGTGCTGTGGACGGTCACTGAGTGGTTGCCCGCCCTCTGCCCCTGTATTTCCAAATAGATTAAAAACAAACAAACGAAAAAAAAAAAAAAAAAAAAAAAAAAAAAGAGTCGCAGGTAAAAAAAAAAAAAAAAACGGGAAGAACAAAAAAAAGAGGGGGG
>VZRE01005948.1:467057-596199 GCA_013396775.1 Cephalopterus ornatus | reverse complement strand
CGTCGGGGGAGCGGGGCTGGGAGGGCGCCCGGGCTGGCAGCCCGGCTCACGCACGGCCCTGCTTCCCTCCCTTCCCCTCCATCGGCTGCTCCCCGCTTTCCGGAAACGCCGATTGGGATTTGCCGGCAGCTGGTGCGGCAGGGTGTTGCTGGCTCTCCCTAAATCACATTCCTCAGTTCCCTCTCAAAGCGAGGACAGAAAGGGGTTTATTTAGAGGTGACACTGCGGGTCAAAGAATCCCTGCCTCTTCTAAAATGAGGTGCTTTCTCAGGAGGGCTTTACTCAGCCCCCAGAAATTAGTAGCCTTCCACTCTCAGGGCAACCTTTCCATTGAAGTTCGAGCGTACTGGCACTACTTATTTGTAGTTTTGCTGGAGTTCTTGCCAAACCTAGGCTGTTCGGTGGAGCTAGCATATGCCCAGAAACATACGTAAAAGCACTGTCACAGATCCTGCCGTGTCCAACCTCTGTGATCAGCTGCAGCCAAGGACCATCCTACAGCCTGCAGGATGGGTTTGCCAGGGCCACCAGCTCTGGAATCACAGTGAGACACTTCAGCTGCTTTGCCACCATTTGTTCATTGTTCTAGAATTCAGATTCACATAACGTAAAAAACCCTTTGATTCCTTTCTCATAATGACCTCGATGAAGCTTGATGAACAGTATCTCTGAGTTTTGAATAAAGAAAAGAGAACAAGAAACCAGCTGCAGCCTTGTGAACCATCTGTAAGCATCCTTTCATAATCTACTCATTTTGAGGGTGGAGGAAATTTCCTCTTTTTGATGACAATGCATTATTAAAAGCTGCTTTAATGATGATCTTGGGGAATCAGCTCAGCTATTTCTAGCACATGAAGACAAAGCCTCCCATCCCTCTTGATTCACTCTCTGTTGCATGTAAATTCTTTTTTTTTTTTTTCTGTATCATTTCCATTCCTGAGTTCCATTCCATTTCTTCTCCTGTCCAAATGTATTTGTTTTAGGGCACCTAGTCCAACTGACTGTATGGTCAGTCACCTGAATCTCCTCAGGTCAGGTGTCCATTTAAAGTGACAAGTTAGCTGGATTGCTTACCCCACAGAAAAGCATATTATTCTTATACAATCAAACATGAACATTTTGAAATAGAAAATAAAATGTCAACCAGTCTTACACAAATGACTAAAATGTAATGCTTGCAAAGAAAGCAAACTCTACCTTCTATACCATCTACTTCTATAAAAACAGACATACAAGATTTTTTTCTTTCTGCACCATTTCCAAGAGCTGGGCTCTTCCACAAACTTCTCTTCTTGTGACATTTACTGCCATGCTAAAACCATTATAGCAGCATAAGTGATATGGGCTATAAAATCCCCTATCTGCTTCAAAGTCCAAAACACTGCTTCTAAGTCAGACTATGGGCAAGAGTCCCCTCCAGGCCTGCCCAGTATCTGTGGCATGGTAACCAGTTTCATTGGTTACTGTGCTTCAACTGAGGGGACCCATCTCAGATCCACTATTTTATATTCTTTTTTTCCTAAGCCTACCTCTTTGGCTTTTCTTCAGTTTCCTCCTCAGCCCTGTCCTCCTTTTTATAGTTCCCTTCATCTCATCCTGAATCCCACTCCCAAGGTGTAGATTAAACTGGGTGCCATTTTCCCAGCCTTTGCCAAGCCTGTGGAACACATATCTCTCCATCATTTTCTTTGCTGCATACCTTTTTCTTCTGCCCCAACAAGTATCCTTGTTCAAATGCACTTAGTGTAACTAACTGTATTGATTTGCTTTGCTTTGACAGAATCTACCCCAGGTGTGCATTTGAAAACGACAGATGAGCTGGAATGCCGATAGCCCCAAGGAAAAGTTTATTGCTTCTGCTGCCATTGAGCTTGAATATGTGAAGTTAAAAGACAATTACTAATATTGGCAGATTCATATATAAATACTAGTTGCTATGATCATCAGCAAGTTTCTAGAAACTAAAATATTATGGATATGAATAAAGTGTTTGTTACAGCCACATTTCTGCAGTGCATTTATGGCATCACATTTACACAGGATACACAGCAGATACTGTCCCATTTCCCTACAAAGTGACAGCAGCAACAACAGCAAAGGGGATGGATGATTATAGATCCCAAGAGACCACAGAACTGCATCTGCTCCTTGCGTAATACTCATACAGCTTTGGATGCTAGAATATCAAAAGACCTCAAAATATCCTCTGAAGAGACAGCAGAGGGTGAAACAGAGAGAAATATTAATGTAAGAAAATGGAGGTAAGAAGACACTGGTGGCTCCAATAAGATGTCTGCTTTCTTGCATGGCACTTTGCCTGTTCATAGAAAAAAGATCCACCCCTTGTTTCTGTGCATTCTTTGCAAGGTCCAGTAAACAAAGGACTTCTCCTCTTCATCCTAAGCTTTCACTACCTTTTTCACTATCTGTATTGATGTCAGCAGATTGGTGTGATGCCCTTTAGCCCAACTCATCACTTCCATCAATCTCTTGGACACTTTCTTCCTGGGACTTTTCATCCATGTTGACTAAGACCCTTCCTTCAGTTTCTGCTCCCAAAGAGCTCCTATCTTCATGTCCACCTCTTCACCTCAGGATCAACTGTGAGAACTGGCAATGCAGGCAGAGCTGTCTAAGGAATTTGCGGCCCTCTGGGCCAGCATGAGTAGGACATTTAAATTAAGTTTCTAGGCCATTTTTGTGACCAACATTTTATTCCAAGGGAAAAAGCACTTCTTCTATTTGTTTCAGACTAGCATCCTACATATGTGTGCAAATGGCAGTGAAGCTGGTAAAGGGTCTGGAGCACAAGTCCTGTGAGGAGCAGCTGTGGGAGCTGGTTGAGTCCCCATCCCTGGAGGTATTGAAAAGATATGTAAATGCGGTGCTTAGGGACATGGTTTAGTGGTGGACTTGGCAGAGCTGAGTTCATGGTTAGACTCAGTGATACTAAAGGCCTTTTCCAACCTAAGTGATTCTATGATTATAGCAGCATACTGTGTTAATTGCCAAATTAGGAAGAGCACTCCCTAGACTTTCAAACAAGGAAGTCACAAACCACATGTGAACTCTACATTTAGAAGACTGTCAGATGTGATTCTCCTCAGAGATCAAGAATGCAGTGTTTTGTTTGTTTTACACTGTTGCAAAACTGATTTTTAATAATCTTGAAGTATCTGCTACCCTATAGTTTTCTATCATTACTGACCATCATGCCCCCATAAAGTAAATTCACAGCCTAAGGCATGAGAAAATCAGTTTGTGTAATGCTCATACCTTCTCATACATTGCTTATGAGAAATTCTCTTTGTTTTGGGTAATGACTGGATACAGACATTGCCTTTTCTCTTTCAGCGTTTCACTGATGGCTTCTTTGAAATACCTTAGACAGCTATTTGTTGGTTTGTTTTTATTCCATTACTGGAGCCCTAAAGCTAATAATGTGACTTCAGTTTCTGAATCTTCTGCTTCATACATATGATTCTGTGGTAATAACAGTTTTCAGGTCCACATCATCTTGTGAGGCCTTGAAACAAATAAGAATTTAATTATAAAGCTGAGCCAAAATATTTTCTAATTTATTTATTTCCATTCCTGAGACTTCAAGCTTTATACCTTGCTTCTCTTGGCCTAAGAATCAAGAGCTGCATTAATCAATTAAAAACCCTCAGGAGCAGCCTTCATCACGTGGTTATGAGCCAGCACAAGTTGTAGGCACGTAACTAGCGCAGCAGATTGCTGGGACAAGCAGAAAAACACAGCCTCTTTGTCTGCTTTGCTATGCCCGAGTTTTAGAAAGCCAAACTAGCTGCTGTGGCAGGAGAGGGTGTGGGCCATCCATGCCATGCTGCTGAAATTAGAGACACTTTCCAGGAGTAACAGTGACTGCTCCCATCCCTCTTGCTCCCTGACCTTCACATGCAAGCCAAGCTCATGGAGTTTTACAGCAAACTTGTTCCATTTTCTTTAGCCATGCCTGCAAACGTGCGTTATATCCTGACATATATTCCATTGTCATAAAACTGGACACAAGAATCTGATAAAGAAATACCACTCTCTTACAAGAAATTTGCTGTTGTACTCAAAGAAATGCACCATCTCCAGTGAATGGGGATAAATCACAGACTACTCCTTGGGACTTAATCCTTTAAAAATTGCTATGTGAAAAACTGCGTGACATGGAATATTTCTGTGCGGATGACAGCTCTAAATGAATGTTTCACTTTTCATGGCTCAGAAGCAATTGCTGAAAAATTGCTAGATCAGAAGAAGAGATTCATCCCCTCTGTTTTCAAAAAGTATGAAGTAGTCCTTTTAGCAACATTTCTGTCACCTTTTTGTGATCTTCCAGGAATGGAATAAATCAGCTGAACAGTTCTAAAATCCCTAGGTAAAATTCTTTCCCTCGCAACTCCATGAAGGTCAGCTTATCTCCTTGAGTAGATCTGTGGATTAATAAAGTTCTATTAGAGCTCTTTCCAAGTTCACCTGCCAGTATTGTTATTCACTCTTGCTTTATTTCACTGACTGAATTAACATAAAAAGTTCTTTTTTTTCGCTTTCTATGCACTAACATTAAACTGCAATTGTTTGGGATCGTTCATGGGCTCAGAAACACAATTTTAGCCACTAAAGTCCATTATACAGAACAAGAAGCCTGTGGGAGAAAACAAGCAGCACACGAAGGAGTAAAATGGTCCCTGCAATAGTCATTTAACAACCACTTGTAATTTGCAGACTCACCCTTATGTAGTTCCTGCTTTAAAGCAGCCTGCACTAAATAGGTTGTTTGCCAAGTGAATGAATACCGAGAGACTTAATAAAATCAGTGTTTTGATTCCAACAGATTGAAAAGCTTTTTCTTATCCAATATGAGGGAAGAGCACTTCTTGCTAACTGGAGTGCAAAGCTGAGTCTGGCGGGGGGGGATGAGGTGCACGTTAATTGGGATATTCCTACAATCTTGACTGTGTTTCATTATCTTCATTCACTTTGACAGTCACAACTACAGTATCATCTCTCCAGTTCATGATATTAATGGAAAATAAGCACCTGATGTGAAAAATGCATTCAGTTTTTGGTATAACTCTGAATTTTCCTTTTTTTCATTCCTTTTGTCTCCATTTTGGTGCCCTGAGTATTTATGACCTGCAGAAGAGCACATCACGCACATCATTTTAGTACTGGCTGATGGGCTTATGAACCTTCCAGGGCAGTGCCTCAAGCTTATGTCAGGCAGGTTTGTGCCTTGAGTCAGCCCTCTGCGCAAGAATGAGTGCCAGAAACAATATAACATCTAAATGACAGAGATCCTGCCTGCAACTAGAGTCTGTTATGTTGGTCCCAAGCAGTCAGCCCTGTCAACCATAGGATTTGTTGTATATGCATATTAAAGCCAGATACATTAAAGGCAGCTGTTGCATTGACTCACAAGAGTCCTGTCTCCCACAAACACTGTAGTTACTTGCCTGGCCATATCAGTAGTATAAGGACAAAATAAGAAGGATCATAATTTCATATGAATGCTTAAAAAACTGGTGTCAGTTTGCCTAGGTATTTGTTTCTTTGTCTCCCCCAGTAAGTGATCCTAGTAGTATCCTATCCCACCATTGTTCCTCCAAAGCCGAATCCACTTTTTGTCTCCTCAGCATGGCAGTCACCCTGCACCACCTCACCTGTCTCACTTTGCTCCTCACTCAGCTTCCTCAGCTCTTCCCACTTGATTGTGCTGTTCTCATGAAATGGTTTTCCTCCTTGAATGACTCACACATGTAAGACCTCTCTCCAAAATATTTTTATCTACCAGTGATTGCAGATTCCCTTAAATAAATTCAGGACAAAAAAATCCTCTCCTTAAAAAGGCAAATGTGTGCACTGAATACTCTGTGACAACAGACAGGGCACTCTCCTCTGATCTTCCCCTGTCATGGTCTGTCCAGCAAGCTCTCCGGGGGAGGGATTATCTCTGAAGTGGAAGAGGCATAGTGCCAAGAACAGTGGAGCCCTCATTTGGCCAGGGTACAGGATAGAAGTGTGACAAAATACATTAATCATCATAAACCTGAAACGAGGCCCCATGAAACCACACATGCTTTTAGTCCAGCTGACTTCGATTAAGATCCATGAGCACAAAAGCTGACCTCCCTGGGATCGCTTCACATCAGTGCAAACGATTATCACCCACAGGAAAACAAATCACTTATCTATGGTTTCCAACCTATTTCATTTGCCAAGAACAGATTAGCTTCATTTTGTACTGTATATATACAGCTTTTTACCTAAACCTGTATATGCAAAGATTTGCATGTGAGAGGCTGCCAGACAGGCATTTTCATTTTGACTTCTATCTGCTGAGCAAGGTTAACTGTATTTTGGGACTGTGCCTATGAATACTTTAATACAGTATTTCTCAGTTTGCTTCTCTTTCTTCACTTCAATAATTCACGCCCACTTTTCAGTCTAATACAAAAGAACTAACAGATGTACTAGATCAGACAGAAGGTGGATGTGTCTTCTCTCTAAGCATGAGTAGGAGCAGATGTCTATGAGAAAGCTATTGGGACTGGGCTACCACACATGGGTAATTCATCTGAAATAACCTCTCAATTGCTGCCATCTCAGGCCTTAGAGACTTCTTGAGCCAGATGTCATATCCACTCTTAATAGCCCCTTGTGGACCTCTCTGCCCCTGAATGTATTTGATGGCTTTTTGAGCAAATGCTTGTGCAGCAGGCAAATCCACAAGGCGCTTGTCTGTTTCTTAAAAGTTCAAACCCAGCTTGGGGGCAAGAAGGGGTCTAGTTTAATCAGCTTGGCTCTCTCAGTAACTTCCAGGCTTGCACAGGGAAACATGTCCAAAAAATGTCTTTTTTTAAATTCTCTGAGACATACTTAATGCTTTCATAAACAGAGACATTTATCCAGTGTATAATTGTCGGGTTGTTTTGTAGGGTATCTTTATGCGTTCCTACTGCTTATGATTGGGTTATTAGTTTTCGCATAATGACGAAAAATGAAAACATGAAATGCTGTAATGTTACTGCTTTAAATTCCTAAGTCTGTGTGTTGTACACACAAGTAAGACGAGAACAGCCTGGACACTAATGATTTCATACTGAACTTTAAATCCTCCTCGTGGAGTATCTGAAGGAGCCTGGTCAGAGATCATTGGACTCCAGCTGCATCACAGGCAAAATCTCAGTGCGTGTACATGGTCTTTGCTGTGGGTGAAATGTCTTTTCATGGGGTGTATACAGCAGTAAAAAGAGCTTAATGGCAGTGTGATGGGCCTTTTTGTTGAGGCTTTTTGCTGGTTCCCTGCACAAGTTGAAATTCATCACTACTAAACTGTCTCATAATCAGCTCTTTTACATGGATCACTTCTACAGCTAGACCTTGGCAGAGCTTTCTGACTCAGACATGAATTTGAAACTTCATGACTTTTCAGGAGTCTGACTGTCAGTGCTTGCCCTGAACCTGATCTGTGACCCATGGGCTACCTGCTGCAGGTCCCTCTGACTACTCCTTCATGTTTGTAGCAGACCTTTAATACACACTAGATATACGTTTGCAAGGCTCCTGGACAATTAAACCCATGAGAAAACTATGCGAATTAGGAGCTCCCAGGGTCACAATTTAACAACAAGAGTTAAAGTCTCAGCCTATACAGTCTGAGAAACATAAGATTCACTTTTGCATTAATTTATATACATTTGCATGACTTTGCACAGACATTAGAACAACCTGACTTTATGAGGAAATTGCATCCATTCCTCAATACAGTCTCCAGCAGGAGAACTAGACCGTTAGTGCCACCTCATCCTAATAACAATAAAAAAAAAAATAGAGAGGTAAAGTTCAAACATTCAAGCAAAACCACAATGAATCCATTCTGGTCTCTTTAAAAAAAGAGGCTTGCTGCTGTCACCTGGGTAGGATCAAATATTAAGAAACATTATACCTACTGCTGTCATTTGTGCCCACAGGGGTTGTCCACATTTGTACCACTAATCACCAAAGGTGACAGACCAGAAATCAGGGGACCACTCAAATGTGAAGTGCTCTCCTGAATCACCAGGCTCCTCAGTGAGATATATTGAGTCAGACTCAGAGGCAGCTTTCAGAAGTGGGGCCAGTGGCAGTTCTCTACAGCTGATACAATACGTATGTTTATTGAAGAAGCAAGTGGGAATTGAAGGAGTACAGCATGCTCAGGGCAAAGAAAAGTGTGTTTGTGCTCAGCACATCAGATAGATTACCAAAGAATTGTTCTGTGTGAAGGTATAACCTCTGTGCTGCTGCATGGAAACATGGTATTATGAAAAGCATTAAGCACTTCATATTTCTAAGACAAAAATGAGAGAAAATATGCAGCAAATTTGTTGCTCTCAGTTATTTCATCTGTTTTCACTCCTCTTGCCAAGTAATACCTGCCTCATCCCTTTTAACAGGAGACATCTCAATATACCTGTCAAATCAGCTGCAATTTCGCCTCATTTAGAGATGGGTATGTGAAACAGAAAATCCAGACATGAAAGAATATAATATTTTCTAAAGCTTCCATTAGAGTTGTTTACAGTTATTCCTGTTTTCCAGAGCAAACGCAGTTGACTTCTAGGAACTGACAGCCCACTGACAAACAGGTCTATTGAGACCATGAGAAATACTTATTCTTTTGAGGTCAAATTCTCTATTGATTCAACTCCACTGACTTTAATTGAATTCTGTAGTCATAAATTTTACAAAGCTAGACTTCACAGACAAAATTAAAATTCACTCATTCTTTGCAGGGGTTTTTTCATACATTGAAGTGACAATGTGAACTGATTAGTTTATGCAACAAATTCATATTCTTGTTTTTCTTTTGTGATAACTAAGGTTGCTTCAAGATGCATTCTCTCCCTAGGGCTGGAAATGAGACACAAAACAAGAGCTTCATGTATTCTTCTCTTCACTCATAACATAAATGACATGCAAGGACTCTTCATAATATGAAAATTTAATTACTCACTAGGAAACTGCTTTCTGCAGAGACTTTTAAAAAACTCTTCAACTAAAAAGTGTTTCTAAAAATCAGTCAGCTTTTAGAAGATGAAAATTTATCAGTGGAATCGGTATTTTTGATCAAAATTTTCATTCCAAAACAAAAATATGCTTTTCAGCACAAATGACATTAAATCAGTCCACAGGCACAATGGTGAAAACGCAAAAATGGGGTCAGTTCAACAGGAAAGACTGAAAATGTTCCCCCAGCCCTCCCCTCTCAATAGTTAATTGCCTATTGGTTCCAACACTGTTGTGGGAAATGGAAAGTGTGTATGTCAATCCTCACTGAAGGAGGCATGAACTGGGTTTGGGTCTCTCATGTCACGGAAGAGAGCTTTTAACAGACCTTATTATTGGCAAGAAGGATAAACCACCTGCCATCTGCTTAGCTTCAAAGGATGATTTTCCTCTGCTAGTTCTCAAAAAAAGCCCTTGATAGCCATTTGCAGGAAAGGACAAGCCACTCATCCTGAGTAGAACAAAGTGTTTGCCTGTGACACAAAGTAAGACTCTTCCTTCCCAGAGACAAACAGGAATTAAGACTTATTCCTCTCTATTTTCTCCTCCATTTTCTGTGGCTGGCATTTATGAGGAGGATGTAATAAATCCTGTTTGAAGGCACTTCCCTGCCCCCCACGCACAACCTAGAGAGCCATGGGGACTTACTGACAGCTGTGCTCTTCATCAGGAGATAAATGTGTGGGAGATATCTACATTCTCTGCTGGGTCGGACTTCTACCCTTAACCACTGACTGAGCAAGGACAGTAAAGGTTTTACCACAGTGTGTTTTCTCTGGATACAGGTGGTAAGGAAATAGCTATGGCAGAACCTCATTTCCTTCCCTGGGCTTGTGGTCTAGGCTCTTGGGTTAGACCAGTTTTGCCAGATAATCCCACCCTGAAAAGCAAGATAACATGGTCTGGGCAAAGAAGAAAAAACACCTATTTTTAAATAAGTGGACAAGATTTTGTCTTCTACCAAATACTTACATTGCAAGCATTTCTTCCCAGGGTTTTTTTATGAATTCATTAGTTTTATATCTAGATCTTCAGTACAAGACTACATGCAGCCAGGACAGAGCTATGCCTCTGTGAACACCTGAGAGACCAGTTTTTTCATAGTCTTTGTGAATTAGAAGAAGAGTTTTAAAATGGTAGCCCCAGGTCTGTGCTTAAAATACAGCCGAGCTATTCACAACACCATCTAGATTGTGATTTGCCAGGCTGGGGATTGAAATGAGGGGAGAAAAAAGGTTAATACATTCGAAGTGGGAAGGGCAAACACACAGGTAGGATAGTGAGCCAAGCTAAGAAACACAAAGATTTTGCTTCTTTCAAAGTAGCTTCCTTCTGCTTTTAGAAAGTTAGTTAGACTGAAATGTTGGGGTCAATTTGAAAAAAAAAAGTATCCTTCATGTGCTCCCAACAGATGAAAGATCTGCCACGTGTCTTCCACTGAACCACTGGTGGGCTTTAATACACCTGGTGAAACCTGCTCTTAGATGTACAAATACTGAGAAACATGAGGCCATATTCAGATACCAAAAGCACCCCAGAACATTTTCCTACAGTGCTTGGAAGCTTCTGTTAACCTCATGCCAGTGGCGCTTCCAAATATGAAGCAAACCTACCCCTTCCAGGAAGAAAGAGAAGATTTAAATCAGAACAGGGCCTATTATGCAAACCAACATTGCATTAGCACAGAGACAACTACTTAAGGTTTGGCAGCTTGTGATTAATATCAAGCTTAGTCCAGCTCCCAAGAAAGATATTTTCCAATTGATTTCTAAAGGGTTTTGGCTTAGGCCTACACTGCATATGCAGAGGATTGTTCCTCTCATCCTAGGCTCTCAGAAGTACTAAACAAATAGGAATGAAGTTAAAAGGGGGAAGAAAGGTCCCAGTTTTGCCCTCTTTTTCCATGGACATGTTCAACAGGACTTTCAGGAGGTAGATAACTGCCTGATCTCTTTTAATTTGATGGGGATTTTTACAGTTTTGAGAGTAATATCATGATATATTTGAAACATTTATTCTGTTATGCCTGACTGGCTTAGTAATCATAAATAATAACTTTTTTCCATTGAGAAGCAGTAAAAATATACAAAAGCTGCAATTTCTGTGTTTATGCACCCTTGCTGTTCAAATATCAAAAAGATCAAAATCTTCTGTAGGAAAAAAAAAAAGAAAAGAAAAAGAAAAGCTAAGTTTTCTGTATTGCTGCTGCTCACTGAGATTTCCTTCTGACACAAGTTCAATGGTAACAGAATTGAGCAATATGCTCCACAGGAAAAGATAACAAAAAATCGATGTCTAAGAAATTTCAGGATCATCTCTGAATTTGATGTTCAGCTGATTAGCTTATATCACAATGGTTCCTCAGTCCTATTTTAAGCATCTTAGAGAAGAACACTTTGTAATCCAGTTAAAATGCTTCCTTATCAGACAGAAATCAATATCCAACAAGGCAGCAATGACCTCTCCCAAATTTTGTTATGCTTACTATGAGAGCACTTTAAAATATTAATCCCAGGGAACCCACTGCAAAATTAAACAGGTTTTAAATAATCCAGCATAGCAAAAGGAACTTCTAACAGTTCATCCAGAGAAGATATGATACCTCTTCCTGGTAAGAGAAGATTGCCTATTATTCCTTCCTTCTGACAGACTGACCAGGTTTGGGAGGCCGTGCCTGTTTGAATTGGTCTTGAGATGAGACACCTCTCAACACTGGCATGTCAAGGAGGGAGGCAAGGCAAGTTGCTCTTGAGAGCATGTCAATGCTGCATAGTTTGGGGTGGAAAGGATAAGGCATTGCTATGTTGCCTATAATTCTCCATAGTCCCTTTGACCTTCCCACAATCTCTGCTCTTGGAAATATGAGAGAATAGCTCATATATATCTCATACGTATATGCATACATGCATACATACATATATTTATATATTTTTATATATATATATTCTTCACAGACACACACATATATATATATATTCCTATGTGCATTGGGTCTCCTCACCTGTGTTTTTGGAGTAGGGCTCATTGGACAGTGTTGATGTCATGCATGGCACATAGGCTTGAGTCTTCACTGTAGTGGCTGGACATATTATTCATACAGTTATAGAAACCTTGAATGATGGCCAACATTGAGAAGCACATACCAACAAGCTGCATATTGCACACAGCTCTCCTGGATTAAATCATCCTTGACTTGATTTAATTCCCCATTATACTCATTTTTCTCAACATTTTGCTGAAGTTCACTCTGCTTCTGCATACAACCTTCTGACCTTTACATTAATGACTCTCATCAGCTGGTGGTTTTTTCAGTTTAGAGCAGCTCTAGCTACCTCTGTTACACTCTGCAGATCTGCATTCTAACTTACCTGTATTCTTCTGTCCCTGGAGTTCATTCAGTGCCCTCCTCTTGCCTAGCTATACATACAGGTAGCTGGATCTACAAAACCTTAATGCAGTTATGCTTCTACCTTCCAGGACCGTGTCTTCAATCATTCAAAACACAATGTGTTCAGCCGTTCAGAAAAATCCTCACTCTCCTTGCCTAATGCACCTGAGTGGCGCACCAGCTGGCTACCAGCTAGTTTCCCAGTCTTAGCAGAAGCCAATATAGGAAAGAAAAAATGAAGGCAAACTGGAAGAGAGGGATCTGGTCTGAGTCAAGCATAAAGAAGCTCACAACAGCTTGAAGAAGAATAGAAGACATTATCTGCTTTGTTGATGTAAGAGACCAAAAATTATTCATCTTGAACGGTCTTTGCACAGCAAATTGTTCACAAGGGGCATGTTTCTCATCCCTCTCCCTCTCTAAACCAGAATGGATATGGCACTCTCCTGCAAACACTGCAGGAATAAAAATGGTTTTCTCCTGTCCTGATCAGCTAACAACATTTTATCTGTGGCTGCAGAAAAAAAATGAGTGCTGGAAAAAGTATAGTATAAACTGGTACTTAGGGGACTTCACAATCACTCTTGTTTAGTATCAATTGTTTTAAATGATCCAGTGGATCACTACAATCACTGATGGAATGGGCAATTAAAGGGATGATTCTGTCATGTGTTTCCGAGATAAAAGGTACATAGATTTATCTATTTGGTATTCCAGGACAGCCAATGAGAAATTTTGTATTGCTTAAATTAGAAACAGACAGACCCTGTTTTTTTAACTCAATTGCAAGGGTGATTAAATTCTGATCTAATTAAACTGGATAGTAATTACTTTGCCTGTTTTAATGTGTCCTCTAAAAATTGTACCACTGTAGTTATCATACAGGTGACTGCTTATAAAATGCTTCTCTTTTTTGCTGTTGGTGTTCAGATGGAACTCCTGGGGGCTCTGACGCTTGCATCCTTTGCTGCCCAGACCCATTTCTCTTGGGAGCCAGATGCCTCTGGGCAGCAAAGAAGCTGAAAGCATCACATAATCAGGAACAAAGAAACCTCCAGAAACCTGAAAAGAAGGAAGGTCAGTGACCAAACAAAATTCTCCTGTTCAGCAGATGAATCTGACAACATCAAGAGAAGAATATTGTCTCCAAGAGGAGGCAACTGTGCATGTCCTGGTGTAAGATAAGCTTCAACTGCCTGGCCCATGCAGCTGCAGGGCTCACGTGGGGTTGTTTAGATGGCACCATGGGCCTTCACAGCCTGTGCCTGGAGCAGGGTGTCTGAGCAAGGACAGCGGAGGACCGTGGCTTGCCCCTGTCCTGCTGCTGGCCATCTTTGGCCCAGCTGATGACCACAGGGTTGTGAGGGCAGAGGGAGAGGATACTAGCCACTTCCAGTGCATCACCCTCTCTCTCCTCTTACAGGGAAGTTAGTAATACTGTTTTCACACTCTCCCCTGCTTATATCCTTGCTTGCACTTCCTCTGTGAACCATCTCACACAAAACCAGTCTTTCCTCAGGCAATACCACCCTGTCTTCAGTGGGAGTTTGAGTGGAAATAGAGCAACAACCCAGATTTGTGTTATAACTATAGGAAAACAACTTCATCCTCATAAGACTTTGGTTATAACCACATTTTCATATTAGCAACCTATTTAAAGCATAAAAGAAAATGTCTGTCTTCTGCTCAGCTGCGGTATCTTAGGCTGCGTTCCAGCCAAGGAGTGCCAGATAAAGAGTCTGTATTTTTCCATTAATTAAGATGCTTTAATTAATTGGGACAGCTAATTTAAATTAGCTCTAGGAATAGGTATAGCCCTCAAGAGAGCAAAGAACAATGACTGCAGTTAATTCAGAATAAATGAGGAAAAGCTCTGCTTTAGGAAAGGCATTCAATCCTACAGACCAAAGCATCACTGGATGCACAGCCGGTCATCTAAAAGCATCAGGTTTTATTTTATTTGTTTACAGATAGTGCTCGTTTGCTGCTAAATATACCAGGAAGGCCTCTTAAAGTAAACAATTAAACAATTACAGTGAAAGATATTAAAATAAGGCTTCTGCGATATGACAGGATTGATTTAAGAGGGTTACAAGAAGCTGGAGCCTACTGTTCTGTGACAAATGATTTCCCTGAGAAAACTCAGTAAGTGGAACATAATCACATAATGGAATTGATCTTGAAATACCACTAGCTCCAGGGCTTGGAAATCAGCAGCCCCCAGTGACCTTGTATTTAACATCTTTATTCATGATCTAGGAAAAGAAAAGGTAAACAGCATCAAGGATAAATCAGTAGACAAGAAGTGCAATGTCAGGCTGGTTTAGTCCATGGGGAACTCAAGCAGAAAGAGATCTGACTAGAGAACTGAAGTAGGATGTTACAGGCTACATCAAAATCCAAGTCTGATGAGTCATTTAAGGGTAGGACAGAATGGAGACCTGCAGAAAGGGGCAGCAAGGCAAGTAGAAGCAGAGGTAAAACTGAGCTTATTGATGTGATTTCGGGTCACATCAGAAGTACACTTGGTGCCCCCCTGACCCTAAGAGCTCTAGAAGCCCTTTCCTTCTCAAACACTGCTGCACTCAAACATCAGCCCTGAGCACCAAAACCAAAAAACCAAGAGCAGAAGCGCAAACTGTGCTTTCCCACCCCCTTCATCTTGAAAAATGTTAATGCTTACAGGACCTCATCACAGGCTGTCCCCTGGGGCCACGGGTAACACCAGCTGTCCTTCAGGACAACTCTCATGGTGGCAAGCAGGTAGGAAAGTCTGCTTCTCTCCATGAAAACCGGTGTATTTGGGGCCCCAGAGACTGGCAGCAGCTGTGGCTCCAGAAGAGATTGATTTCATTCACAAGTGAATATGAGGACTAGGACATGGCAGGACTCTGTGATCATAAGATGAGCAAAATCAGGAAGGCTACATTGTGGAATCCTCAGGCTTGAATTCCATGGCCAAAACTGAATGGGTAACTATTGTGCTTAAAGCAACTACAAAATCTCTGTTCCATGCTAAATAACAGCACGCAATGATCGTCTGGATGCAGGCTGGAAGAAGCACCATCTTTTCCCGTGTATAGCAGAATGAGGAGATGGTGAAAGAGGCCACAGCATTCTCAAGCAGCAGCTTTCTATCTACATCCCTCCCTCAAAATGCTCCAGCAAAAACGCTGGTGGCAAAAAATCTTAGACCAGGGTTAGTGGTACCTATGGTTTACCAGCGTCCCGCTTACTGGAGGATCGGGAGAAGCTGCTGTCCCATCTAAATATAGCCTGTAGGAAAATCCGGAGATGGACAAAATGAGTGATGGCTGCCTGATTTGGCTTTTCCCGACAATGATGCCCAGCCTTACCGCCTCCCCGCATTCCCCATGGAGCGACAGTGGCACCTGGTGGACAGATTCCCCTCGCACTAGCCAAACTGATTTTTAATATTTTTTTGAATGCTTGGTGCAGTGGAAATGACGGAAGAGCACTTGGTA
The DNA here is from genome assembly GCA_013396775.1 of Cephalopterus ornatus. Classification (NCBI taxonomy): domain Eukaryota; kingdom Metazoa; phylum Chordata; class Aves; order Passeriformes; family Cotingidae; genus Cephalopterus; species Cephalopterus ornatus. The sequence goes on along the minus strand of VZRE01005948.1, from coordinate 580,263 downwards.
TAATGCAGTCCTGATTAACTAGATCAGTGACAACTGCTGGCTGCAATTAGTCCTGTAACTCACTGTTTTCCAATGCCCCTTGTCATGCAAGTAGTGCAATTCACAACCTGTTGTTGCAGCACACCCACTGCATGAGCCTCCCTGCTCACTCATTATGCTCCTGCAAGTGGAAAGGAAGGAATGAGGACCTGTTCTAGCTTGCTGAAAATATTTATTATTTTTTTCCTGACTGCTTTAAAAAAAAAAAAGTATTCAGGGCTTCCTATGCAGGCAGAGATAAACTAAGTCTGTTTCCAATCAGCTACCAAATGCACATCCCTAGAGATGCTCAGGGCCACATGTGCCTTGGAAGAAAATATTGTTATTCTCCTTCTGTCTGTCATTGAGACATTCTGTGCTTTGGAAGGACACGACTTCTGTAACTCCCTGCACTCTGCAAACCCTGTGAATAATAGATGTGCTCTGAGGCAGAACTTCTGCCAAGGTTGCTCCTGACATCATTGACTTGTCTGGCAAGCTGAATTTTTGGTGTAGAAGGGTTCTTCCTGAGACATGAACAGAAAAACAAGCCCACACAAAGCACTGAACCTGGGACAGCTCATTACCATTGAATTAAGATCTTGCAGCTGAGTGATTTTTGTACGACTGAAGTGTGAGTGCTTCATTAGAGATCAGAGACTGAGGGATTGTCTGTCTTTTTACTTCTGACTAACATACTGGAAGTTTTTTTTGTAGCTGGACCCTTTTCTCTCCTTGCTGTCTAAGAGAGCGGTACTCAAACTGCTGTCCTTCCCCACTCAAGACATTTTTTGCCCAGCTGTGCCCTTTCCTAAAATTCACAGGAACATACTGTCTCAGAGAAGTGTACCTCTCTGAAGCATGGTAGGAGTTTCCCAATGGGTTCAGCAGCCCCTAGGATGGGCAGTGAAGGATGATACACACTCCGGTGTAGGCACACGGTGGGACAGCACAATCTGTGCTTTCTTAAGAAAACAGACTACAAACTCTGGGGCTGCACGAAACAAAATCCATCTCTCTGTAGCTGTCGTTCTGCAAAGAAATTATTACGGCAAAGATGAGGCAATTATACAGCCACTGCCACAGTGCAGAAACCACCAGGGCTGGCTTTTCCACGGGCCAGGCTCACCTTCCCAAACACCATAATGGCGCTCAGAGAAGGATGTCCACCTGTTTTGCATTGTTCCAGCACAGGCAGCAACTGAAGAAAAGGTGACTTTATGTGAACACAGCTGTCAGTTTTAATGAAGGGTGGGATCTGCAAGTACAGCTCGAGGATGGCTTCTCTAGCTTTTTTAACCCGAGACACCCTCAAGGTAACAGAACAATCCAGGGATGAGGCACTCACAGCTTCTCAGGGTAACCTGTTCAAGTCCCTCATCACCCTCATGGTAAAGAATTTCTTCATAATTTCTCATGTAAACCTGCTCTCTTTTGGTTTGAAGCTATTTTTCCTTGTCCTGTTACTTCATGCCCTTGTAAAAAGTTTCTTTCCACCCTTCTTGGAGGCTCCCTTCAGGTACTGGTCACCTCAAAGCCTTCTCCTCTCCAGGCTGAAAAATCCCAATTCTCTCAGCCTTTCCTCGCAGGAGAGGCACTCCATCCCTCTAATCATCTTAGTGGCTCTCCTCTGGACTGACTCGAACAGGTGAGAAAGTGAGGAAAACACTGCCAAACCCCTAACCACAGTCAAGTTCTGTGCAGCTGAGCTGAACCAGGTCTTGTCACCATTCAAAGATCTGCTTACACAGAAGAGTAGAGCAATGGTAAGCCACAGCATGAGCTCAAACTGCTGTTGTCACGCTAGTGCAATGCTCAGGGTCAACCTCTTTTTCTGACACACAGGGATTTTTCTGGTTCAGCTTATGTCATGCTAAAATGAGTTTAAAACAGGTGAAAAAACGGTGCCGCTTTTATTCCTCAACAAAAGCATCCAGCCTAGTGGAAGGACTGAATTAGATGTACCAGTAATAGTTACATTTCTGCCCAGAATCACTCGGTGGGGATCCGTACCATGTTTTGCGAGATCTGTGCAGAACTAGGAGGATTAGCACAACCAGGGCCTTTTTTGACATTAATGTCACATGCTTCTGCAACAGTTCTAGCACTGCTCTTATAAACAGGGAAATACTACTGCCTTTCTCCATCCCAACACCTCCCAGGCCATAGCTGCCCTCAGAACTCAAGAAGGGCAGCAGTGTTACTTCTGGGAAAGGATGCGGCTATGAGACACATTCCAGCATCATGGGTGGTGCCATGTGATGTCTTCTGCAGGCTGAAGGTCTGTAAGCACAGAAATGCTTACAGACTTAGCAGTGCAAAAGGAGAAGTATCAACTTAGTTCATGTGAAATACATGGCATTCAAATGTAAAGCCATAGGGTTAATACAGGACTGGAAAATACCATCCGGAACTGACTTTATTGAATACTTTTCTTGTGCTGAAAGAGAATAAAAGGAGAAATAAACAAGAGTGCTCTCAGCCTACAGAAGGTAAAAGGATGGGAAGAAAGCAAATGAACATTAACTGTAAATAATAATATATATTAAAGATAATTAAAAAACCCAGAAGTGCATTGTAAAAAGGACACTGAATAGCAGAGCTGCCTAAAGACAGCAGGATACAACCCTTTTATCTGACAGTCTACATTTGATAGTTACAACTTTCATGGGAAAAAAAAAATCTTAATTTCTTGACAGACTCGAGAGACAACCTGTTTGGTGAGACACAAATCCCTGCCAGAGGCAGATGGCAATGCAAACTGGTCTTCTGGAAGGAGCAATCACTTCTGTGGTGGGAGATGCTAATGCACTCCGAGACAACAGGACACAGAAATGTCACACTGACAAATCCTCTTGACGCAGCAAACTAGGAGACTTCAGTATCAGGGGAAACTATTTTGATAAAAATGTCCTGTAACCATTTGTGTTGTATCACTAGAGAGCTGCTGTCATTCAGAGAAGCTTTACAATGAGGAAAGTAAAACACTAAGTCATAGTAAAGAAGACGGAATGTGCTTACACAAAGTTGAGCAGAAATTCAACATTTAATTTTTCCCACTGTACATTTATACAAGATAAAAACACTGGGTGCCAGGTGCAGTCTGTGCAGTACAACTCAGCATTATTCCTTTGAAATAAGATGTATTTGGCAGGATTTATTAACCAGTTGTTGAAGTCACACCTGCAAGTACTTGTAGGCCTGTAAGCAGAGTAGTTGACCTCACAAGCTAAAGTTACTAAAGCCAGCTGCGCTCCAGGACTGCATGCACTGGAATCTGTTTGCAAAAGCTCTTTCCCACTTTTCATGTATCCAGATTTCATACACATTAAATTTTCAGAGCCTTTTTTTTTTAATAGATCCTATACATTTTGTCCTTCCGAGAGTTAGAAGGAGCTCAAGCAGCAAGAAGCTCGTCACAGTCTGTCTGTACAGACCTGAGGAGATATAAGGAAAAGCAAGGCACAGATACACGCCCTCCTCCTTCCAACATGTGATCGGGAGGGGGGATTCACATGACTGTCCCTTTGCCCCTTCCTCCACCTCAGATGGCACTTATCACACAGCGACATCTCAGGACCACACCAAGTGTGCAGCGGCCAGGGAGAGCTAGGGGCTGCTTCAGAATGGGCCCAAAACTTACTCTGGCATCAGGCAGAGCCAAAAAAAACCAGGTGGATACATGTACAGACCCAGCCACTTTATTAGTTCATCTCCCCTGAATCACTGCACTATTTGTGGAAACATGTAAAAACAGAATTGCAAAATGAATGATGGATATCCCTCCTGGTTGTCAGTGGGGCTGAGCCACAAGCCCACATGGGTCGGTGGCTATTCTGTCAGGCAGGGTGGTGAAGGAGGCTGGGTTTCTGCAGGACAGCATGGTCCCTGTACTGTAGGGAAGGAACAAGCACAGCAACATCATGACACCTTGTAAAATCATTTGCATTCATTTGCATGAACATGAAATCTCTGTAGACCCCCAGACCTTGCACGCTGTATTAAGAAGCTACCACCAGCTGTAAGCATCTTGCAGTGAAAAGGTATAATTTCGATGAAATACTAATTGCAGAGCACATCCTACTAGGGCTCCTCAGGGAGGAGAGAAAAGCTGTGGGGGGGACTGCACACGCAGTTCATTTGCATCAGTTGCCCTTATTATTCCTCCAGGTTCTCTTTTTCTTCTTCAATATCAATTATGGCTCATGCTGTGACAACCATGGGGTGTAGAGGGAGTGATGGAGAGTCACATTGAGTGACTGGCAGACATTTCAGCAGGTTTAACTTACCCTACTGCATCTCATTTTTTACTAATTTCTTATTTTTTACTAATTTCCCTTTTCTTTCCCTAAAAACCTAAGTAGGTTATGCTTAGGAATATATTGCATCTGGGGATAAAAACGTGATGGAAACAAATTCCTGCTTTCTGTGCATCAATAATCCTGTCGATCTTCTCCATGGACAATACACAAATAGCTGTGGATATCCAGAGCTTTCGGCCATGTTTGGGAAGGTCCCGAACAGGAGGTGTAGTCCTGACTGCTTACTCTGCGCAGGTTTTGTAGTTACATGCAAGGGGAAACAATGCTTCCAAATTGTTTGGGTTAACACAGGCCTCATGTCAGCTGCTCTGGAGATCGCTTTTCGACTCTAGAACCCCCCAGGGTTTCATTTAACACTCTCCTCTCCTGGAGTTAATTTTCACCTGAAAAGGTCATGAACCAGAAGTGTGAAATCTAGTAGCATGACCAAAGCTCAGCAGGTTTCTACTCAAATTGCTACAGGAAGGGTCCTTCACCCTGCTTTTTCAATTGGAAACTTGTTTTCAAAGCAAAGTCTGCCCACAGTGCCCAACTATTTTCCTACACACGTAGAGCCACTTGGCCATGATTTGGACATATATCAGCAGAAAGACTTGCAAAGCTTTCCCTCCCAAGCTCACTTCCCTCCTGTGCTGCCTTGCCATCAGCCATGCTGTGCTGATGACACCAGGGAGATCCAGGCTGGAGCCCCTCCCAGGGTCAGACATGCCACATGCCTCAGCAACCCTGCCTCGGGCATTTTGTCCCTTTTCTGGCTCATGGAAAATTCTTTTTCTTCCATGTCAGGTCTGTGAATATTAAAACAATGAGGAATCTAAGTTGTGCCACCTCACAGTGCTATGGTGAGAAGCTACAGATAGTTTGATTCATAATGAGCATTCGTAAAGATGCCTTTGCATCTTTTTAGCACCAAAAACCTACTTATTTTTCCAGACAGTAGGTTTCAGAGTTAAGATTTCGCCTTTAAAGTATGCTCTGTATGCTCTGTAGACTCAGGAGCCCTCATCTATACGAGTTGTCCAGTGCTCTGCAGTAGGTATTGGCCATCTCACTGCCCACTGTCTCGGAGCACGCAGTGCACATTTGTATGGTCTATCTATTACAGTTTTAATAAAGGCTTTAATAAAAAAAGGCTTAATGAAACGTGTTGGGAATAGAGGTTTATATTTTCCAGATAGTTTAAAGCCAAAGCTTATGGCAACACTGACCCACACTGGCAGTGTCAGCCCTTCAAGTCTCATGTCTACCACCCTCATGAATAGTTGAGAGGCTCAGTGTGCTGTTTCCACAATGCCATGGGCCATGCTGGGGAAGAAGGGGACTTCAGAAGTGCAAATGGATTGACTCAGTTCGATTAAAAATAATCACCATAAATCTAGGGTTTGCCTAGATAATTCAAATAGCATTTGAATCTACACCTAGACATTGTGCATACCAAAACCATACTCCTGGAAATACTGGCTACTGCTCCTTAGTCATAGAATAGGCTTGGTATTCAGTACAGACTACAGAAAATGGAAACCTCAACAGATTTCAATTTGAAAAGGTCTTCATGAAGGATTAAATACTTAGCATTGTAAGTGGCAGTGTTTTAAACTGATCCCCCTTCCATAAACGTGACTGCAATTTTGCTAACTGCCTTTCGTAATGAAGGTTTCCACGTGCACAAACCCAGCCATGGGATCAGGGACTCAGTCTTCTCGTTTGTCAGTCATCTGACTTAGGTCATAACATTTAAGTCTTGGTTTGAATAGCATGCAAAAGAACACAAGCTTGAGGAGAAAACTTACACCTTGTTCAAAATCTACTTGCTTTTGGAATGAAAAATCATCACAATTGCTGTGAAACTCTTGAGTGTTGAGAAAAAATGGCACTTTTTTTTTTTTTGGCACAGAATGTCAGAAGTTTCAATAATTTTAAAAGTATTATGAAAGGCTGGTTTGGGGTTTTTTTTTAGAAGAAGGTAATTTTGAGATTAAAGAGTAACAATTGTTACATGCTTCGCTATAATTCTTATGAAAGATTTTTCTGTTTAGAAAGAAATGCCCACCTCAGCTCACAGGGGACAGCTCATAGCAAGCCCAGATATGTAGCAGTACACACCAAGGCCTGGAAAAACGTGCCCACCAGCAGGTTTGGCCCCTGGGGTTTTAGAGGCCCCTCTGGAATTCTTTCCCGTGGGATCCCTGCTGTCTCACAGCTGTCCTCTGCCTCTTTTCTTGAGACCAGCAGAAACTTAGTTATCTTTGAAACCTCTTCCTTTCTGGTTGAAATTAGCCAACAGTCCAGAAGCTGATGGAAGATGAGAGAGAGACACTTGTCATGGAGTCTGCATTTCCTTAGGGAAAAGGAGCTAAAAGCATATACGAGAAGCAGATTTTCAAAAGATAGGATCAACTACTGGTTGTTATAAGGAGTAAGAGTGAGGAAGTCTTGCTATATAATCAATCCCATGAGCTGTGTAACCCCTCTCACTTTACAATACTTGTTCCTACAGAAGAAAAATAATCCCTAAAAATGCTAAAGCTGCTAGCCAGGAAGGATCAGAATCACATTTATCACTTTATGTGCTTTATGGTGAATCTGCCTTGCCCAATGCCTTGTGTTGGGAAAGCTAAAGCAGGGACTCAAATTAAGTGCTGCACACATCATTAAAGGAATTAGCTGCTTTCCCTTCCATATTGCTTGGGCGAGGATGTGCCCAGAGAGGCCAAGCACTGTGCTGCCAGGGATCCTGTGCCAAACCCTGCACCAGCTGCCTCTGCTTCAGAAGCCAGCTCAGGCTGAGGGCTACTTTAACAGCATTAATGAGCGGTGTCTCACCATTAATGGTTACGCTGTTGTTCATTACAGCCTTTCATGGCTGTATTATACATATGTATGTATTGTTTCAGCAGCTCATGCTTAGGGGTAGCCAGCAATCAGGGCTCCTCCTGTCCCATTCGAGCATTGCTTATGTCAGGGAAGAAGAGGAAGTCTGCAGTTCTACCTGTGCGCACCCCCCATCTTCTCGCCTTTTACTCTTGCATGTTCCCAGCTTCCTCTGCTCTGAGCACTCCTAGCTGGGAAAAGCTGCACTATTTTGCTTCTCCCTGAATGCATTTACAAATCATCACTGTTTATTTCAGAGGCGGCCAGGATGCCCATTTCGGTACCAGGGTCTGCAGGCCCTGCTCGCTGATGGCATGTTCCTCCCTGCAGAGGACGCCCCTTGGGAAGCAGCTGAGGTGTCTGAACGGGCAGGTTTTCCAGCTACCTGTTTGGGCTTGCTACAAGCCATCCCTTGTGAGCTGAGGTGGACATTTCTTTCTAAACAGAAAAATCTTACATAGGAATTGTAATGAAGCATGTAACAATTGTTACTCTTTAATCTCAAAATGGCCTTCTTCTAAAAAAAAACCCAAACCAGCCTTTCATAATACTTTTAAAATTATTGAAACTTTTGACATTCTGCACCAAAAAAAAAAAAAAGTGCCATTTTTTCTCAAGACTCAAGAGTTTCAACAGCAATTGTGATGGTTATTCATTCCAAAAGCAAGTAGATTTTGAACAAGGTGAAAGTTTTCTCCTCAAGCTTGTGTTCTTTTGCATGCCATTCAAACCGAGACTTAAATGTTACGAGCTAAGTCAGGTGAGTGACAAACGAGGACACCGAGTCCCTGATCTCGCTCGGGGGTTTGTGCGCCGAGCCCCCGCAGCCTCCACAGCACCCGCTGCGCATGCCGCGGGGCCGAGGCCGCGGGGGCCCCGCTCTTCCCTGCTCCCGGCTGGATGGACGAGAGGCCCGCTGCCCGCTCGCGTCCCGGCCCCGCCAGGAGCCCGCATGACGCGTTCCAGAGGCGTTCCAGAGGCGTTCCCGGCCGCTCCTGCGTCACGGCCCCGCTCGGCGGCGGAAGCCGCGGGGAAGGCGGGGCGGGAGGGCGGTGTTAAACCGACGGCGGGGCTGGGCCGGGCCGGGCCGATGGAGCCGGGCGGCGGCGCGGAGGAGCCGGGGGGTGAGAGCGGCTGTTTCCTGTACTATGCGTACGGCAGCAACCTGCTGCGGCAGCGGCTGGTGCTGCGCAACCCCTCGGCCGCGCTCTGCGCCCCGGCGCGCCTGCAGGTGCGTGTGGGGGCGGCGCCGCGGGGGGGAGCGGGGAGCGGGCGCTGAGGATACCCGCGTGTCCCCCTGGAGCTGCGTGTCCCCCACGGCTGCGTGGGGTCCGGTGCTGCAGCCGGCCGGTCCCTCCTGCGGGTACTGGGGGAGGCCCCAGCACGGCTCGGGCGCGGGGTCGAGAGGGTGATGCCAGGCTCTTTTTGGCGGTGTCCAGCGGCAGGACGGGGAGCAATGGTCATAAGCTAAACCACAAGAAGTTCCACCTCAGCATGAGGAAGAACTTTGCGCTGAGGGTGGCAGAGCACCGGAACAGGCTGCCCAGGTTGATCCTGGAGCCTCCCTCTCTGGAGACATTCAAAACCCACGTGGACACGTTGCTGTGTCACCTGCTCGAGGTGACCCTGCCTTGGCGGGGGGGTTGGACTGGATGATCTCCAGAGGTCCCTTCCTACCCTAACGGTTCTGTCCCATCGCCTGTGACACACCCAGGGTCCACTGCCAGGGCTGGGCTGCCCACAGCCGAAGGAGCGTTTGGGGTATCCCACTGCTGTGGGGTTATCTGACTGGCATTAACCTCCCAGGCTGCCAGCCATGACCCTGCGTGTAAAGCACTGTGGACCTGGAAACATAAAGTAGCAGGAAGAAATTCTTTGCTGTGAGGGTGGTGAGGCACTGGCACAGGTTGCCCAGATAGGTGGGCAGCAGATGCCCTGTTGCTGGCAGTGTTCAAGGCCAGGTTGGATGGGGATCTGAGCAACCTGGGCTAGTGGGAGGTGTCTCCCCGCCCCCCCCCCAGCAGGGTGGTCTTTAAGGTCCATTCCAACCCGAAGTATTCTGTGATTCTAGTTGCTCAGCTGGGTTTATGGGAAAGCTTCTGCCAGTTTTTAAAGGATGCTGTTTTGTTAAAAAAATCAAAATCTCTCCTTCACCTCAGCTGCTCTGGGTACAGGTGAGGAGCCCTTCCCTTGAGATGTATCAGGCAAATGTGAGATTTCATGAACCCAGCACTGCACATCTGCAGCTGGCACTGTCTGATGCACTATGGGGCTCTCCTCCCTGGTCTGAGTTATGAAATGCTGGAGTATCAGCTTGGCTTTATGTGAGCTCGTGGTCATTAAGCTGTTGATGCACAGACTTGGAAGGATCCTTGGAGGAGCAGAGCATCAATTGATACCACTTAAGGATGACTTGAAGGTTCTCTTGGGGTAACTGGCAGGAAACAGTCTATGTTGGAGTGTATGAAGAAGTTCCAAAAACTTGTCATTAATAAACTCCGTATAGGCAGATAGTTGGTATCTCTTGGGATTGTCAGCCTGGCACGTGAGGCCTGCACCTGTAAAGCATGCGGCACTTAAGAGATAACCAGTGAGCTGAACGTGCCAGGAGCCCGGCACCTTGCAGGATCAGACCCTGGAAGTGAGAAGGAAAGCAGGAATATTGCGCACTTATCTTTGAATAAAGGAAAGCTTCAGCTCTCCTTCTGGCTTTCAGGTTGATTTCCAGGTTACGCAGTTAGTACCTCTTGTCATGCTGCAGGTTGGCTGTTCCAGAGCAGTCAGTCAGGCCCTGGTTTCTCTAGTCAGACATTGACCAATTGCTGTGTTCCCTGCCAACACCGGGTGGCTTCACTACCTTGCTTCCAGCTGGAAAATCACTGATGCTTGGGAGTGAGGAAGTGAACAAAGGCTGGAGCTGATTGCTATTAGTTGCTCTATGGTAGTGCCACGTGGGCTTAAAGAAAAAGGAAAGTCAGCCTGTAACCAGAGTACTTTGGATGCTAAACTAAAGTATTAAATTAATTTCCCTCTGGTTTTACTTTTTACAGTTTTGTTAATCTTCAGCCAAAAGCTGTTAAGAAATGGGATGTGTGACAGGCAGAGAAACACTGGTACTTAGGGGAAGGATCAAAGACCAATCTCTTGACCCAAGAAAGTTCTAATGTGGGGGGTTTTTCCCTCTTTCCAGCAGTGTTGGCTGCTGTTGCCCACATGATGGGGAAAAAACCCAAATAAACAAACACCCCCCGCCCCAAACACCACCAACCTAGACTGCTGTGAGGGTATTTGTTTCTATTCAAGTATTTCCTTGGTGCTGCCCTGCATGCACTTGTCCACATCTATAGCTTCAGTCTGTCATGTGACTGGACTATTTACTTGTGTGCAAATAACTTAGTGCATCTAAGTAAACTTTTTTCCTAGTGAAATTAGTTTAATAGGGGACATTTTATGGGGAAGGAAGATGACTCTGTTGATGGAGTAAAGAGTGCGGCTTTGCCAGGCTGCTGGTTGTCACACACACAAAAATTGATTGTGTCCTGATCAGTGCTGTTTTTCTTTGTGTAAGCCTCCAACTGCTCAATTTTTTGCAACATTTATCTATTAGGATATATAACAAGAAGTTGATGTGTCTTAAAGGGAATATTGATATATACATGTGTATATTTCAAATCAAAGTTATCTCCTAGCTTAAAGGGTGGTGATGAAGAGAAATAAGCAAAGCTGTGGGGCTGTATAGGTTTGGGGTTTATTTTTGTTGTTGTTTTTAGTCCTTTTTGCCTTTGCCAGATTTTGTTGTTGTGGTTAAGTAGGTAGTGTTCCGTAAAGCTTATTGGGTTTTGGTTTGGGTTGGGTTTTTTTTCCCCCTTCTCTGCTGCTAGGGGAGGACCCACAAATTGACTAATAAGTAGGAAAGGAAACTAAGTGTATGGAGCCAGATGGGAAATCACACTCGTAAAATGCAAGAATCCATTATTCTCTTTTGCATATATATAGTAATATTGGAGAATACTTGTAAGAAAAAGTGATACTTGATTTCCAAAAGAATGTTTCCTACTTGCAAAAACCTGAATAAGCTTACTGAAGGAGGCATTTGCCTTGGCTTAAAAATACCCAAAAATGTTCCAGTTGGGTGATGAGAGATGTATTTTATAATTGGGTGGTTCTATTAGTGCATGAGGAAAAGTCCCAAAGCTCACCATCTTTTAGATTTCTTTTCTATTTTCCTGGATCCTGCATAATAGCATTTAAGTCTCATAAGAGCACCAAAAGCTGCAAAGGAATGGGAACCACGTAGGCACCTCTTCTGATGTGAACAAGAAGGCAGTAGACAGTTCCCTCCTTCTGGTAAGCACATCAGCAGTCCTGTCAGTGCCAACTTGGGCAAAAGTCAAGTTGACATTTCTTCAGCACTGCTGTGTTTACTGCAAAATTAGGTATATGTGCTACTCTTGAGAAAGGGCTGCCTCCACTCCTAGAAGTTGTTTGTTGTTTAGGCCAGACAACTAAGAGGTTTAGATGTTGATCCAGGTCTATGCAGACCAAGGCTTTTATCAGTGGTGCTCTCTGCCCAACCTCTTTTCCTGTTGTCCCAAGGCTGCCATTTCTCATGGAGAGGTGGAAAAAGTTGACTTCAGCCCTTCATGAGGTGGGAGCTGGGTCATGTCCTGCCTGCCCATTCTTCCTTCTGTGGCCCCAACTGACTGCTTGTGGACTGTTCTTTAGCTGCCCTTTTCATGTCAAGAATAGCCAAAAGCCCTTACCTTAAGTGGAAGTTGATTCTCTGCATTGGTTTCGTTTGCAGGATTTTAAGCTCGAGTTTGGCCATCATCAAGGCAGGACAAGTTCTGTCTGGCATGGAGGTACAGCTACCATTGTTCAGAGCCCTGGAGAAGAAGTATGGGGAATAGTGTGGAAAATGAACACTTGCAATTTAAGTTCGCTGGATAAGTAGGTGACTTAACTTTTGCTGTCTTATACTACTTTGAATAGCGATTGAAAAGTCATAGGTAATTTTTGATAAAGAGCTGTGTGGAAGCTTTGGTGTTGGAATCAAGATGACGCTTTTGATTGACTTCTACCGCTTCTGTGATTACCATGGCTTTATTTTCAAGCTAATGCTACCTAAAGGTGTTTTAATGAGCAGCTATGGACCTTGATTTGAAGCTGATATATTGGTCAGGCCCCTTTTTTTAAAAAAAAACCAAAAAAACAAAAAAACCCCAAGCCAACAACAAAACCTGTCTTCACAATTTCATGCCCCTTAAATGACTCTAAGCTCTGTATTTGTCCTATGGTGTTTTCCCCATTGCTTTAGGGAGAAGTTCCTTCCTTGAGACTGACATCAATTTCTATCTCTATACATCTGTAGACTTCAGTTGTAGCAGAAAAGGAAGGGATGAGGACAAGACTTTGCAGGAGAGAAAGAGATCTTTAATACAGGCAAAGGGACCTTTTGAGGAGGTTATTTAACATGTCATGTCTTCTAAGGACTCAAACTGCTGTGAGCTTGAGGAAGATCCAAGGAGGGAGCTGGGCTGTAACTGTTTTCCCTTTTGAATGGGAGAGCCTGCCTGCACCTTTACAGTGCATGGTGGAAAATGTTCTGCCTGTGCCTGGTAATTAAGAGAAGTTTAATGCTCCCAATAACTGAGCAAGTTGTCCCAGGCTGAAATCTGGAGGACCACCTGGGTAAACAAAGCAAGCAATAGCATGACTTCTTTCAGGGTCCCATGCAGGACTAAGAACATAATCTCCAAAACTTTTTCTGTTGCCATGTGCTTGTTGCAGCTTTTGGGAAGTGCCTGCACAGTATGATGCTTGTGGTACACAAGGATCATTTGTTCAAAGCAGTTCATCACTGTCAATTAATTCCAGTAGCAGTCTGGGCTAGTGAGGACAAGGAAGCAGGGCATAGTAAACTCAGTGAAAGCACTATACTATTACTGTTTTCCTGCCTCTAGTACTGTTGCAGTTTTGATTATGGCTGCGCTGTGCTGTGCAGACGTGTGCTTATAACCCTGGCCATGAAACTTGGTTCCGAGTTCATTGCCTACAGTGAACCCGAAATACAGAAACTGTTGCCCAAGATCTGTTAGCACGTTATGGGAGTGGGCAGCCTCAGCGCTCCTGTCCTGGCTGGGAGTGTTAATCCCAAGCAGAGCAGGTGGGCATCTAGTTGGTGTGCTTGTGGTTGGGTAGGGCTTCACATGTCCGTGCTTTATGATCTCCTGAGTTCCCCTGCTGTTGCTTGCACAAGCACTTAACATCCTGACCCCTTTTCTGCTGACCTTTACTGAAATCTCCTGATTTACCATGCTTTCATAAACTTCACAAGTATGATGATCCTGTCCAACAGCATCTGCTTTTGATAGTAGCAGCCTGTTTCCTCTCCATGGGGGCAATATTATGATTTCCAGAAGTGTTTACATACTGTTTGCAGTTGACATATTGTAGAATTGCAAATCGGTGGCATTTGTTTGACAGTAGATAAACTCTAATGTTTGCTAAGATGCTAAAGAGTTGAGTGCTGTAACATCACCAAAAACTGCAGGATGGACACTAGCACTGAAGATTACTTTTTCCCAGCTGCCTCATTGATGCCATGGAGGTGAACTGGAAATGGAAGGAAATGGGATGTGTTCTTGGCTTTAACAGTGATAGTCCAAAGCATTCTTCTAAGGCTTGCTCCTAACCCAACTCAAATGAGCTTGTATGTGTTCCTGCTGGAGGTCTTGGGATTCTCTGGCTGCATGCAAGCTGATATAAGTCCTCAACCAAGTTATTTCCTGGAATTTCCATGTTTCAAGAAAAAAAAATCACTATCGCGCCCTCCCCATTTTTTATTTTATTTTTATTCCCCCAATCTCTGTAAAGAAGTCTGTGCTTTGTTATCCAGAAGCAGAGGAGGAAATGTGTAACTAATGCTGCATGTAACTAATTGAAATACTAGTAAAACAATGTAGTATATAGAAAACAAACATGAGAGACGAACCTTTTGCTTAGGTGGCTGAATTCTTTGGCTTCAAATACATTTTAGGTGCTGTCCCACAGTCAGGTTTGTTGGGTTTTTTTGTACTCTGTACTCCACAAATCTATAAGTTACAGACTAAATCATGACCTTTATTCCTCATAGGTCCTAGCAATGGATGTTACTTACCAGTTTTCTTGCTCTCATACAACCACGTGACTTATTTTTTAGTCTGTTGGCCTTGAAACTGCAGTTAGCTTCCAGTCTCTACTTGCACTTAACCTAGTTACCTAATGTAGCCCATGTTATGTGCATTAAATAACTTGAAATGGTAGTAAGCCTTTGAAAAAAGTATGAATTGTCAAAATTATATTTGATGAGCAGGGTTAGAAACCATGCTGTGACTCATATCTAAAGTTAATTGTGCTGTAAAGTCTGTCTTGTATTGCTTAAGCTTCTTGTTTACTTCTTACTATTTCCTCAGATTTTTAATGGTGTCTGAATGCCAATGGTTAAGGACAATAAGTAGCCTTGGTTTTTAGTTTGCTTTTGTTTTTCTAAGACAGCATGATTTTGCTAATAAAAAACCCCAATGTTTTTTGCCCTGGCCTATCTCATTTTTGCTGTTCACGTCTTGTGCAAATTAAAGAGTGTATTGGATTATTCATTGGAAAGTGCATTGCAAGAGTTGTGGAAGTTTCCCCTTATTAAAGTGTAACACAATGGGCAAGATAAGTTTGCAATTGTTTCTTTGTCTTTCTTTGAGTGGCAGGTAATTAATGATATGTGCCCGGCTCATTAATTTTGGTTGTGTTTCTATTTCAGACTACCAGTCTACAGTAAATAATTTAAAACTATTCTCTCTCCAACTTTGCAAGTGACCTGCTGGTCATCTTTCTTACAGAGTTGAAATGATAAAATTGAATGCTGCTGCTTCTTTATAAACTTGTTTTTGGATGTGAAACAAATTTGCACAAAAAGTACTGGAATATGTTTTGCTTTATTTGCTTTTCTTTGTCTCTTAACAGCACAGACCATTGTCCTGCCTTAAATTCTATTCTAATGTGTTTAATTGCACACTTTGCTTGAAAGATGCATCAGTTACTTGGCATGAAAGGAATATATGTCATTTACAGGCAAGAGGGAGTTGAAGATGGCATTTATGTCCCAATAGAAGTTAATGTCCACACTCAAGCGGGAAAGGTGCTGACCTGTCGAAGCTACCAGATGAAGGACTATGTCTGTGGTCCCCCTTCTCCACAGTATAAAAAGGTAGGTGTTGCATCTCTGTAATTTTGGAAGAATGAACAGAAATTTATAATGCAGTACTTCTGTCCTATTTAATAAATACTTTACTTACAGTGGGTGGAAGGCATGACTACTCTGCTGTAAAGGTATAGCAATGTACTACTGTAGTCATGCTTACAGAAGATTGCTAGCTCTTAAAAGCCTACTAAATCAGTTTGGCTTTTTGGCTTAGCTACGCTTTACATGAAGCCTCTATTTACCTTGTGAATTAGTTATGACTGACACAAGGATTTCTGAAGGATGTTGTTTACATATACGCAGCAATTCTGTGTTTGAAAAATTAATGTACTGCACTAAAAGGACAGAGGGAAGCTTCTGTGGGGAAAACACAGCACCTGGCTTGTAGTTTCAAGGACGTGGATTATCCTTAGTGTCTTGTGAAGCAGTTGGTATCATTTAATACAGGACTCCACCTGCCGCCTTTTAGCAGATGCATCATCAGTATATCGCAGGACTCCAGCAGCCTTGCAGAGCACTGCAGGGTTCTCAGTTGATGGCTGGTTAGGCAGAAGTGTCTCAACACTGTTCTGCAACAGACTGACTGCATAGAGACACATGATCCAGTCACGCAGCAGGCCCGACCTGCTTAGCTTGTGAGATCTAATGTGGGCCCTGCTCTGTTGGCATGACTGTGTGTCTGAATGGTGCAGCTACTGGCAACTGTGGATACATAGCACTGGAGCATGTTGGCTTTTTCTACCTAAAGCAAAGAAAC
The DNA here is from genome assembly GCA_013396775.1 of Cephalopterus ornatus. Classification (NCBI taxonomy): domain Eukaryota; kingdom Metazoa; phylum Chordata; class Aves; order Passeriformes; family Cotingidae; genus Cephalopterus; species Cephalopterus ornatus. Next base: position 564,059 of record VZRE01005948.1, on the reverse strand, counting down.
TGGGGTTGAGCCTGTTAAATCCCAAGTGTGACGCCCTCTCTGAACTGAGGAACTTGTTCCTATGAATCTGCTTCCAGGAGCATAGCTAAGGCCAGCTGCTGTGGGACTGCTGAAGAGAAATTTGCTTAGAAAGCAGGCTCTGCTATTCCACAAACCTCCTCCCTGCCAACCCACCTCTTGGCAAGACAGATCTTTGGGGATCTTCAGGAGGTTAATACATAGTCTGCTGCTGTGTGGCAGCACTCATTGGTGCTCTGTAAGAGCAGACCTCCACTACTGGCAACTTTACCTAGCTAAACATTCCCTCTTGCTGTTGTCAGGATCAGTTGTTAGTTCTGTTCTTACCCCACTATCCCCAGCTTTTATTTGTTTAAGTTAACCAGGCAGGAGAGCTAAAAATTAATACAGGTGACTGCATCAGCACACAGTGATCGAACTACATCTACTGTTGTGTGCTTTTTGTGGCAAAATTCATTCTTTCTAGACACCTCATCCTTTAAATTCATGCTGTTAAATGCAGAAAAGGATATTTAGAATATTTATTTTTATATGCAAGCTTGCTGTTGTCTCCTTCAAGCCATGGTTCCTACAACTTCCTCTGTTCCTCTCACTCTCACATCTTTTTCTTCTGCACCAATACTTAATGTTTACTTTGTGTGTGGAAGGAAAGCTGCAGTAACAAACTAAGGAATCTGTGCTTTTTCACTAAGTTAAGTGTCTGTTTCTGTTACTCCTATACCTGTCTAGGTACTCACTGTTGTGCTGTGGATTTGAACAGCTTAGTTTTAAAAATAGCTTCAGTAATATACGCTGCTTCTCACTCAGGTGCGATACTAAGGCTGGCTAAAGGCTTAAAAAGAAGTTCTCATCCTCAGTGGAAGAAAGAATGAAATAACAGAATAACAGCTTAATTGTAGAGTCTTGTGCATGTTAGTAACACTTCAGATTCTTAGCAGTAGTACAAATCTTTTCAGAGTAATTTTGATCATACTGTTCAGGTGTTCAGTGGTTTCCCAGAAGCCTTTGGCTATCCTCGGGTACAAATAGCATTATTTGGTGGTAATTCTCTTGTTACGTTCTTTCCATAGGAGTAAATGTTTGGAGGAGTCTTTCTAACACTGTTACTGAGGTCTTTTCTGTTTTTCCCCTCTTGATTATAGGTTATCTGCATGGGTGCAAAACAGAATGGCTTGCCAACTGATTACCTGGAGAAATTAGAAGCTATTGAAACTAATAACTATGCTGGACCGGTGCCAATAATGGAAGAGATTGAAGCTGCTATTAAAGCAGAGAAAGTAAATTCTGCATAGAATACCTCTGCATTTGCTTGGCCATTCACCTTGAGTTAGATACCTCTCCTCACTGTGCTGATTAGCAGTTTATTTATCAAGAAAAGATGAGTTTGCTGTGCATCTACAGTAAATCATTAGATGTAATTTGCAGTCTGCAGACATGCTGGCATTGGTAACTTTTTTTGTATGTATAGCTTGAGTACATGCTGAAGTTTTTGCAGATTTAGAAATTATCTTACTGTAATTGTCATGCAGTGCTGCACACAAGTTTGTGCTTCATGTCCTGTTTACTGACCTTTTTAAAAGAAAAAGGCCATCTTGATGAGTTTTGGCACCTGTTACTTTCTGAGGAATAAGGGCTGCAGGATCAGGCCCTTTGTTTTTAAATGCTGTATACACAAATATCAAGAATTTATAAGATTTATCAGGTGTAAAGTAAACTCAAAACTCTAAGACTAAACCATTTTCGCTGCTACTTCTCTTAATGGTTTAAAGGCTGATCTATCTGACGCCATGGAGTTCCTGTTTATATAGTTAACAAAGAAAGAAAACAAATTTTTTTTTTAACTCCCTCCATGTTTTTAAGTGTTAGTCCAAAAAGCAACTCAGGCCTGAAGACAACATTCAGCAAAGGATCTGAGTCAGAGCATCATGGTCTCCTAGGTGAACTGGTTAGCTATAACCAACAGATTTATAAAGACTTCATTTTAGTTAGATATTTCCAAGTTTTCTTGAATTACCTTTTTGTGCCTATCTAGGCCTTTGTCTCATGTCCAGGGAAATCAGAAAGTCTCCTGTGAGTCCTGACACATTTGTTTTGTGGTTTTGTTTATCTGTTAAACCCCAAATGATCAGAATTTGGCTTTTTTTTTTTTTTTTTCCCTACAGCTTTGACAATCCTGTGCAAAACTGAAAGCTTTTGTAGATACGGAGTACTTATCTTCATGGTACTTGGCAACCCCTGTAGTTAGTCACTAGGAGAAATTGATGACCTGGAAGATGTCAAATCACTGAACTTTGGTTTATCTTCTCTACGGTGTATTTATTTCTGTTGATGTACAGAGGGGTGTAAGATGTCATTGTCACTGTGTGACTGCTTAGATAAACAAATGCTAAAGCAGCAGACTGACTGTGTCTTCTCTGTATAAAATACACTTCTGCCAGGTAGGTGTAGGTGCTGTCCTGATATCATATGCCTGTTTCCAGGGTCGGACATGGTGACTGCTGTAAAACATGGTACTTTCTGTATTAGCACTGTCTAGACTGAAACTGAGTAAATAAAACTGTGATTACCAAACCTCTCCCCTGCCTGTTCAATGCATGCTTCAAGAATATTGCAGAATTGTTAGGTTTGGAAGGAACCTCTGGAGATCATCTAGTCCAACTCCCCTGCCGAGGCAGGGTCGCCTAAGCAGGTGCCACAGAAATGCACCCAGGTGGGTTTTGAATGTCTTCAGAGAGGGAGAGCCCATGACCTCCCTGGGCAGCCTGTGTTGAATATGTGAGTGAAAGCTGGTGATGTGGAGATGCAACTGAAGCCTCCATTGTCTGTGTTTTTATTTTTAATGGATATAATGTCAGTAGGGAGGGCGAAACTGTGTGAACACACCCCTCTGCATCAGCACCACTTCTCTTGCTTTACCCTTACCGTGCTCCTTTGGGCTCTGGAGCTTTTAAATGTGTGCTTTACTCTTGCAAGAACAGGCTGCCAGGATATTATTTCTGTTTTCTTTCTGGGGAGTGGGGATTGGCAGAAAGTACTTGATGCCTCCTGTTGAGGAAAATGGTGGGAGCTGCAGAGGGGGACCCTCGGCGCTTCTCTGGGTGTACGGAGGGGAAGGGAGGTGTTGGCGAAGGGGAAGCCTTCGGGCCATGCCTGCGCGAGGAGGAGCTGCTTCCCGCCGGGGCGGAGAGACCGTGTGTGGGGCGGGAGTGATGGGAAGCAGCCGTGGGCCGGCCGCCGCCCCGCTGCTCCCTTCGCCGCCGTGGTGAGTGCCGGGGAAGGGCCGGGGCCGCAGGAGGGTCGTCGGGCTGCGGGTCAGCGGCCGTGCCGGGACAGGGATGGAGGGCGTGAGCCCAAGTTTCTGCTTTCTGTAAACCAAAGTTTGTGTTAGGGCGTGAAAGGCTTGCGAGGTGGGAGGGGAAGGGCTGCGCGCCGACGGCTCCCGCTCCTGAACTGGAAACTTCAGGAATCCTTCCCGTTTCCTCCGGAGGGTCCCTCCCGCCGCGGGGAGGAGGAGGCAGGTGGTGTTTGACAGGGAGTGGGGAGGGGGGGATGGGGAGCAGGCTCGCCGAAGCTCCTCGGCCAGGGGGACAACGCCTTCTTACAAAACACAGCAGCGCTACCAGGAATAAATGGTGTTCCATAGGCTGGCGGGGATGTGGTGTTCCTGAGGGCTGTTAGGGAAGGCAGGAGAGATCCCACGGGCGGAGGAGGTGGGATCCTCCTCCCCTTGCGCCGCCTCGCTTGCCCCAGGAGCGATGGTAATTGGGTAAAGTAAGCCATTTACTTCCCCGAATCCGTGCGCTGACTCACGCCGGAGTCTTTTAGGCCCCAGTGCTTTGAGGGAGGAGGGAGCGATTCACCTGGGCAGGGAGGTGCCCCGTGGCTGCGGGGAGGCCGTGGCACGCCCATGATTCCATCAATGCCGTGATTCCATCCATTGCAACTTTCGTGGTAGAATTCACTGCTGGTTGAATGTGAAAATAGTAAGTAACAGTACAAAAGCAGTTCCATTTTTATAGATACCAGTAAGTTGCCCCCTCCTCCACTATCTCTTGAAAAAACATCCCAAAGAGATCTCTGGTTAAAGAAAATGTCTTTCCTTTTTAGTAGTGGCTTCTCATTATTTATTGTTTTCCCACCAGAAAGGAATTATAAGGAAACCACATAAAATCTCTTTGGCAGGGGCTTGTTAATGCATCCAAAGACTGTATATGAAGTTCTGTTTCTATACAAAGTAATCTGTTACAATATGTAGTAACAAAACCTGTGAGGAATATGAATATTCCTGTCAAAGCCTGTGCCTTTTAAAGAAGAGCTTGCCATTTTACCAGGTGGAGGCAGAAGTAATTTCTTCTGTTGCTCTTCAAATACCTAGGGGTGGCTACTAAAGCTTATGCTACAGTCAGAGGGGAGAGAGAGGGGAGGGAGGAAAGAACCATTGAAAGATGCTGATCTCTGTGACCCCAGAGCAATGCAAGATCACACGAGTTGTAGTGGATTTACACTAACGGGATGTTAACATATGGCTCCCAGGGCTATTTATTGACATGAAGCATCAGTGATGATAGTTACACAGAGATTGTGAATTGGGGTATGATGAGTGTGCTTTAACTCACAGAAAGAGAATAATTTAAGACCAGTACAGGGACTCTATACAAGCTCTACCAATGCACCATTTTTACTATAAAAGTAAAAGGCTGATTTTTTAGTACCTCTGGGAAACGCATTGCATTGCTTCTCATTAAAGCATGCAGACTTTTTATGTGCCCATTTGCCTCTAATCTCTGCATGTTTTACTGGTAAAAGTAAAATAGTAAAACAGCTGAAGTTCTTTTAAAAGTGAGAGCTGCTGTGTGGAAATAGCTTGGGTCTTATTCAGTTGTTATAGTCAAACACTGACTGCTGTGGCATACGTGAAATAAGATGTGGAAAATCAGTCTCTCTTCTGTCTCTCCCAGTGATAACAAAAAGTTGAGTTTAGACTGGCCTGACAGAGTCCAGATTACCAAGCATAGCAAAGTCTTCATTTCTCCTCTTGCTATAATGACTCTGCAGTGGGGTAGCTGTCACTGTAAAATAGCTTTTCTTGGGAAACAAATCTGACTTTGAGACACAAGGGGCACAGACTTTCATATGAAATGGAGCACTATTTTCATACAGCTACCTCTCGAAGAATAATTGCATTTTGAATACTGCGGACAGAAGGCTGTGCCAACAGGGGCTCCACTAGTCCTGGACTGGCACTGAGGTTTCTGCATGTGCTTCACTGTTGTCCTGCCAGAGCTGGCTACTAGGTGCTGTGAAAATCCTGAAGATATTCTAGCTACTGGCTGCAGATAACTAGGTAAGTAGCATAGGACTTTATTTCATATACCATTTAGAGGAATAGTTTTCATCAGAATAGCAAGACTACAGAAGAAGTATTATTAACTGAGTTTTCAGCTCTTCAGACATGTTCTAGTTTGGTCTTGAATCAACTGCTCTAAGGGACAGTTGTTTACTGATTTGCTCCTTGTATTGCCTTTACTACTTCATCCTACACAGTCTCCTTGGGAGCAGCCAGCACAATAAGGAGTCAATTCCCTAGTTGGCCTAGAAGTGGAAGTGTTTTTTAGCTATACTATAAGATCCTTCAGCCTCTTTATCTACAGCATTTACATTTGGTAAGACCTTGTTGTGATAAAGCAGCATATTCTTTGCTGCCAGGGGGCTAGCAGCACTGGAAGTTGAACAAGCAGAGCAGTTTTCTTAGAAGAAGAGCAAGAGAGCTTTGTGAAAAGAGGATGTGAGGAGGGCAGGGCCAGGAAAGATAGAAATGTCTATATGCTTGCACAATGCTGAGAATAGAGGGAACTCAGAACTAGATAAAAGTGCCAGTGCCTTCCTGCAGAGGCCGTCAGCACCACTGCAACTTACTCACATGGGTTATACAAAACCTTGCTTGTAAGCACTGGTGCTTTTACCGTACCTCTTACTGTGACAAATTTCATTTCCCTTTTTCATTTCCCTCCTTATCCCTGGCCTGCCCCCCATCTTACTTCCTCTTTGTTATTCTCAGTCAAGCAGGTTTATCATATGCATCTCTTGCCACACTTGATGTTGCTTCTGACATCACTTCAAACCCCATCAACACTTTATTTGACCAAAGCCCCTCTTTGCCTTTACGACTGGTAGGTAAGCACTCTTCTCTCCGGTTCTTTGTAATTTCCTCTGCTGTGTTTCCTGTCCTCTTTACCTGACCAACATTGCTGTCCTCAAAAGGGCTAACTGAGTTTCCTCTCCAACATCATTGGCAGCCTCTTGAGTAAGTAATTGTTTTTTATTTTTCCTCTCAGAAACACGAAGTCCATTCTGTTCCCAGATTGGAGACTTTCCCCTATGAGTATTTCTCATGTTGTCTCCCCAAATTAGACAGCCTCCTCGCTTAGGTATCAACTCTCTTGTCTGTCTCCGTTCTCCTTTAGGTGTTTTGCTATTTCAGTTCCTCTATCAAGTTTGTAATCTTTCCCTTTCTCTTGCTCATTTCTCTAAATAGATTTGTTCACAAGCTGTTGCTCTTAGAAAAGGTGATCTGTCCTTACCATAACTTGTGAGAGCCCGAAGGTGGCTTTCAGAAAAATTATTTTATTCATTTTAGCCATTTCAGAAATGGAACAGTTCCAGAAATAAGGCAGTAGTTCTCAACAGTGAATGTTCTCAGATCTTAATCAGTGCACGTTAGTGTGTGTCCCAGTCTTTTTTAACAGCATCCCCATGACTGATGCAACGTCAGTCACAAGAATTGCACCACAACTGAATCCAGCATCTGGAGTGCCCAAGATAAGGCAAAGAATACTGTATGCACTCTAGCAAGGAAATGTTTTCAATGCCTATTTATAAGCTGCATGAGCGTCTACCTTTAAACATACCAGATGTATAACCTAGCATTGTAACACTAACAGATCCTTTCGCAAGAGACTTAGTACTTTGTAACCTTGTGATCCCTTACTGAAAAAACTCATGATTAAGCACTGTGGGAGCCGGGACTCTTTAAAGAAGGAGAGGTGAAGGGCTTGCAGATAAGCTGGAGACCTCATGGTGTCACACATTGGCCTCATGTTTAAAAAACAAAACACAAACAAAACAAACAAAACAAACCCCAAAAAAACACAACACCGCCACCTCCCCCCCAAAAAAGAACGTAAAAATCCAAAGAACCCACCCAACCAAACAATAAAAACAGAAGCAACAGTGACAACCCCCCACCCCAGCCTAGCAAAACAGAATCATATATATATCAAAATTTTACAGGCAGTGTGCTTCTCTAAAAGAACAAGCATATTTCTTATGCTGATCAGGAAGGACTTTTAGATGCTGTTGCTCCTGCAACTGCTATTGTAGAAAATGTTTGTGTTTTCTTTAGTCTGAGTAGTCTGAAGTTTCTTCATAGAGCTGATACACTTTGCTACAAACGTGCACATACCTAGCCTTGGTCTTAACTACACGTGGCAGGAAGTCTTTCTGTTCCAGCACTGTTTAAGGTGTTCAGCTCTTCATCTGATGCGGCATTTTCTTAGTCTATGGATGGTGGAAATTTCCATTTTTTCTTATTAAAAGGGACTGATGAAAAGTACTGTGTATTCCAGTACTGGGTGGTGTGTATTTTTGCCTTAAATTTAATATTGTCACTGAAAATATCACTGAGTAGGTCATTGTACACAGAATTCATATTGCTAGTTCTGACTTCCCTGCTTGGCATTTTCCCTCTTTCTCCTTTTCTCCTTGATGTTTAGCCTTACTTTCTATACATGCATACATACATACATACATACATATATATATATATATTCCTCTTCGATTGCTTTCTTGTTTCTTCACTCTCTTGCAGATCACCCTGTGTGAAAGGGAACATGCTCTGTCCTGCAGCATATGTATGCACACCCCTTCCAGCAGCAACCAGGTTTTGTACTGACTTGGACTTAGTCAGATGCAGGGAAGACATCTTTGAGACATTCTGATCACTTCATGTTTTCCATGTTCTGTCCTGCTGCTGTATTTATTCTTTCTTTTCTTACCTGCTTTGTAGATGGAACTGAAAGAGTGAAGACAATACTTCTATTTGTTTTGTACACATAACAGAACTTTGGTTCATTCTTATGGTTTTCTGGATGTTTGCCTCAGTTCTTCTCACAAAGTAGGAAGAAAGAAAACGCATTAGAATAATGTGGTCCTAGAACAGCCAAAGTAATCGGGGAATGCTGGGCAGATGCAGTATCTTGAAAGAGAAGAGTTAATATTTCTACTGCATGTTTTAAGGTAACTCTGTCTCTTTAACTAAAATCCTGCAAAATCTTTAGGGTAAATGATGTTTTCAACATTGTTTGACCTTCATGGTAGAGTTCTTTTATAGAATGAACTTTTCTGAACAAAGAGATGTGCCAGCGTGGCTTCTAGGAAGCTGAGTGACTCAGAAATCGGCCACTTCATCGGGTGGGTCATATGGATGGTGTAATGAAAGGTTGATGTGTCTGAGTAGATGCAGTCAGCCACTGAAGTGTAAGAAGGTCAGATCACTTGGTTACATTCCATTTGTTTGAAAGCGTTTTGCCAGTTTTGGAGTTGGATGTGATCCAAAGCAGTTGTGCTGGAGGTTTGCCTGGTCTGGCAGCCCTTGGAGAGCCCAACTCTTAATGCAGTTACCTGCATCCGTGCAGGTCAGCAACCATAAGTTAGGACCTCTTGGGAATTCAGAGGATCTAAGCTGATTTGCCCTGCAGTTGTGGGTGTAGATAGGTAGTATCACTAAAATGCAGTCTAAACATGCATAAAGTGTGTCTTTCTCCAGCATCAAGTGGGAGAAGCTTTACTGATGCAGACTGCAGCTTCTGATACGGAAAACCCACAGAAATGAGTTTGTTCCAGTAACAGGTCACCTAGAAGAATCTGTGAGCTGGAAGGGATCAGTTGTCTGGGGAGCGTTTGGGAAGTTTGCCATCACTGTAAACGTCTTGTGAGAATTTTATTGCATCAGAATACATACATACACAGAATTGTAGAAGGTCACCGTCTTTTGTTTCCATTGATCTAACTGTAATTAGAATCTAAAAACATTCTTCCAAGTATCCCTTGACATGCTGAAGCAACAGTATATTTTAACTGTTACTGGAGTATGACAGTAATTTGTGTTGATCATGCAAATTCTCATTATCTGTGTGGAGATGATTCAGTTGTGATCTTGCAAGAAATTTGATTTTTGCATGGGAAATTGTATGTGCAAGTTTGTACCTAAATAGTACCTAAGTGAACTTATTGTTAAATTGTAATTACAATATAACTTCATGCCTGCTATATGGTATATTAGCTGCAATTAAAAAAAAAAAAACCTGCTTTAACAATACAATAGAAAGCAGTCTGATCCTCATTCCTCTTGATTTATTGCCTTGTAGAGAAAAATGTGAATAAATGGCCATCTAAAAAGAGCTCCTAAGAGACGGTGTAGAGAATAAGGACATGCATCACATATGTATTTGTAGACAAAAAGAGAGCATTCATGCTAAAGAGTATGGTTTTCAAAACAACATCTCTCCAGCAATGAGAGGGTTTCCTGAGCCCGTAGCTGTCTGAGTTAAAGGACCAGTCTCTAGGTGTTCATACAGGGTCTGAGGTCAGGCTTTCAAACCTAAGGTTTTCCACAGAGTATAAAATTGGTGTCTTCATTACAAGCTGTATTGTGTGCAATCTCTTCCCCTTATGAAGATGCAGGTGAGTTGGATGCCCAAAGAACGTGAGTTGTGATACCATCTTCTAGGCCTCGTTCATCATATGAGGAAAGAGTCTCTGAATTCAGTTATTCTGTGTAATTCCTGCTCAGGGAGAGGTCCAGAACTTTTGTGTGTCATAAGAGATGGGATCTTGTATACAGGGATCTTGTATCACTTATTTTAGTCCTTTCTGTAACACTGTTCTTTTTCAGATTCTGAACAATTATTTTTAACTTTTATAGTTGCTCACCTGAACTTAATAAGGCAAACCAATGTAATGATACATTTCTTGTTTTACATGTCAGAACCAATAGCTTTAAGAGTCGGGAAGAGCTCTGTGCCCCTAAGAGGCGTATTAGCTCTGAAATCTACAGCAGCCTTTTCACTGTTAACAGCATTTTACTGTTTGCTTTCTTAGCAGGAAAAGTGGATTGATGGTTTTTCCACAGTCTCACTACTGCCTCTCAAACCAAATGCCCTGAAGGTAAGTTCTTTTCCCTAATTTAGCTAAAACTGTCTCAGAGTTCACAAGGCCTTGCTTTCAGGGACAGATATCATATTGTCAACACTGTATACAGGGTCTGTTGTTGTAACAAAGAAAAACCAAAGTGAATTGCTACTATAAATTAATTCCTCCTACAAAATTAATTACTATGAAATATAATTTTATTCCATTTATTTCCTTGTCCAGATTATGTTTGGACAGATGCCCTCCTTTGTCTATTGAAACATGAAAAGCTAATAAAAAAATATTAAATTATGCACTAAGAACACACAGTCAATAAAGCAGATGCCAGTGGTGTTGTTTGAGGCAAGCTACAGTAAAGTACTGGTACAGAAGGGAGACTGCCTATTGTAGACATTTTGTTTTCTGAAACCTGGTCAAATAAACGGAATTACCTAAGGAAGAAACTTTATTAAAACGTTGGTCATGATATTACTCAAAGGTTGGAAGCATTCTTTGACGTCTACGTGAAGGGTATATGTGTGTAGGATAAGGTTTAAATTGAGGTTCTATGCAATTACGTTTTACAGGCTCAGCAACGTGAAAGACAGATTTCCTGTTCCCCTGAAGTTAACTCCAAGCTGACCTCTCACTGCAAGTGGACAGTTTGTCAAAGATGAGGCTTGGTGGAGCAGCTTCTCGCTACCTCAACTATGGAAGGCCAACTGTGTGCTAACGTGGACATTTCTGTGAAAAGAACTCCAGGAGCAAGCCCTCAGTCCTTCATTGCTTTGCTGAAGGTACACCGAGAGCTCCTGGTCAGTAGAATCCGAAACACTCAGTGTTTGATTGATAACTTGATTAAGAACGACTACTTCTCCACTGAAGATGCAGAGATTGTTGTCCAGTTTCCGACTCAAGCAGATAAGGTATGATTTTTATTTCACTAGCCCCTGAAGCTTTTGGTTACTTTTGGTTTACTACCAGCTTTTATGCGTTTCTCTGGCAATTTTACATCTAGTGTATTTTGTAGTCTTTGTTATTTTGGAGTTGCCTCATTCCATTCCTTCTGGGTGCGTGTCTCCAGCACATCTCTTTCCAGCATGGCTGGCACTGCTTGTAGTGCCCCTGGCACTGCTTGTTATGCCCATTGGCAGCTGTAGGAATGAGCAAGGTGATAATTGCTGTTCTGTCTCTCCCAGCTGCAGCTTTGTACTCTGATAAGGAGGTGTCCAAAATGGTTATTAGAGTATTGAAAGGAGAATCTGCTTTAGGATGCTGTGGGACAGATCATCCTGCTTTTGGAGAGACAGAAATTAAATGTTGTTTTAGAACTTAATGGTTGTGTATTATCTGTATGCACATCTTCCTTTCTCTCTAAAGACCTATGTGCATTGTAAATGTTATGGAAAATGGATATATCCTGGCATATTTGGGGGTTTAATTCGTCTTTGGTCATCAGTAGCAAAAATTATTTCCCGGTCTTTCGTTAGGAGGAAATTACCATGTACATAATTCCTTTTTGCATCATTACTTGAAACAGCTGAGGAGATTGTTTCCCAGACCAAACGATCATGCAGCTTCAGAATGCTGTCACAGTTAGGGGCGGGCAGACCATAAAAAATTCAGAGACCTTGGACTTCACTCACAGTGCAGATTTTCATAAAATAATCATTCTTGCTGGCACACTGAAATGGTAACACAGTGCTCACTCTGTGTATAGGGTCAAAGCTGAATAAATGCACACTGTATGATTATCTCAATTTCTTATTGTTCAGCATAATATGCATGATTGTTGTAACAAAGCTGAGGGGGAGGCCATGCATCGGGAGTCTAAGCAGAGACAGAGAGCAGGGCACAGTAGCATAAGTGAAGTCAACTCTGTGAGAACTTCTCTGGAAGCCATAAAATTGCTTTTTAGAGCGTACAAATTGTCAAAAAAAGCTCCATGTGTTTGCTGTGCTGCATGTACCTCACCCTGCTATAAGCTCAAAAGAGACCACAGTCTCTGGAAACCCTCTATCTGGTTTCGGACTGAATTCTTCATTCACTTCTAGCAAGGGGACCCAGACTTTCCAAACGTGCCCCCAGATGATTGCTCTGTCTTGAGGAGGGTCTTGTACTAGGATTGCCCCGTTTTGGTGCACGGAGATCACACTCTTGCCTGTAGAGGTAACACTTCGTCTTGAACTGCTCCGGCCACTGCCTGGTGGACATTAGTTTTGGTGATAGGTGCAGGCTGCCAGGCCACTGCACAGAGAGAGCCTGGAGAATTGAGTTACCACGTTAAGTGGAAGAGTTGTAGAGTTTTGGGGATTCTGCCTACTGTGCTCTGGATCTGGATGGATCCTGAGGTAAACCCAAATGTGACTGGAGTATTTATGAAACAAAGAGTGAATTTAAGGCATTGAGAAACCACTTTTTTTTTTTTCACTTTAACCAGTAAAGGATTTAAAATATACCGTCTAGCCAAGCTGAGGAAATCTTCTGGGTTCCCTCTTGAGGAGTGGTATTTATCCATTTTGTTTCTGGTTAGTATATGATCTAGCTACAAGTTCAAACCTTCAGAGCCAACTCTCTTGCAACATCCAAACACAAGCAGCAATTGAGTTTTATGATGGTTCAAATTCAGAGCTAGATTTTGCATTCATGTTTTTGAAGTACAAGTCTGCTCCAGTCCAGAAAGGATCCTAAAGCAGTCACAAGTGTTGCTGTCATCAAATGCTGCATATCAATGATCTTTCACGTGGTGTTTCTTCAGGTTCGCAAAATTCTAGACTTGGTTCAAAGCAAGGGAGAAGAAGTTTCAGAATATTTCATCTATGTCCTGCAGAAAGTCACCGATGCTTACTATGAACTTCAGCCTTGGCTGGATGAAATAGGTTACGAGCCTTCAGAGAATATTTGTGAGAAACCTGTGGTAAATACAGATCCAGGTAAGGTCATATATCTCTATTCCTTCTCTTAGAACTACCCTGCTATGTAGGAAGCTCCAACCAGGTGACAGAAGAGTAACTTCATCAGAGTAACACCATAAATGATCCTGTTCTCAGCAGGAAGTAGGACTAGATCTTCTGAAGTCTCTTCCAACCTGAATTATTCTGTGATCCTAAATGATGAGCTATACTGAAAGTCAGAGTTTAAGTATTGCAGAAATAAATTATTTCCTTCTGAGAGGTTTTTTCATACTACATAAATACAAGAATTCCTTTGTCCCCATCTGAAGTGAAGTTTCTGGTGCAATAAAAACACAAGCCAACATTGCATAATAATTGAGACTCTCGTTTTTTTTGTCATCTTAAAAAAATCTTTTGAGGTGCCTGGGACTTGGTTTTTAAAATGCACGCCTTCTATTTACGATAATATAAGTGACCCAACAAGTCAGGAAAGAATAACCACCCACTTGATAGCATTGCAGGTAGAATATAGATAAAGTGAAAAGGCTAATCAGTGACTGACAAGTTGAACAAGCCTATACAGCAAGTAAAGCAGCCTTTAACAAAGGGTCAGGGGCTTGGCTTTGAGTCTCAGCTGAAAGATAGCAGCCCCTTAAGCCAATGCAGCATCAGTACTGGCTTTCAGGAAGTGGTGACTCAAGTGACCTTTCATTAGCACCTGAATTTCCCCAGTGAGTGATGATGGCAGCACAAATAGAACTAATCTGCCAAAGAACTGTTTTCACGTGAGAATTACTTTTGCTTATTACAGGCTCTGAGTTCCCAAAGAGATGGGTCATCATCTACATAGGTTTTTTAATAGTATTTCACTGTCTTTTTAGTTAGCAGGTATTGCCAGAAACTCAGATATGAACTGGGACGGGACTCCAAGTTTGTTATGTCGTACGCTCAGAGGGAGGAGATGCTGCTTGAAGAAATCTACTCTAACAGCATTATGGAGCTGGTCAGTTTTACCAATGAGAGTCTTGGCCATGTGGGTCAATTAGAAGCCCTTTTTGATGATACCGTTGGACTAATTAATGAAGATGGAGAGACTGTTTATGTCTATGGTGATGCAGGAATTGGAAAATCCATCTTGCTGCAGAAGATACAAAGCCTTTGGTCCAGAAAAGAATTGGACATAGGGGCCAAATTTTTCTTCCGTTTTCGATGTAGGATGTTTAGTTTCTTTAAGGAAGATGAAGCCATATATTTGAAAGACCTGCTCTTCAAATATAATTGCTACCCGGACCAGGACCCCACAGAAGTGTTCCATCACATCTTGCAATTCCCTCATACAGTTCTTTTCACATTTGATGGCTTTGATGAGATCTATTCCAACTTTGATCTCAGTAGTGTACCTGAGATATGTTCACCCCATGAACCCATTCACCCTTTGGCACTGCTGGTAAGCCTTCTCAGAGGAAAGCTTCTTAAGGGATCCAAGAAAATTCTTACAGCGAGGACAGGAACTGAGATCCAAAGAAACATCATTAAAAAGAAAGTGTTGCTCCGTGGTTTCTCCAGCAATAACCTGAAGGAATACACTGCCATGTTTTTCAAAGATGAGCGGCAACAAACACTGGTATTGAACCAGTTGGAAGCTAACCCCAGTCTCTGTAGTTTGTGTTCAGTGCCTTTATTTTGTTGGATTATCTTTAAATGCTATGAACACTTCCATTCCATGTTTGACAGCCACGAGCTTCCAGACAGTTCTGTTACACTGACAGATGTATTTCTGCTCATGATTGAAGTTCATCTGAACCGATCTCTGAAAACAAGTTTGCTGAAGAACAACATCAGGAGCCAAGCAGAGATGTTCAAATCAAGAAAGGAAACTCTCCTAGCTTTGGGTAAAATGGCACACAAAGGGATGGAGAATTCTTTCTTTATCTTTGAGCAGGAAGAGGTCTCCTCAGTGAACATCTCTGAAGAAGATTTGCAATTGGGCTTTCTCAGGACAGTTAAAGGTTACAGTGGCTGTGACAGTCAGGCCACTTATGAATTCTTGCACTTAACCCTTCAGTCTTTTTTCACAGCTTTGTTTTTGGTTATTGAGGAGAAAGTGGGCGCCAAGGAGTTACTTGAGTTTTTCAATGAATGCTCTTTCACTGAGACTGCCCAGCCTACTTGCCTTCGCATCCCTTGGCTGAAGAAACAACTAGCAGGGGAGGACCCTTTCCGAAATAAAGAACACTTTAATTTTACCAACGTGTTTCTTTGTGGCCTTCTTTCTGGATCCAAGCAGAAGCTTCTCAGGCATTTAGTTTCACCTGCAGTCCTTAAGAGAAAGAGAAAAACACTCATCACATACCTTGGGGAGAGCATGAAATCCCACCTGAAAGGCTACACTCGGTCCAGGCTTACAAGCTACAATCAGATCCAGGTCCAGCCCAACTTTGTTTGGATGCTGAGGTGCCTTTATGAGACTCAGAGTGAGAAGGTGGGGAAGATGGCTGCCAAACGCATGCACGCCAATTACATCAAGCTGGCGTACTGCAATGCCTACTCTGCTGACTGCAGTGCCATCTCCTTTGTGGTGCATCACTTTCAGAAGCGCCTGGCTCTGGATTTGGACAACAACAACATCAGTGACTATGGAATAAAACAGCTGCTACCTTGTTTCAGCAAGCTTGCAGTGATCAGGTAGGAGTCTTTGAAAGCAGGTCCTTGCTTATCCTTGGTTAATTTCACAAACTGGTGAGCTGAGGGAATTCGTCTCAGAAGTGGAGAAACACGGGGATTACTGTTGCTGGAAGTTAAAGTTGCAGATCTTCTGAAATCTTCATTCATCCAGTCATAGGAGCAGGGATAAGCTGTGAATTTGGAAACCGAAATGGAAAGGGTGATAAGAAGTCCTTAGACGCTAGGACTGTTTAAACCTGTAGGTTTAGTTAGCTTCATCTCAAATTCTTTTGTCTCAAAAGAGGATTTTTGTGAAAGTAAGTGCTTAAGGGAGAAGAAAGGAAACAGAAATGGGTCCTCCATTATCTGAAGATTGCCTGAGCCTATCTCTGCCCTTTGGTCGTATGGGGTAAAGAAAGGAACTACTATTCGCAATAACCCATGATCAAAAGCTCTGAATTTCTTGCTTTTCCATCCTGCCAAAATGTCTGGCTTTCACAGAACAAAAAGCTATCATGTAGTACTCCATGAAAAGATGTAGCTGAAATCTTTAGATGGGGTGCTTCCCTGAGGTGATGTGGAAGGTAGGACATAGCTTGATGTGATTAGGGAGAACTAACTCCACCTCTAACGTCACAGACCATATTTTTTCACCCCCAGCCTTTTGAGGTTGTGCTATGTAACTACATCTTATTTGTCCAAACATTTAGGTACAGAAAATCAGGAACTTCATATGTATCTTTTTTAAAGCTCCTTCAGCCCATGAGAATTTATTTTTTTTAACAACTGGGTTTATTCCTCCCGTTTGGCTGAGCTCTGCCTTGTTTTCCTCTAAGACTAAATCAAAGCAAGTGACTCTTGTTTTTTCCAGTTAGTTGCAAATTGACTGGCCTCCCAAGAGAAAGCAATAAGGAAACTTCTGGGGAAAATGCATAAGTATATAAAATTTAAAAAAAAAAAAGGCCAGCCTTTCATTCTTGGTCCCTATCATGTGATTATGCCACACCCAGTATGATCTTAGCACCATACCTAGCACCAAGCCCATCTGTTAGGTTGCCTTTTTGTCTTTATGGATCTTCAGATGTTAGGACTTCCATTTCTAATGACCAATTTCTGCTGGCCAGGAAACGATGTTTTAAGAAGCTTAACCTCCCTTTCAAAGATGCAGACTGTTCTGATCTGCAGAAATTTTCTGATTTCTCCTGTGTGCTCGAGCATTCCAAAGGGACCCAGTTACTAACTAGCAAAGGCCAGGGAGGCTGTTGATGTTAAGGGACTCTCAGCAGTGAACATTCAGCTACTGAGTTTGTGTAGAAACTAAAGCTGATCAAAATGTTTTCACAGGCACAGCTTTACACAGAAACTGTGATTCATCAGAATTTGAATACTTCACTTGAACCTGTCCATTTAGTCAAGGTGAAAAAGCTTGAGAAGTTACCAAAAAAAAAGCAACAAAAGCAACAACAACAAAAAAAAAAATCACAAACCAACTGTGAAAAGAAGTATTTTTATTCTGTGAATGACTGATGCTGATTTGTTTCATGTCTAGCTGGGACAACAAAATTAGAAACATCTAGCATACCCATGGGACTGCAGTTCTATTTTCTGGCCAGGGCTTTTCACAATCTTTATTCCGTGAAGCCTGAATGTGTTGAGACTTTCAAGATGCCTGGCTTTCACTAGGTACTCAGAGAGAAGGTTGCAAGAGTAGTAGTCTGCACAGCTTGATTTTGCTAGGGTGTTAGGCAGACATTCTTCCTGAAATCACAATAAGCGCGGGAGGAGGTGAGATGTTTATCTGGTGTCTGACTTCCTACATGTTATTGTTTTCAGTTCTATGGGAAGGTTCCAGAGCACTACCTTGGAGATTTGAGGCTTTCTGTTTTTTATTGGTTTTGAAGTAAGCCATATGAAGATGAGCTCACATTTCCCTTAACAGCTTTTAAATTTTTAATTTAATTTAAATTTTTAATTTAACAGACCTGTTAAATTATCAGAGGAAAATGCACAGACTTCCAGTCATTTGTTAACTCATGGGTGACGAACACTTGTAATCTGTATCGATTTGAAGTTTCCTTTCATTCCTTTCATTCCAGGCTCAGTGTAAATCAGGTCACAGATCATGGCGTGAGGATCTTGTATGAAGAACTCTCCAAGTACCGAATTGTGTCTTTCTTGGGGTATGTACCATTTGGGACCAGAACGCTAGATATTGATACTAGAAAATAAAACTCCAATGCTGACAGTGCTGATGCAGCAGAGGCGGGGTGGAAACTACAGTTACCTCCTCATTTACTGACCATAAGCAAAGCAGCATTTTGTGTGAGAAATTATTCAGCTTCCACCCTGTAACAGTTCGCTGTGGTCCGCAGCTTCGTCTCCCATCACACTGCCTCACGGGGTGGCCTCCTGCTGACATCAGACCCTTCTGTGAGACAGTGCAGACCGCTGTCAGGTTACTGGCATCATAGTTTTGCACCTAAAGCCTTCTGATGTGGAGGGGAAAGAGAGTACAAGCAAAAGAGCATGTGCTTTGTAGCTAGAGCCTGTTGTTTTCTCTACTGATTTATTTCAACTATGCAAAGCAGATACAGCTTGGTAGAGAGTAGTATCAGGAACATAGGTTTTCATGTGTCTTGCTCATGGTACTAATTTCTTTCAAGACCTTAATTAGTTCTTAATCAAGTTAAAGCTGGAAGGCATGTTAGCTCTGACTGCCTGCTTTTGGTTAAGTATCTACATAAAAATGACTTTTTGAAAGGTGAACATGAGTACCAAGAAGAGCTTTCTTCCTCAAGTTCCCTAATGTAAGTACAACTGCTCAGGTATCTGATCTTCAGTAATATTTACAAGGGGATTTTATGACTTTTAAAAGACCAAAAGTACGTTATGGTGTTTCCTTTTTTGACTTATCTTCTGGCAATATTATTTCTGTACTAACACAGAAATAAAGGGAAGCTCTGTTTGCTTGGGGAGATTTGTTATTTAAAAAATTATATAAATATTTTCACATGACTTACAGTCTGGTCTCCTTGTATTTTTTATCTAGCCCTTCACAATATGAATTATATATCAAAACAGAAATACAAGCAACTGTGAATATGTACAAAGCCGTACAAAAAAGATAGATGCTATGTGTGCATCATAAAATATTCAGGTTGTAAATATTTAACAGCAGGAATAACCTATTTTTACCAATGCGATTTTTCTTTAAGCTTATACAGCAATCAAATCACTGATGTCGGAGCCAAATATGTTGCAAAACTAATTGAAGAGTGTTCAAGCCTGGAATATGTTAAGTATGTTGGATGTTTTTTTCCTTTCTCCAGGTAGAGCAACTTGAAAGGAGAGGGAGACTAGAAAAAAGATAAAAATTGTATTTGAAATAAAATATAATTTAAGCTGCAGTTGAATTTCTTTTGCAGTAGTATAGCAGTGGGTGGCAGCGGGGGAAATGGTTGAATCCCTAGTCTTTTCTGGAATATAGCAGTAAGTTAAAGGAGTGCACGAGACCTGTTCTTTACCTAAATCCAGTTTGAGCACCTGAGCAAGGCGTAAGTTGTGCATGAACCTTGCTGCTGCTTCCAGTAGGTGAATTCCCTTGGATTTAGTACCAAGCTTCTTAGTATCTGCTCCTTCATGGGCCACTGAAGTCAGGCTGTGCTGGTGTCATGTCTCAACTCTGGAATTCCCCAAATTCACATGCTGAGTTGTTCCCTTTAATTCCTGGAACTTCCCCAGATAAGAGTGTCTGGCCATGCACAACACAAGTTTGACACAAAGGTAGATCATTAACCAATGGTTTAATTGTGGCCATAGCAGAAAACAGAGGTAACTGCAGCAATGTCAGCTGTTGGTATGAGTGCAGCAACTGGCAGCCAGGGACTCCTGAGTTCTAGTCCTTGTTCTACCACCAACTTGATCTGAAACCCCACTATAGCAACATACTTCACACTTGAAATATTTGCAGAGTTTTGAAACCCAAGAGCACTTTGGTTCTTTTGCTGCTTTGACACCGTGCTTTGCTTATTTAATCTCACTTTCACAAGAAGAGCCTTTGACAGATGGTTACTTTCAGCCCTCATAGTAATCCCAGCAATTATTTTGAGACAGAGTGCACGTTCATGTGCCTGAAGTCAGTCAAAAAAGCCAATTTTATGTCAGTGTAGTGACTTGAGGGGTTTTGGAGTTTGATCTTTTCTTTACATCAGTCTATACACAGTTATCCCTTCCTTGAACTCCAGCCATTTGATATCCACATAGGCTAAAAATAGAAAAGGCCTTCTGTAAAATGCCAGCCGGAGACACTCGCTGCTGCATTGACCTGTGCCACTTCCTACAGCCCATGCTTAGAACAAAAAGATTTGAAATTATCGCAGTCTGTGCTTGATAGCTGCAGTCTGCCCTGAAACCACACAATCAAGAAATATTCTGTTCCCTGTGGCATCATGAAACATGCTGCGTGTAATTCATGTGCTCTGTAGCAACTGCTGATACTATGAACTATACTAAAAACTGGGCCAGGGTCCTTGCCTTGAGGATCAGTTCCTAAAGCTCAATTCTAACACACTGAGCACCAAACCCAAGATTCTACTGTAATATTTCTGATTTGGAGCGCTGACGAGCAAAATAAGCAAAAGACAACATAAAATCATGTCTTTTAGTCAAAAGTCAAGTGTCTGCAGTACTTTTTTGCTCTAGGTTAGTATTTGATAACTGTAGCTAGCCTCCAGGGTTAATTAGCCTTAATTACTTGTATGGCTTTCTGAGCTGATGTTCTAATAGCTGTACAGTTGTAAGTGATGTACCTCATCAGTTCATATATTTTGTGCAGAATAGGAGCAAACAAAATAACTAGTGAAGGAGGAAAGTGCCTTGCCCAGGCCATCCAGAAGAGCAAGACAATGTTTGAAATTGGGTAAGTTTGGTGCTAAGGAGCAGACCTTGGGGCTTGATCTTGGCAAGGCATCTGTAAATCCATTAGGATTCCTTTTTTAATTCTTACCTTCTCTTCTCCTGGTATTCCTTCCCCCCTCAAGAACAGCATTAGAACAAACAGGTGTAGAAGCACAGCCACATTTTCCATGGAAAAGGAGAGCTGCTTTGTTGTTCTTCAGTTCACACAATGTTTATTTTGGGTTTTTGTTTCTGGGCTGATTTTTTTCACTGTTCTGTCAGAGCCTTAAAGGAGAGACAAACAAATAAGAGGACAGTGTGTAAAGATAGCCACTTTCTTTATGGCAACACAGGTCCTCTAGAGATACCTGGATATTTTTAAATCTGTGTGGTTTTATGACTATTGGCACTGTACCTAGTTGTTGAGTGTCATTGTTACATTGTCAAATCTTCTGCATCACATCCTGATGAACTTGTGAGCTGAGAGAATAAAAAGGAATTCACATCATCCACCTCTAGTTTGTCCCTAACTGGAGAGTCTGCTATTATTGTAGAGAGGTCTGAATGGACTCTAAACCTTTAGTTCCTGCCCTCTTTCTCAAGAAAGGTGCTAGGTTTGATTTATTTTATTTTGTTTATTTTTTCCCCCTTCTGGCAAATTCCAGTTTCTCTTTCACTCTACAGGAAAACATATTTCTTAAAATTTAATACTTAAATACATGGCATTAAAACCTCTGTTTGGCCATTGTGAAAATTATAGTAACCCTGAAATATGAAAAGCAGATCTGAACAATCAGATTTTTAGCCTTTAATTCTGTTCTACAACATTTCAAAAGTACAGTGAACAGTCTGCACACTTCCATACAGCTGTGTCTGTTGTCCTGTACTTACTGTAATTTCAGTAAAGAACTCCTATTTCCTGCTGTGGAGGAAATGATCACTCCA
This sequence comes from Cephalopterus ornatus, assembly GCA_013396775.1. NCBI lineage: Eukaryota > Metazoa > Chordata > Aves > Passeriformes > Cotingidae > Cephalopterus > Cephalopterus ornatus. Next base: position 542,454 of record VZRE01005948.1, on the reverse strand, counting down.
AATGGATTCAGGATATCTTGGGCAGAAATGTTTAAACAGGTATATTTAATGTTTGCAGAGCAAACTGCACTGGGTCTGAAGGACAAGGAAATTCCGGGAAGCTTGCTGGAAGCCCATGTGTTTAGATGCCAAAAAGCTCAATTGATTATAAAAGAGCTGACAACTAATTACCCATCAATCTGAGTGTGGCTCTGAGTCATCAAGCCGTGATTTCTGTAAAAAGTCCAATGACTTCTCGACCTCAGCAGAGGTGCTTTCAAACCTCCTAATAGAGGGTGAATTTTCAAAGTGGTTAGTCTACATGGAAAGGATTAGTCAGATACTCCTAGTAACTATTGATCAAATCTCCCCAGCTTGTCCCATGTTACCTTAAACCCTTAAACCTCTTAAACCCTTGTTTTGTTTTGCCATTTGAAATACTATTCCGCAAATGTGTAGAAGAGCCCAGCATCGTACTGTCTTTTTGAAATTTTGATCTTTCTTTTGGCGGCTGTTGGGAGAGGAGATGTCACTTGGCTGTAATGATGAAGTGACAGTAACCATTTTACCAGACTATTTTGAAGGAGAAGGAGAGCCTGTAGAGTAGTTCAGAAAGTCACCCGTTTGGTTATGCATCTGGGGAGTCTTTCCAGGACATGTACTTTGCACTGTGTAAAGTCCAGTCTGTGCCCAAAGGTAACAGGAAAATCACAGCCAGGATATGGGAAGGAAATGCTGAGCAGAAAATGATAGGATTTAGGACTTGGTGTGTTTCTTACATCAGCTCGCTGTACAAGACCTCAAGACACCTTTACCCCATAAGGGTAGAGGGCTGCAGAGGGTTTTCCCAGTGCAGCACTCCTGCTGCAGCAGACTGTCTCCTAGAGCTGCTTCTATGCTGTGGCCTTAGGGTTACCGGTGAGTCAGCAGAGTCTGGTGGTGTGATGTGCAGAGAGTGGAACATACCTGGCTCAGCAGGGAGGGTACCTGCCAGGTGTCTCACAATCCTGAAAGACTGTGAAGTAATCAGGGAGGAGGGAAGAGGAGAGAAAAAGGGAGAATGCAATGCCAATAGTCAGTAGGGCAGCACAACTGATATCTCCTGGTTTCCTTTCTTCACTAGGATGTGGGGTAATCAAGTTGGAGACGAAGGAGCAAAGGCATTTGCAGAGGCCTTGAGGAACCACCCCAGGTTAACAAACGTGAGGTAAAACACTGTCAAAACCAGGCAGCTTGTTGTAGTGGTGGCTTTTCCATCACGCTGTGAGGCAATGACTCTTCCCACCAAGTGTTAGCTTGGAATGCCATCAGGTATTGCAGCCTTCATTGTAACCAAGAGGCTTTTGGTGCAAGCAAGAGTCCAAATTGAGTCAAAAAGCCCTGTGCAGCCATTAAGCAAGTTAAAAATACTGCAGGACCGGCATCCTTTCCTCTATCTGCACGTCTTCCCCTCATGCTGCACGGAGTTCTTGGCATTTGTGAAAGCACATGGTCGCTGGGTGCCATTTTGAGCTGGGAGCACTAGCAGAAGGAGGTCATAGAGTCGGGCTCCCAGTGAGCTCAGTGTTAACAGTTTCTATTGCAAAGGTGCAGCAGCTTTTAATAAATTAATTGTTAGGGGGAAAAACTTGATAGGGACTGGGACATTCTTACATGTGGGCTCATCCTGTACTCCAATGGAGCTACGACACCATGCATTCAGTGCTGCTGCTAGTTCTCACTGGAGTACAGCGAAGCATCTCAAACTAGCCTTCTGGAAGCCCTAACGTGGGAGAAGTTGGAAGTACAGCACAGGGAGAAGTCAGCATTGTTAAACAGCCCATCCCCTTCCCAACTCCCAAATGCTGGCTGGGGATTTAAAGATGCATATTGTGGCAGCTGCTGCTCGTTTGGAGTCCCTCCACACAGCTGGAGCACTGTGTTCAGGGTGACCCTTTCCATTTGTCTCCCAGGTCCACTGGCCTTCACAGGGAGGGAGCAAACAAGGCTCCTTAGTTTCCCCACAAGGTGGCACATGGCACTACTTTCTTTAGAAATGCTCTGGGAGTTTGGGAATCTCTGGAGAGTTTATTGCTGCCACTTCAGATCCAGGGATTTCAGAGCTGGTGTCTTGTCCTCCTTTCTGCAAGTGGGTAGTCGAGCTTAAAAATTAAAAGCTGAACAGGTGCAGTGACCTAAATATATTTGAACTTAAAAGCCATCTGAAATAGTCATCTTCCCATAATTGCACAATCCATCCAGACGCATCAGACTTGAAAGAAAACAATTTGAACTTGAATCAGAGCTCAGGGATTCTCAGAGAGCAAATATGCTGATGAATGTGTTTGCAAAAACAAGGAGGAGTAAGTGTGCTGTCTCCAGCTTGGTTTTGCTGGCATTTGTGCAGTGTGAATCCTCTGCTCTGCATTGTACTTGCACTTGGGCATATTTTTTATCTTCCGCTGGTTAATCTTGCTCCACGATTTGAATTCACCAGTGGTAGCTTTATGTGGAGATTAAGGGAAGATAATCCCTACTGCATCAGTTTACTTTATTTGCCATTTTTAGGCCCAGTCATTACGGACTGGGAATATCTAGTTTCAGCTGAAGCTAGGAGGGACTCATGCTAATACATACTTGTGTCATTGCTCTACTTGATTCCATTTTCTACCTTTTTGAGACTTCGAATTATTTTGAAGGAAGGGATGCTTTTTGAATTTTGAAAGCCTGGAACGTAACTTTAACTGGATGATTTTCATAGAGTAACAGAATCATAGAATCATACGAGTTGGAAGGGACCTCTGAGATCATCAAGTCCAACCCTTGATCCACTACTACCAGTTACTAGACTATGGCACTAAGTGCCACATCCAGTCTCTTCTTAAACACCTCCAGGGACGGAGAATCCACCACTTCCCTGGGCAGCCCATTCCAGTGCCTGATTACCCTCTCTGTAAAGAATTTCTTCCTAACATCCAACCTAAACCTCCCCTGGCAGAGCTTAAGACCATGCCCCCTTGTCTTACTGCTGGTTGCCTGGTAGAAGAGACCATCCCCCACCTGGCTACAACCTCCTTTCAGGTAGTTGCAGAGAGCAATGAGGTCTCCCCTGAGCCTCCTCTTCTCCAGGCTAAACAACTCCAGCTCCCTCAGCCTCTCCTCATAGGACTTCACCATCCTGGTTGCTCTTCTCTGGACCCGCTCCAGCACCTCAATATCCTTCCTGAACTGAGGGGCCCAGAACTGGACACAGGTACTCCAGGTGTGGCCTCACCAGTGCTGAGTACAGGAGAAGAATCACTTCCCTGCTCCTGCTGGCCACGCTGTTCCTGATGCAGGCCAGGATGCCATTGGCCATCTTGGCCACCTGGGCACACTGCTGGCTCATGTTGAGCTTCCTGTCAATTAGTACCCCCAGGTCCCTTTCTGCCTGGCTGCTCTCCAGCCACTCTGTGCCCATTTTGCCAATGTCTATTCAAAGAATGAAGGGCAGACTAAGAAATGTTTGTGGTTTGTAATGGAAAGCATTTACAAGTTTATCTCTCCATACACAGCAGAAGGTGTTGTATTTGGAAGATGAGGTATTGGGGCATCTGAAGGACTGAAAGGACAAAGTGCCCAGTTCGTACAGGGACTTGGGATGAAAAACGCATGTAAAAACCTATGTACTGCTAAGTGTAACTTTTTGTCCCTGTTAAAAGCCTTGACTCTCAAAATCACTGTGTGCCACTCTGCTGTCACCTCAAGAGTTTGCTGACAGTAAACCTGATGGCCTCTATGATAGACCTGCACTTAGGCTGCAGCCCGTGAACTGTTCTCACTTGTAAGTCATAAGGACTTATTGGTTTGCAAAGAATGTGAGCCTTTGACACATGCAAATGCTGAACTGTACAACTGGGAAGCAGATCATCCAGAATATTGACAAGTATTTGGCAGTGGAAGAGCCAAGTCATGCTGTTTCTTACACATTTGTATCTTTACTTCACAGTCTTGCATTCAATGGCATCACAACAGAGGGAGGCAAAAGTATTGCTGAAGCTATGCAACACAACAACTCCGTGAGAATATTCTGGTAATCAACAGTGTGGTCTACTTCTCTTCTTCTTTCTCCAGAGAAAACTGCACCTTAATTTTATTTCCTCCAATCCCATTGCCTCTGCCATTCTCCCCTTGTCCTTCTCTCCCTCCCCTCATTCCCTATGCTTTCACCACCAGCAAGCTATAAGTTATCCCTTTGGAAGAATGTGGACATGAGTAATGCATAAGCAGCACCTGTCTTTTGGGACATATTCTAATGACCCAATGTTATGCCTCACTCCGCTCCCTTCATCTTGCTTTCCCCATCTTCTCTCGTTTCCATAATCTGAAGTCACGTTTTTTGTCCCCAGTTTTTGCACCTGTTCAGTGTTGTCTCTACCTCTTTAGCTTTTCCCACTACACCTCCTCCACCTTTTAGACACTAAAGCATCGTGAGAAAGTATCATTAGAACATTGCTCAGAGAAACTAAGATCTGATACTTGTCTTTTTTACCTCCAGGGCTTCTCTTTAGTATCTCTTTGTGTCCAGCCTTTACAAATTGCCCAGGGCAGGAACAGCCCTTTGGCTGTCTAAAGCTAAGTCACAGTCAAGCTGGAAAAACAGGGGGCAGAAAAGTAATTACGTCCTAAGTGAACATTTTTTTCTCCCACTTAGGTTGACTAAAAACGAGCTGGATGATGAGGCAGCAATGAGCTTTGCAGAGATGCTGAAGGTCAACAAGAAACTGGTGCATTTATGGTGAGTTGCATTCCACAGAGGCACAGGCTCTTTGGCAGTCACTGCATTAAAGCTTCACCTTCCAACTCTATGTAGGTCACAGTAAGCTTTCTGTGCATGGTCTGGATGCAGCTGACTGGTTGTAGACAGTTCTAACGGGAAGTCAGTAAAGCTGCTGTCTAGCATTTTCAACCTGCTTTCATACAGGGTAAAGTTTAAGCTGTTTGTGTGTCCTGGTAACTTTCAAACTACTGATTGATTTCATCTCTCATTAAGGGAACTATACTGGTTTCAAACTCAAAGGTTTCAAAAAAAAAAAGAACATAACCAGACAGCTAGAATTGAATAAGGTTATTATGATTCTTTCTATTTCCCATCATACTATGAAAGTAGCTAGCTCAGCTCTTACTCTTCAACCAAGAACCTACATGACAGACACTTAAATACATGTTGCATTTGTCTGATGCTTTCTTCTAGGGCTAGCAATACACTTATGCAAGACATTCATCTCTAAGGCACAAATCCCCAGGAAACCCGGGATTATTTCTAGCAATCACAATGAAACTTGTTGCACTTCTAAGAAAACTGTGTGTTAGCTTTTCTAATCCAGAAGTTGACATGAATTTGCTGATGAATGGGGTTGGGCAGATGTGGGCTGTGAAACAAATAGCCATCCATTCATTTCAAGCAAACAAGCGAACACAAGAAATGGAGTCCCTTTACAAGCTTTACGAAGACTTTGCTTACCGCACTCTAGCACTCTCCCTGTATTAATCCTAGTATCCACCCCTTAGGAAGCATGCTGGTTGTCATGGGTGCCAAGTACTTGCGGCCTCTTTTGAAAGCAACAGAAGCTGTGGTGCCCATCACCCTGAAAATAAAAAGGAGGGGGGGAAGTGCTTCATGTCTTTGTGCACAGCTGCAGATATAATTCACAGACTAGTTTGGATTGAATTCATAATGAAATTTTCCCAAGCCAAAACAGGCATAGTAATCTAGATACATGTCTTTACCATGACCCAGTATTATCCAAGGGTTTCTGCCAGTAGACAAATTTATACCCTACTTTGTTGTTTACACCACTGGATACCTCCAAAAAGTAGTGACCTAAAGAGATAGTTGAACTTGAGGCAGAATAAAAATCTTTTTCCGGTACCTGAAAGAATCTTTTGGAACCCTTTGCATTTTGATTCATTCACCAAGTGCAGAAAGTCCTTTAATGGGAAAACCTGTCTCTCTCCCTCCCTCCCTAAAAGATTGTTCAATACACTCCAATTTCAGCCTCATCCTGAATCCTGAGGGATTCATGCAACCAGTCACATGGAATGGTACAGCTATGGGGCTCACCATGGTAGACTGAAAGGTGAGTATTGAATTAGGGTAGGCTGATGAGACTTTTTATACTCATACAGATGACGGGCCTTTCTTCATTTTTAGCTCGGAGATGGTCTACAGTGGTTAATAAGAGCTACCTGGTCCTTCATCACTTGGGCTACCTGAGGATTTTATGTATTTTTTGGTTTTCCCTAAACTCAGATGAGACATAATTTATAGCTGCTAAGTTGGCTTCACTGGGACTGGCACCTGCTCATCCTGGAGTCAAAATCAGTGCTTTATTTTTCAAAGATCTTGTTGGTCTGATAAACAAGACAGGAGGATTTGGCAGCCTCTGGACAATAACCGCTAAAACACTAGGCCTCCACAGGGTCTGTAGTCAGAATTTTCTGTACATCACTTAAAAACGTCTCACAGCGTTCTTAGTAAGAAAACAGAGCTAAGAGGTTTATCTGTCTCAGAGAGTCCAAATACCACACTCTCGTACCACTAGTGAACAGTTCTCAGCAAAAATTTGTCAGCTGTGTAATTAAGCTCAGTATCTCCAGAATGCAACCACATGCAATATTAAAAGGAAAAAACTAATACTCAAATGTGGGGCATTTGACCAATACTGCGTATCATTCTCATGGATAAAATCATAACCATCTTCTTGTGGCAGACAGCTTTGCTCCTTGATGTCAGGGTGAGTATAGGTTGTGCATGCGCTGCAAATTATTTTGCATGTTAGTTTGACATGAAATGGTTTCTTTCTAGGCTTATAGAGAATCAAATTACAGCCAAAGGGGTGAAGTGCCTCAGTGAAGCTCTCAAGGAGAACACGACCATTAAAGAAATCTGGTAAAGATCCCTTCCTCGAAGGCTCACTTGTAAACTTTCTTTCCCTTTAAAACACTACTGGCCTTACTGCTTTCCAGCCTAAAAAATTCAGAGCAAGTTTATGTGGGGCGGGGGTTGTAGTTGCAGCTGTGGATTTTAAACAGGTAAAAAGCTGCTGCCATTTAAACGTTTCCTTTTTTGTTATGAATCTCAAACAGTTTTCTTCGTTCACAACTGTCTGTACCACTGATTTGCAGAACATGTGGGTTTGCAGAACCAGGGCCTAAATTTATAGACCAAGTTTTGTTTGTCCTGGTTTTTCACTTTTAAACTTCTGAACATGCTCATGCTTTTCAGGACCTAAATCCCAACAAGCAGGAGATGGTTATATTTAATCAGCATTACTAATTTTGTTTGTAGAATTTGTGCTTGGATTTTCTTTGGGCGGTGCTCCAAACACACTGAAAGTGCTAAGCTACAAGAAGATTAACTTTTTGTTGGATTTGTTTGTTTTAGATTAGGTGGGCATCACATAGTCACACGTGTGCATTTAAGGCAGAAAGCCAAATACCACATTCCTTGCTTCACCTCAGGGAGCTCAAAAGTCAATAGAACTGAGCTGGTTTTAGCACTGCTACTTTATTATCAAACATGAAATTTATTTCTAAATATATGTATTTGTTTTACTGAAAGGACACTGAATTATTGCTTAGAAAGACAATGACTCACTGTCTGACTAGTGTGTTCCCTGGAGATGTAGAAGAGGTGCTTTTTTCAAAAGCCACTGTCACTATTTGTCTGTAGAAGAGGCATCAACTCCCACTCGGATAATTCTGAATCTTCAAACTGAAATCTGTCTTTTGATTCTGGCCTGACTGTTCAGAGGCACTCATTAACCCAAATAATTTCAGAAGTCTAAATGGTTTAATAGATTTCAACATTTCTGTAAGCAGCACTTAACCAGGCTGCTCATTTTCAGGGGTGTAAATATCAACGTAGATTCACTTTACACAGCCAGAACTGAAGATTTTTCTATCGATAATTTCACATTAATAATGCCTGAGTACTGCCCAGGGTTTTGTTCCCCTGTTGTCGGGGAATACACAAAATGCTCTGAGGATTATTTCAGTTTCTCTAAACTAGCCCACTGCATAAGAACCTTTACCAGCTATACACTGCTTGCTGAAATGCAAACAGATGGGTTTCCAGCACGGATTTTAGTTAGTGGAGTTTAGGTGTGTGTTTGGTTTTTATTTCTGGAGGAGAAGCCTTGTTCCCTGCACGTGCAGTGGGAACAGCAGTGCTGTAGCCGGCCTCTCTGATGCCAGTTCCCAGCTGCACGCCTTTGAGAAGTGTGCAGCTCACGCAGCATTGCAAACCTGTGATCTCTGCTCCAAAACCTTGGAAAAATAGAAGATGGGCAACAGTCACTACCTTACTTTCACATCCCTTTTATTTTTCCCCTCCAGTTTGAACGGGAACCGTATAAGCCAAGAAGAGTCCAAAGCTTTTGAAAATGAAGAACGGATCATTTGCTTTTGAAATGAGGACATTTTGCCAAGTTCACTTAACAAAGGTTACTCCTACACTTGGACCACAGAGTTTATAAAGGCAGAAACCTACAGGGCTCACGGCAGGAGAGATATACACGATTAGCTGCCTTTTTACGAACATGCTGCGCTCCCTCAGCTCCATCCCTTACCCTGCTTGTTATTCCTAATCCTTTTGGTGAGTGGGAAGTTGCCTGAGTAAATAATTAATGTTTGTACCGTGCTTTGAAGATGAAATGCAAAGTGTTAACAGAGTAAATCCACTGGCAGGTGTATGCGCTTGGATAACTGAGTTTAGATTTATTCTGTACAGTGGTGTAAATAATCTCTAACTTATTTATATCCATAAATATATACACACACATGCTTGAAAGGGTGCAAGATGCACAAATTGCACCAGCTTACGGTATTACCTGCCTCAGAACTGAAAATGAATATATGTAGCTTTACTGGAAGCAGTATCCGTAGTAGTTGCTTGGTATGAATGTTTTCAACATGAATACCTTCCTCCTGCCTAGAAATTAGGCCCCTATTTCTCCCCTGATTACAGGCAGCATTGTAGACACTGGGGTTTTTTTCAGTTGGGTTTTTTTTGGGGGGGGTAGAAATGGATACATCAGGCTCAGATTACTTTCAGTAATCTTTTTTTTCCATATCAAAGGCAATCCATTTTCTTTTATGCAATCAGAAGTCCTTACTGCCTTCACTGTAAAACCATAAAACTGTCAGTAAACCACTTTCACTTAAAACTTCCAGAGGGCTGCATGGAAACTGCTACCTCCTGTTTTCACAGTGTTTGTTCAGGGGAGGGGGGTTGGAGATAAATGTGAAAAATTAATTAGCAGGCTGTTCATTGCCTTGGCTCTTGGTCTAGCCACTGTGCTGGTGGCAATACACCGATATTATGTTGCCCAGCTTCAGTGGGGAGGAAGGACAATTGAAAATCAGTAGCATCAGGTAGAAATCCCTTCTCCCAGCAACGTGTAAGCACAAAGAAGGATTGAGATTTGTTTGGAAAGCTTTTAGTCTAAGCTTGAATTAGCAGAAAGGGCAAGGCAAGAAGCTGGTAGTATTAATAAGGACCAGGAAGAAAACATTATTCCCCCCAAAATAAGTATTTTTTAGGGAGTGTAACTTTAGACACTCTTAAAAGAGACCAGTTTGCAAAGGAGTGGGGTATTGGATTATTTTTGGGGGCAGGGAGGGGAATTAGGAGAAGGAAGGAAAATGGCTCATGCTTTTCCATTTTAGGTTCCTGCACTATGGGGTAGAGTTTGAATTTACAAAGCATGCCTGTGTTACCACCCCACCAAAAACTTTGAGAAACAATTCTCCAGTAGCTGACTAACCCACAAAATCTTGGTAGGCTGGAAGAAAAATCTCCAGTTAAAATGCCAAACCAATGAATCCTCACCTTCCCATCTCCCAAATCTGCCCTGTGAAAGGATGAAAAAAGGCTCACTTTATAGATCAGAGCTTCTCCATTTCCTACATGGTAGCAGACCTTTCCCAGCCCCCCATTCTGTCTACTCTCTTCAGCTCCCTAATACATTTTAAAATACTCATAAAGTTTTTCACAAAACCTGTAGTAAAAAAAAAAAAAAAAGAAAGAAAAAAAAAAGAAGAAAACCAACTTAGTGTTTATTATTTTTTCAGTGGCTTTTATTCTGTGCCTGTGGTATCAACTCTGATTTTTCACGGGGAGACAGATGAAGTTTTTCAACCATGCCAGAGGAAAGTCAGCTAACTTGAATGATTTCTGCACCTGAGCCATTTGTTTACTGAAGCAAAAGGGCACACAGTTACAGATGAGCTGGATTTCAATTGCCAAAACATCTGCCAAAGCAAAGCCTTTAAAGACTTCTCAGTGACTTTAACAAATCAGACACTCATGCATCTTGTCAAAATGTTGTGTTTTGCCAGCCTTCTCTGAGGGAAAGGAGAAGATACTGTGTAAGGAAAGGCCTTCACAAGAGGCATCAGTTGCCTGTGTTGGAGGGAAGCGTGCTCCCAGTTTGATCTAATCACAGAATTATTTGCTTTTTTACCAGGTAGAAAATACAGTTTAAAACTCCAGCTCCTGTCCTTATTTCACTGATTGACTAAAACAGCTTCCCCCAGGCTTTCCAGTGCAGACACACCTGCCCCTTTTTTGGTTTAGAGCAGCCTTTGGTGCTGTTTGTTGTGCAACACTCTCAGCCCTGTTGCAAATCCCGTTCTATACCTTGTTGTTACAAATGAGGTATCCAGAGTGGTGTTTTCAGGGACAGCAGCATTTGTGGCACTGCAGCAGCTAAGTGCAGCCTCAGAGTAAGCAGTGGCAGGATCAAGCCCAGCTCCATGTAGGACAGAGTTGGGCACTGATTACAGTGCCAGCCATAGCCACTCATTTCAGAGGTGATTTTGGACAGCTGCAAGTGCTTATTTGGACTGGGGCAACAACAACAGCACAGTTCAGTCTGGGTTTGACAAAACCAAGGGGTTTCCTAGCATCCAGCTCCCGGCTCACCTAGAGCTTCACACAGCACATCACAACTTCGGGAGTCATGCTGGGGAAACTGGTTGCTGCTCTGCAAGCAGCCAGGCACTCCTTATTTATCAGCACAGCACTTCTGGCTGAAGCGCTTCGTAGCCTTACTGGCCTGTTTGCAGAGCGCATTGGAGCAACGCACTTGCACCTTGCAGTGAGAGCCTCATTCACTCAAACTCAAAGAAAGACAACTGTAACTTTTTTAGACTTGTTTGTAATTTGCTGAAGCCTTCTCTGTACACTGCGTCATGTTTTTCCACTTGTCCACTGTAATTACACACAGCTTTTTAAAGAAAAAGCTGCCTGCAAGTGCTTTGGCTTTGCTAAGCCCTGTCAAGTAGACACTTGGCTAGATCAAGACTGGACAGTGACACCCTGAATAATTCTGGCTGCAGACAAGAAAGAGGAGCTGATGCAGCTAGAGAAGGCCACTCACAGTTGCCACTGCCTCTAAGGGATCCATCGCCAATCCAGTTAGGGGCACTAAGGGAAACCATGTTGGTAGCTCAGGGACACGCTGCTGCCATGCTCTGCTTCCTCTGGCCACACTGACTGCAGGACCTCTCTGCGTTTCTGCTCACTGCTGGGGGCAAAAGACTTGCTGGCTTGAGGTATTACCACTTGTATGTGGCTGGTGCCAGCTGTCTGTGTTTGCTGGTGCCAGAATAACAGAGTGGCCCTCAAGGGAGCCCTGCTGCAACACAGTGCAGTCCTGCTCCAGTCACACACTGCCAGGTCTTTAGGAAAGGATGCTTTTCCGAGCCTGGGGGTGCTTACTTGTGTCAGACATGCATTTCCAGGTGTTGGACCCCAGTTGGACTTGCAGGGTGGTGCAGCCTTTGCTCTTCAATCACAGCCAGCGCAGGATCCCAATCCCATGCCATAGGAGCAGCACTGATGCTGAAAAGTGTGAGACACCCATGCTTTTTCCCTGGAGCTTCATTCTGCTCCCTTACCTCAGTTCAGCAGAGGAAAACAGAGACTGCTGCAAAGCTGTACAAATGGCTGCAGTCGAGAGCAAAGGCATCAGAGCCAGGCAACAGCAGCAAGGGATGGGTTTGCTGTGAGGAATGAGAGGTCACTGCAGAGTCTTTTCAGTTTTCAACTGATGCAACAAGTAATCTCAGCAGGAAAAAGCTACAGCTGTACTCCAAAGTCTTGACTGCTGCTTTAGTAGGTAGAAACAAAATGTCAGGATTGTGCTAGATGAAAATGGAGGCCAGGCTGGGAACTATCTGCTGCACTCGAGGACTCCAAGTTTACTCAGATAAGGTGGTTTCTGCTTGCTTGCTGAGGGATCTCGGTTGCTCTGTGGGATAGGTGAGGCTTCTAAAAACACAGAAGAGCAATAGTGGCAAGTCCTTCCTCATTTCTCCGAGTGGGAACAAACTGAGAGGATGCAGGGAGTGCCACAGGTACTGAGGAGTCTGCCCTTTCACCTTGGGAAATTGCTGTTTGAATCCCCTGCGAAGCTTGGCAGTGCTAGGTTAGCCAGTGTTCATTTTCCACTCCCAGAAGTAAATGAGAGCTGAGGGCATGAACTGCAAAGGTGTGAAATAACTGCCCTCAGGTACTCAGGGGGACGTGAAAGCAGGGACGATGTTTCAGAGAAAACAGCAGCATCAAGGCATGAGAGATCACTGCAGACAGGTTGAGGAATAAAAACTGGTCTTATTCAGCCAGGGGCAAAAACTACAGCCATTGCTTTATACTGGGAAAGCAGATGTCCTGTGCCCTTGTAATCCTGTGCAAACTGGAAGTCCCTGGGGTGACTGCACTGGGAAGCAGCACATTTCGGGCAGGGCTGATGCCACCTCACACACCTGAGGTCAGTGTCTGCAGGGATCAAGCAACCCATTATGGTGGCAATACATAAATTCTTGCCATGCACAGGGCCTGCAGCCACTGCTGGCACCAGGCCTGCTGATGGAGGGGCTCCCAACAATCCCAGGAGGCTGTGCTTTATGCAGGGCAGGTGAGCCTGGATTTGAGCACCTTGAGACAGGTGCCATGCTTCCATATCCCAGCCCCCAGCACGAGTAGGCTGCCTCATGAGGTGGCTGCTGGTGGCACAGCTGATGGGCCACTTCCACCACTGGAGCGAGTGGCTGTGCCCAAGGACAAACCAGCCCTGGTGTGGAAGTATCTCCTTTGCTCCCATGGAGCAGAGAGCCAGAGCTCCAGCTCCAGCAAACCCCTTGCAAACAACTAAATTATGCCCAACCTTTTGCATCTGGGTATTCATCTGATACACTGAAGGCGGCAACTTACTTAGCTGCTAAAGCCTCACAAGCCAGGAGACTTGGACCTCACGGACTGGAGCAAATGAAGCTGTCAAGCTTTCATGCTCCCAATTACCTGCCGGATTCTTTAATCCTGAGCTTAGCAGATGTTAATCCTGGCCCGGGTGACTTGTGAAGAGGAAAACTGCTCACTTTAGAAGACACTCGGGTCCGCTGAGGCAGGAAGCAGGTGAGGAAACCTCACCACCAGATGGGGAAACAGCCCCACGGTGGTTGTTCTCCTCAGTTGTTCTCTCAGCCCCTGATGGGGCTCCGGCAGAGGCTTGGTGGTTTGTTTGTTTTTCCTGCTGTTTGAAGCTGGCTTAAAGAAGCAACTAGGACGGGAAGGGCGGGGGGAGGAGGTTTTGTTAAAATTTAAACATGTTCAAACAAAGAAATATGTAAACAGGGTGAAAACGAAAGTAGGGCAGAATCTCAGCACAAAACATGACTCAAAAGATAACGGGCCAAATGCAGAGAGGCACCAAGCACCTGCAGTTTCCACCGAGCTCAGCTGAGGACATGTCCCTGTGCTTGTGATCTGCCTCCTCTATGCTCCTGCCTTTACGAGGAGTGAGTCATCTTGCGTCAACTGAGGATGGGCTTTATGCAATTATTTATTTATGTAAAATTCTCTTCCCTGCCCCCATGCATCCCTGATCTCATCCCCCTCAGAAAACAGATGCTTTATTAAAGGAGGACTGGAAAACTCTATCTCACTTGGCTTTTGCTGAGGCTCCTTGTTGTCCAGTGGCTGGCTGGCGAGGAGAGAGCAGGCATGAGCTTCACAGCACCTCACGAGCAGTGTACTCATGGCTTTTTGGACACAGACATCCCTCTCCCTGCAGGGTGGAAGGAGCTGGGAACCTCATCTACTCAATAAACACACAGAGGGGATGTTTGCGGAGACCAGCAGGCTCCAGCCTGCACCTCCCCAGGCACAGACAGTGCTCAGGTGTCATAGCCTCAAAGGAGAACAAGATCTTCCAGCACAGAGCACTCAAAAGCCAAGGGGAGAAAACTTCCCTGTTCAGCTCTATCTGCTGCAGGGGACTCTCGCCCCCTCCCTGCTTTCTTTGCCACAGGCTGTGTGTTGTGTTCCCCTTCCTGCTGAAAGTAGTGCAGCATCCAGAAGTGGATATGGACCACTGCCTGTACCAAACAACAGTGTGTGGTAGCAGGGCCAGACACACACACGCACACACATGCAACATCACTATCTATTGCTGACAGTTCCCAGGAACAGCCTGAGGCCAGCACAGCATCCCAGTTCAGCCTGCAGGACAAGCAACTTGGGGCAGAGGTGGCATGTTCCATGTCCCAACCATAGGCAGGAAGGTAGGCTATGATACCAAGAGACACCACTAATTTAAATTTCACAGATGAAATCCTGTACCTACTGAACTAGAATGATTTCCAGCAGATTTTCCTGATGCAAAGCCAAACTCTGCTCTAACTGGTTATCAATTTCTTCTATGATACAGCTCAAGACTGAGGAGAAAAACACAGAAATTACTGGCAGTGAAGGGATTCAGGCTTTCCAGAAGGCAATCAGGGTGGGAGAGTTGGGGTGGTGGAAAAAAAGTTACACTAACAAGAGATACAAACATGTTGCTCAATAATTACATCCAACTGTCTCTTAGTGCAGATCTGGATAATTCATGCATTAAAACTATCATCTCCCACAGGGAGAACTGTGATTGTCCAATTGTCCCTGTGCTTTTGCAATGGGTTCAGCTACCCTCAGCCACACCAAAAGGCTTAGTGGAGCAGGCAGGGATGGACACCTAGCCTTGGATGGACACCTGAGCCATAAATCCATGCATCGCTGACAGTCCCCCTGGCTGGGACCAGCGCCCTGTTGGGTTGGGATGCTGCACACCAATGTAAGAGGTGGCACTGCTCTCGTGGACACTGAACTCCTTTCATTTTCCCCCACGTCCTCCACATAACCTTGGTGAAATGTGCTTTCATTTTGTTAAAAGCACCCACAGATCCATTCACAACTAATGTAGGTGGAGAGGTGTTAAAATCTCACTCTCCCCGCGTGAGACTTACAGTGTATACTATCCAAAACCACATGGCTCATCCGTACTCCTGTCCTCAACTCGTGCTTTTAGCACAAGGGCTGCAGGTCCTCAGCTACTGCCAGGGCAGGCAGGAAGATTTGGAGTGATAACACAGCCAGCCAGGTCTCTCACACCCACAGCTCCCTGCTGAGGGCAGCGCTGGAGGCAACACGACTTGTTGGATAGCTGCCGCCACTGCCCCAGGAGAAAGTTTCCAAGCAGTCACCATAGCAGTGCTCCGCCCTTGCCAGAGAGAACAATTTAACGTCCTCAGTGGCTCTGGGCAGAAATTCCCTCCTCCAGCATCGTGTCTCTGCAGGAACCTGTTATAGTAGCCTCCTCCCAGCTGTTTAGGGACAGACAGGAGCATCTGGGTGACCATCGGGGACAAAGAAATCCATGCACTGCCCAGCCATGGGTACACTGGCAGGGAGTCAGTTTTAAAGAGGAAACTATGAAGTGTTTTGGGAGGAAGTGAGAGTGGTATTTGGGTAGAGGAAACTGAAGGAAAGAGCAGTGTATTAAGCTACCTTGATGCTTTGATGGAGCTTCCCAGACTCTAGGCTGTTTACTACCCTCTTCTCCCCGCTTTTTTTTTTTCCTCTTTTGAAACCTCCCATGAGTTTCCCCACCTTCAGACCTGGCAGCTCTAATGTATGCTAACCTTGAAGGTCATCACATCTGCTGAAGATCAACAGAGGACGCATCAGCCAGAGACATCCTGCCTCCAGCCACCCCAGGAAAACAGCAGCTGCATCAGCTCTGTTCTGTTGAGACCATCCTTGGCCAGATGGCCGCACGCCTGTCACGTCACTGCTTGCAGGACAGGTGAAGAGTGAGAGGGACTTGGAGCAGCCAGAGGCTGGCCCAGAGGGTCTGCACTCCTACCTGCAGGACTGCAGACAGGTGAGATACCAAGATACTTTCCTAGCTGTGACTCTACACCATGCATTGCTTTTCCTTCCTCTGCTTCAGCTCAGTCTCCAGCACAGACAAACAGAAGCTCTGCCCCACAGCAGTGTCTCTTCCACTAATACTTAAAAAAAACCCCAAAAACCACCACCTCAAAGTGTGAAGAAAACTGTGCTTCAAAAGATTTATTACATATATTTGTACATATTTTACATGAATGGAATGTTAAACATACAACCTAAAAATCAATAAAAAAATATTTTCATTCATGATTATGTACTGGCAAACCACTGAAAAGAGTACCTTAGAACAACTTAAGTCAACTTGCAATCATACTGCTCAATTAAAAAAAACCCAACAGAACAAACAAACGTTTTACATTAGACATTGCAAATTACATTCCAATTTCTGCTCTGGGTAATGAAGGAAGATATCTTGTCCATTACCACTGCACATACAGGTGGCATTTCAGAAGCTAGCACGGAGTTCCCTCTAACTTGCTGCGGGCAGGGTTGGCTCTGTAGGAAGAGGCATATAAAAAAGGGAATGCACACTCGGCTCCCTACCAGCAGGCATCCGCCAAAGGCTAGGAAGAGTCAGAATGAGATTCACAATCAAGTGATAAGGTTAACGCTGGATCACCACTGTCAGTGTAACACTGCAGCTCTTAAAATTTGTTACAAGTAGTTTTTAAGTAGTTCGTTAAAGCATCCCCTCTACAGCTAAGCCACCCTCCTTCTTCCTTGAAAGTTACAGTGTTTTTGGCAATATCAGCTAGGGGAGAATTCTTGACTGTGTGGTAACGAATACTCCAGGCTTCATCTTAATATATACAGGAAGAGCACAGAATCAAGCTTTGATGTCTCTTCCTCTTAGCATTTCACACCTTGAGAGATTGTGACCAGTCATGTTGAGAAGTGTTTACTATTAAATAGAACAAATTAGCAATAAAACGGACAGATTTGAGGGAAAACAAGAGGAACAGGATTCAGCAAAAGATTACGTTCCTGCAATGTTGGGTTACTTACACTTGAAATTCTGCCAGAATCAAGCAAATCGTATTTATTGTTGCAAAATCTTTGCCAAAGCACACCCAAGGGTAAAAGTCTCTCAAACAAACATACATAGATTAAAAGCTGCCAGAAAGATCAGCTAGTGGGCTGGCTGCCTTCTACTTCTTGTACACTGGCAACTCACTAGATCAAAACCACAACGAAGTCCAACGTTTTTCAGGTGCAGGATATTCCTACAGTAGTTTACCTGAGCAAGTCTTGAGTAACTAATAATGCCCCACAGTGAGGTCATTTTACAGCTTATCCCATCATCAGCTCTGATGTAGTAATTGAGACATGACTTTACAGAACACAATGCAGCAGCTTGGGAAGCCAGCCTACAGCTGTGTAGTAAGGTAACCAAATGCAATCTGAGAGTAAGGACTGGGTTGGATTTTTTTAACCCCCAACAGGCTACATCTTCAACTTGATTTTAGAAGCAGGTTAATTTATACGGAGAAACAGAAACACCATGAGTTTTACATTCAGGAAACAAATCCTGGACATAGGTTCTGTTGTGACCTGCTCACACAGAACGTTTTGAATGACAAAAAGTTAAGCAGTACGAGCTGCATGAAAAAATTGTATTTGGCTGGATTGTAGGAAACCCATAACAAGCCTCCCCTTCCAGTTACAACCTCTTATATTACTTTTGCTGATGCTAGTGGAAAGCCTGTCCAAAGATTGAGGGAATATGGCCTAAAATATATAATGTTTTTCTTCAGCTAAGAAGAGAAGAAATGGATACTAAAATTACTTTTAAGCTTGGAAAGGTGGAAAGTAAATCATAAAATATAGCATTCATCAAAAAATGAGATAGTTCTCCACTGGCAAAGGTAAGCTGGAAGATCCCATAGTAGCACTTCTGCACTACTGGGTATATGGCAGTCTCTCAGCAGCAAAATCCCAACTGCCCAGCAAAATTAGAAGGTGCAAAGCAATACCAAATTTGCACACGAATGTTCTCTTTCAATGTGGGAAAGCAGCTAAAATCCACAGAAACTCAAAGAAATCATGGCTTGTATCAAAACCAATATATGTTTTGCTGCTGTTGATGTAGAGAGAATAGTAATATTCAACTGCCAAGTTCCTTGCTTTTAGTGGAATACAGAAGAAATGGAGCACGTTTCTGAAGCTCACACATGGAAAAGGCAGCATACCAAAAGCATCCATAAGCATATCTTATGTATTAGACATTATACA
The DNA here is from genome assembly GCA_013396775.1 of Cephalopterus ornatus. Taxonomy (NCBI): domain Eukaryota; kingdom Metazoa; phylum Chordata; class Aves; order Passeriformes; family Cotingidae; genus Cephalopterus; species Cephalopterus ornatus. The sequence continues at coordinate 523,988 of VZRE01005948.1, read as the reverse complement.
TCCAGAAACACCAGATATCCACATTTCTGAATAAAAATTATCTTTCTCATATTTGTTGAGATTTTAGTCTTCTGGGAGTCCATTTAACCAGCTCTCCAGCCTTTCAGGAAAGATTTAAAAAGCCAATGCTCCTAACATTAAGAAGTAGGACAAACGTATGAATCTTGAGATTCAGTCATAAACCCCCTTTACATCGTTAAGAGGGGGAGCAAGGAAAAAAACCAAGGTCACAAGTACATACCCAAGTTTTTGTACATCACCTATATGTTTTCCATTTCAAAATACTGCAGTACACTTAACCTTGAATATGACAGCTACTTTGACTACAAATAAGACCATCTGGTTTTGGCCTTATTCCTCCCAAAAATAAAATATCAAAAATTTGTGGTGTGCTTTGTATTTTTGCTTTTACATCCCACTGAACTCATCGCTGAATGCACACAGTGAAAGAAAATGAGCTACCTCCTTTAAAAAAAGGCAAGTGTTATTACAGATACACTGACTCATAAGAGACAGGACAAAGGGTGCCCTGTGCCAACAGTAGCGTGACTCTCTTGGTATTGTAGGGATATGGTTATATACAATCCATTTCACAGCCACCTCCACTATGAACTTCAAAACACAAGTTGCTACTGAAGAGACATGGGTATGTTACAAGTTCAGAAAAGTCTCACATTTCAAGACAGTGTCGAGTCTACTCTTCCCCTGCTGGCAAGCAGCATGTTTATGGCAGACCTGAGTATGGGGATTATTTCACAACTTTACATACTTAGGGAAGATATAGGCCAGATGACAGAAAAATACTCTGAAACAGCACAGAATTGGCAATCTCAAGATATTTACAGGCAAAGAAGCATATCGCACCGTAATATAAGTTATTGCTTCTTGTGGACAAGTGTGGTATTCCTTGATCAAGACACAGGACTTGTTTGGTGTTTTATTTTCCCCTTCTGAAGCACAGTGACTCAGCACCCCTGTGAGGACATGTTCAAAATGAAGGTGTTGCCTACAACTAGAGCTAAGCCTACGGCATGGTCATCAGCAACTGATGGTGACAGAAAGCTTTACCTAGGTGAGCTTCCACAGGTGTTTTCAAACCCAAGCATCACTGCCATGCTTCTAGGGTCATTCTAGGCTTGGTCTATATTACAGGTTTTGATACAAGAAAACACCCCATAGTCTTTCAGAAGAGATTCATGGATACCAAGAACATCAAACTATGGCTGACCTCATGTCAGTTCATCAAATAACCCGAGGTATTGCTGCTTTACTGTGCTGATGGAAGCAGTGATGGACTCTTGCCTGCAAAACCACATACAGTGCATTGACTTGTGGCGTGCTTTTCTAACACTGTGCCTAAACATGGGACAACAGTGATAACGGCTGGGTCTTTAAATCAGCTACTACCATGAACTACCAAAACTGAGCTCAAGTTGTAAACAGATTTATGTTTATAATATTTACCTACTTAACCCCCAAGCCAAAGGCTATCTATGACCTCAGAGCACAGGACATCAAAACACTTACCTACCCCCTTTTACATTACTACAGGTGAGTTTCTGTAGGCATGAAGCCAACAGCAAACATTTAAATCAACGCAAATGCAAAAGCTTTACTTTCAGAAGATATCAGGAATTTAAAACACTGAAAAAGTGGGCCTGCAGGCAACACCACTATTTGAGTATAACAGGTGCTGTAATTCCTCGTTCCCCTCCCTCCCTCCCCCAAGATAATACAAGGCAACACAAATTCTTATGGAGAAAGGGCTCTTTACAGGGAACGACTGTACATTTGATGTGACTACGGAATTGAACGTGTAACAAAATGATTCTGCTCCCACTGAGAAAGAGAATACAACAGGGCCCCACAGTTACAGGTTCCGCTGAAACCAGTGATGCAAGCCCAGAAATGTAGAAACTGCACTGGCAACTACAACAATTAGCTAGTTTGGACTCCTTTTGATTTGCAGCGTAACAAAGGCATTTTACAGAGCAACATTCAGGAGAAAATGTGATCCAGGGAAGAACTGCTCTTCAAGCAAGATGGGAGAGTTTAAGAACACGCACTGCACTTGTTCTCCAGATAGCAGCAGTTGCTCCTGTTCTTTGCCCTTTTTGATATGAATCACAGTAGCAACAGAGACAAATGTGTACTTAAACAAAAAAAAAGAAAACCAGAATTACTTATGTACAAGAAAAATTTTTGAAGTGTTGTGCAACTTATTTTAACTATTGAAACTCACTAAGAATGCTGTTGCTAATAAATATTCATAAACTCTTCCCTGTGCTGTGAAATTCAGAAACTACTACAATTAATTCTCAATATAAAAAGTATGCTTCTAAGCCCTGATATCTGTTCCAGTTTATTGTCTTTTTTTCCCTGTCTTTTTTTATTTTAACTGTGATACTTTATGGGAACTAATATTTATACACAGTTTTACTTGGTGTACCCACCCAGAGACATCCTGTGTTTCATGGAGCCTTGGTTATAACAATATAGTACAGTAAAATAATAATAAATTAAAAAAATGCAGATGCATTAAGGAAAAAAACAATAACCAAAACAAACCACACTGTCAAATGCTGATCTCCACATGAAGAGACCAAGGGTTTAGATGCAAAGTACTACAGATCCTGCCACCAAAAATAAAACATTCAAACAAAGAAACATGAACTTGCGCATGTTTTAAAAATTAAACACAAATCCCACCTCGATGTTATCTCGCCCGTGCCTATAAAAACCTCTCGCTGTGCCCACATTTGCAGTTATTCATTTACACCTCAGGAGGCAGCCTGGAGATGAGAGTAGTACAATAAAATAATTACCTGAAACATCTTTAAAAAAATACCCGTTAAACAAATTACCTTAACTGGCAGCACTTAAAATTGGTAATTCTTTTCTTTTTCCTATTTTAAAAAAAGTTGCATAGCTGTAAGATTTTGCTTTGCTGCATTTTTTTTTGTAGTTTTTACTCACAAGCAGTAAGAGACGTTTTAGTTTCTTAAATAGCAATACAGTGTGCAGATCTCAACAATCTCTATAGCTTGATCAATATAAATTAGTTACCTGTCTTGGTTTTACTCTTTGGACTGCATTGTGACAACGGTTTAGTTACAAAATTTTGAAATATTCCTACGCAGAGCAGTTTGTTTTCTGTTCTTGAAAAAAGTGAAGAACATAAAACCGGGTGTGAATTCAGTAAATTAAGGTCACACTATTAGAATTTATTTAGTTTGCCATTTACTATTCTTCAGCCAACGAGAAGGTGAAAATGTTCCCACTCAAATACGGGGCCGTCCTCCTGCAAGGGTCTCAGATAGCACAGTATCGAACATCTCTGCTTCCACTCGAGGCAGTGGGAAACATGTCCAATAACTCGCTTCTTCACAGAACCAGAAGTTAGGCTGAAATTAGGAACTTTGGCCTTCGATACAAAATAGTGTCAGTAATGTCTGTGGGGAGTCGATTGTTACAGGATGTGCAGCATTTTCAAAATCCCTGTGTGTCCTTTGCATGAGTGTTTGGTATACCGAGCACTACTGGCAAGTAACCGGTGTCTGCAATGCTTTTTTCCATGTCACTGTCCATCTTTGCCTTTTTCAGCCACAAAGAACTGTAAGTCTCAAGCCAGGCACGCTGTGTTCAGCAAGGGAACCTCACATCTCCTATGTTTTCTGATCAGTGGAAGCAGCTGTTGGAAAAGCAGAAGACAAAGTACCGTCATTTCAGCTATTTCAGTACAGAACACATTCAAACAGCATGAGCACAACCACTGTGTTTTCCTTCCCTATTTTCCTAAGACCCCAGTTATCATCATTTCTGCTGTGAACAAAGCAAATAGAATCTAATATGAGGTTAGACACCCACGAGCATGTACAGAGACAAAGGTGTTCATGAACAGCATGCGGGTTTCTGCCACAGTCAGTAGTTGGGGGCAATATAGAAAATGTGTTTATTAATTTCGGCTAACACTGCCCTGAGATTAAAACAATTATCCCTGTAGTGGGGTACCTTCTTTCAGATTTTCTCTGCTACCACTGCAACACAGACTCATGAAGCAACATGAAATAAATGCACAAACAAACGCCAGTGATGAAGACTTCATTCTCCCTCAGAACAACAAAACCAAACCCTCAGGCACCAGCTAGAATTTCAGATATCTCTAGGTCTCTAAGAATTATGATGATTGGTAGTGTGTTTTGCAACGCTTAGGGGCTTAATGTAAGATAAAGTTTTTGAGCTAGTCAACTAAAAGAATAAACCTAGCCTTTAAACTTTTGACACTGATTGCAGATCTGCAATCATTAACACAAAACATAAGCTGGAAATAGGTGAACCTCCATGAGATGGGATGGACAGAAACATGTCAACATTTTTTATTTATTTATATATTTTAAACATTCTGGAATGCACTAACATGAAAGCAGTTCTGAAAATACGTAGTTTCAACTTCTTCATATGATTCCAAAAGCTTTCTGTCAGAAATAAATGCCAGTACTCATGAAACAATGCAAAATTACACAATCGTATTATTTTAATTTTTTTTCATTTCCATGGAAAAATACTCTTTAGAAGTTAATGCTAAAGCTTTAAATTGTCATACTTGCCTCTTTCTAGTACTAAAACTGGAACACAGTATTTCAGACCATGCCATGTAAGGATGCAGAAACCTTTTACCTATATTGCAATATATGTCAGTGCTTAGTGATTAATATTGTAGTTCTGAGACATAGTAGCAAATTCACAAACGAAAAAAAAATAGCATCACGAGTTACTTCAGATAATTAAGATATTTACTGTTAAAATATACATGTCTAAAAATAAACGTTACCTAAAAACATGAATCTTGTCTTAATCTGATGGATGCTCAGGGCAAGATCGATTTACTTCAAACCATTCATCTATGCAGCTGTTGGATACAAAACAAAAATGAAAACAACTGACATGAGTATCAGAAACATTTAGCAGTAATATATGAATATAAATTGGTTTCTCATAATTTCAGTGACTAGTAGGATTTTATATTATACAAAGTCTATCATATACATACATCATTGGAGAATTTTATAACCCCAAACTACAATAATATTTAGATATTAAACACTGTTGAAAAACTAAATTTCCTAAGTGTTAAAATTTTCTCAAGAAGCATTTTATGAGTTGCTATCTAGCTTTTATACACAGGTTACTTCACTATTAACATTTTTCTTATATCATTCACTGACATTTTACTTCCTGTAGTTACAGACACTTGTGAAAACAAAATATGAAACAGGTTTAAAAAGCATTCCCCCCCTCCTCCCCGCCCACGTCTATTAGCATTTGACAAAACATAAGCACACTAATCTCCTCAGCCATGATGTGCACTCCTCCCCCATACAGGTGAAATGCAAGAATGAAAAGACTATAGCAGGGCAAAATAACTTCAAATACATAGTGAAGATGCAGAGAGATGTCATTTAAAAAACATCTTCAGGGTTGCTGCTGTCGTTTCTTTGTTGTTTGTTTTTAAATGTAAAAAGCAACTAAGTTTCAAAGCTCCTTTAAGCACCCCTTAAGGAGTTACCCAGTAAATGCAACCTCCCCATATTTTATATCCATGCCAAGGAATACTTGCCCTTTATGATATATGCAGAGGCAAGGCAGCCGTGCTATAGTATCTCCTTGCTGCAGCTCTTCCAGGCATATTGCACACTCCCCAGCATCTTTACTCAGCACATCCTCTGATGAAAGAGCACAGAGCGAAATGGTTAAAAAGCAGACCACTACAAGCAAAATGTTCCTTATTCAGAACATCAAGGACAGCTACAGAAGAAGGTATTTCTTGTCCCACAGAAAGCCCTGTCAAGAAAAGGTTAAGTGACACACCAGCTGACTGAAGATTCGTGATGAGAGACCTCTTAGCAGCTCAAATTAAAATATGGCTATGATTCCATTTCTTGCCTGAACAATACTGCCACAGCTCAAAATGAAGTCCTGTAGGAAGACACCCATAAGGAGAAAAAGGGTACCCATAACCAACAGTCAGTATCCCTTTGGAGTTTATACTGTCCCAGCAGATCCATAATCCATCACACAGGCTCTGAGCCACATAGCCACTGCGTTTGCCAACCCCAAACACAAACACTGTGTTTGCCAACCCCAAGAGCTAAACACTGGAGAAGTTGGGTTCTCGATACAGATGGTATGTAATGCCTCCAGAATGGCTTTGAGGATTCATGCTAAGTGGGTTTTTCTAAGCTGAACTTTCTTCCTTATGCTCAGTTTTCAACACAAAGGCTAAATTCAAGCCTGAATGTAACATTTCTCTGGAGAAGGCACTGTAGGTAAGTAACTAGGTAAAATTCTTCTTAACTTCTAAACACTTAGCCTATCATTTGTTTGGTTTTTTTTACTCTTCTACCCATCTGGCTTTCTTTTACCAGCCTTGCTCATATTTCACACCTTTAACCTCTTCTCACCATGCTAGCAAGTTTTACATCCCATCCACCTTTTTCTCAGCGTAAAGTATCCAAATACTAGCTGTAAGAATGGGAAATTTCCATCAGGGAAAGATCAGTGTTGTATGGCTCCAATGACCCTAAACTCCTGGAGACACTAAATTTTTTTCAGCATTACCAAGTCCCATAACAAAGGAGGAAAAACTAAGCTACTAGGAATGCAAAAGAGTTGGCTTTCAAAAAGAAGTTTCTGGGAAAACATATTATTTTTAATAAAAACCTTCTCTCTTGGACACTTCTCTTAGCCAGAATGCAGGATGCAGAATTCAGTCTTAGTATGACACAAAACAGGAGACCACGTAAGGCCCTGTTTGCCAGAAGCAGATTAAAAGTCCCAAGTTACACATAGCCTCACACAGCCCACAGAGCACACCCAACACGGGACCACGTAGCAACCAAGCTGGCAATGCAGTCTCTGGCACGATCAGAAAGGTGCACACTTGGCAAAGTAAAGCCCGCATGTTCAAGTTTCCACAGTTTCACGGGAAAAGCTTTCCCTTCTCTACCAAAAGCACCTAAAGTGACTGTTTACGGAGAGTACCCTTTCCAGGTATGAGTGAGAAACCAGTGTTCTATGCTGTTCTCTCCAGTGGCTCCAATACTCACCACTGGCTCTCCAAACACAGAAAACAATAGACAACTAAAAAGCTATCATGGCAGCAAAAAAAGTGAAAGGAAATTAGCTCTACATTGTTTCCATTAAATGACAGCTAGCTGTCTTGCAGGCGCTTGGGTTTCTAAAACAGTGCTTATTTCAGTCTCTGGTATATTCATTGGTGGTTATGCTAAAAACACCATATAATGCCACCTTCCTGAGGAGGTGTGAAAAATATCTAACATGAAGTGAACTGCTATAAAGAAGAATATTCAAAACAAAATAATGAACAATATATATCCACCACAACAAAGAAAATTTTAAAAATGCGTTTTACATGTGGTAACATTACTGGTAGGCATTGTGTTAAAAAAATGCTTCTGTTGTTCTATCAGAAGCTGTAAGCTCCTGAGAACATTAGAGATACTTCAGAGAAAAAGTAATTTAAAACAATACAAAAGATTTTAAGAACTCTTATCTGTCAACTTGCCCAGAAGAGGGTGCTTGGGATAAATACTTTAAGGTTGGTTTTTGGTGGTTGTTGGGGTGTTTTTATGTTTCGTTTAGGTTTTTTTTTTAATAAAAAGACATTCTAGTCTCTGACACCAGGAAGCACATACTCTCCAGACAGCATTGTCCTGCTACAGAGATATTAATCTTTGCCTGAGGCTCTCAGACAGTACCCTCCTAGACTGCCTCTTTGCACAAGAACTTTGCCAAAAGTCCTATGGGCAGATCTGCTTTCTTCCCACAGTTAGGTTGCAGGAAGCAGCACCATTAATAATGCAAGTATGTATCATGTACACAAAGCATACTTAATAAAAGTAGTTTTTTTCCATCGAGTCCTTTTATCAGATCAGCAACTGGTACCTAAAACAAAATGGCCCTAAGATACCTCCAGCGTATGAAACCCCAGCCTTGCTCCCTCAGCACTCCCAAGAGGGAAGCATTTAGTCAAGCTTTGATAACAGAAATTAAAAAGCTGTCCTATAAAAATACAGTTCATAAAATGAAGCATTCCTGTGAACTGCTTTCCCATCATTCTCTGTTGTACATGTCTGGCTTATCCTGCACTCCCCAGACTGCACAACACTCGGGTCTGAACTCCCACTGAGCAATTTAACAGTGTTCTGCACCTTTGGCTAACGTTAGGGAACTCTGCCAACTTAAACATTTGTATCTCCCACCAGCCCTGGCACAAGTGTCTGACACTCTTTTTATTTTCCCTCCAGTATTCCTGTACTCTCCCTCTTGCCAATACTGGCCCTACTGCACAATTCCCTGGCTTGCCGCCCTCCCTGGCTTCACCCGACGATGAGCCACCAGGCACACACCAGGCTTTGCCTGGTCATGCCAGAGGGAGTTGGTATGAACACCGATGATGGCTGGCATGGACTGGGCCTCAGAAACACAGTGGAGTTCTGCCACCCCTGCAGAAGAGATTTTGTTAACAGGTTTCAATGCTCCTCTTCCTCTGGATTAATGAGGAGTCAGCATTCCCTAGTTCTCATGTTAACCTTATTAATCCTGCCAGGCTCTCGAGCGTAAATACTGAAGCAATGACTACAAAACACCTAACTGCTATAAATGTCCACATGTAACATGGCACTACGTGTTAGCAGACTCCAAATCCATGTAATTAAGCTCATAATTAATTACATATGTAGAGCGACAACAGCAAAACCAAATCCTTCATGGACCTACGACACTTTGGGTCTGGTACCTTTTGACCATTTTAGGTGATTCAGATCATCAGTCCCAGATAAAGAAAGACAAATGAACAATCCTGTTAGACCTGGATCTGGTCAGAATTTGTTCTGTACTTATTTCACATGACAGTCTCCTGTATCAACACTGGCTTATATCAGACAGAAGTCAGTTTAAGGGCCATTTAACAATGACTTTTAAACGTATCTGTTACAGAAAAATCTGTATATCATTTTGCACAGAACCACTGCAGTTTGAACAGGTGTTTTTTTTTTCATCTTTTCCCGCAGCAGAGTGATTCAGCAGATACACATTATTTCTTTCTTTTTCTCTTAAAAAAACAAACCAAGCAAACAAAAACCAAAAGAAAAAACAGCAAAGCAGTTCAAAATTTCATCAATGTTATGATTAAAACATTTATATCAGTGTACTACCTAAATGGAAGTGGGAAGAGGAAATAAGCATTTTTCCATTTCGCCCACATGTGGGTACATACACAAATACCACACCCCCACATCCATCTGCCTTGCACCAAATAGGAGGTAAACACTCCTCCGCCTTCTCAGCTACTTGAACAAGTACTCACTAGCCAAAGACTGGTGTCAAAGAGGAAATCTGGCAAAAGAGCATAGTATTTCCCTCCTGAGTCTGCTCAAGTACTTCTTCCTCCCCTCCTCTATCCCTAGTTACTGCTACTACTGTTCAAACTTCTGGTTGTCAGTATTTTTTCCTCCTGAAATTCTGCTTTTATTTTCAGTGGAAAATAAATTCTACTCCACTCCTGCATTTACAGCAAAACAGGCAGTACTGAATTAAAATACAATCATCCTGGCAAATTTGCACATAGTTCACCAATTAAAAACTTTTTCTAGAACTTTTGAAAATTTGTCCAACAATTATAAAAGTCAGTAACTCAGCCATGGTTAGGATTATAGGCAATGTCTGTGATTAAATTGTCTTTAAATTGTAGACTGCAAAAGCACATGCAATACATACCTTATGGAATAAGTCATTAAAATCTGTGCTCCTGCTTTCTATTTTTCCTTTTAAAACACAGATATAGCCCTAGGCTCAAGAAACACCAATTCACAAATCATGGAGATATTGACAGTATTTGGGGAGATATCACTTTATAGCTGCAGTATTTTATTTCTCTCTAGGCATTCATTGGAAACAGAAGACCAAGTTAGAAACATCTCTGACCTAAACAAGTACAAACATTTTTCAAAGTACATGCATTTTCTCTAAAATTTAAACCATTAAATGTCCGTGGAAGCTGCCACCATAACTAGCTTAACAGTGAAGGGCACCACAAGTGACCACCCTTTCAGGAACACAACTGAAACTTAATTGAAACACCTTTTGAACAGTATGTTACCAGAACCAAAACTGGTAAAACAAAAGCCGTAAGAGGTTAAAAAATATTGATGAAGCTTCATTAGATGGTACATATTACCATGTATCTCTTACACAGTCATTAATTTTTGAAGCTGATTACTAAAAACTGTCTTAGTAAAGTACTAGAGACCGTCTTTGCTTGTTTTGAAATGTAGTATATAGACCTCTAGACTAATGGCCAACATGTTCACAATAAATTCATATAAATTCACCCATATTGCAGAATTTATTCTACATTTTTACTGATATCACAAGTAGTCAAGGAGAATCTGCACGTTCCACATGTATCTTACTATTCAGTAGCCAGCAAGCATGTGTGTATGTGATTAACACATTCTTACTAGATGTCACTGACTTGATTTACTAAATCTTTCTGGCTTCTGCTGCATCTGTTTTTTTCCCCCTCTCCATTTCTTTCCAGCTATTTCCTACTACACTTTCCTCCTCTTCACACTCATTTCCCCCAAAATATCATTCTGTCTAGACCCATATTTTCTACCACTCCTCCTATTCTCCAACATCTTATTTAATTTACTGCTGTAATGCAGCCACTGGAGAAATGAGAAAGATTAATATTATTAGCCATTATCTGTTGGACAGCCTTCTTATATGGGGTTAATATCCTTGGAGAAGTAGACACTGGAATGGAAGGAAAACCAGTATGCAGGATGCGTTTCTCTCATGTAGGTCAGTAGCTGTCTTTGCAAACTGGTATTGGCTGCGAGCAAAAGCTGTCTTTTCCAGTTCATCCTAAGCACTAGGAGAGCAAGCAGCTTCTTTGACAACCCAGCTGCCTTTCAGTATTCTGGCTGCCACAAGAGGAATACTCTTGATGCGCTAGGGATCATTCTTGGATGACCAGGTCAGCCATCCAATGCTGCTCAAAAGCTGAGGCAGACAAACACTCCGAAGGAGAGCTGATTCGTTAGTGCTCAGGGCTCTCAATAGCAGGAAAAAGATCATTCAGTTGTCTCTGCAGATGCTTATTTTGCCACTCAGCTTTCCCAGCTACAGTGTCAGTCAGCAGACCGAGCAAGACAGAGCTAAAGCCGTTGGCTTGGTTCGCCGATGAAGATTGTACCTTCACCAGGGAGAAGTTAAACTTCCACTGCTCTCAGCAAGGAACACACCTCCTGAAGAAGCAGTGGGTTCTTGACTAAAAACATTTCTTGTTGCTCTGATACAAGCCAGCTCCTCTAGATTGGATGTAAAAGGGAAGATTTTCAACATCTAGTGTTTTCACTTGTATCTCAGCTAAGCAGTTTTCAGGATTCATAACACCACAAAGCTGAGTATTCAGCTCTCCTGAATAACTTCAATCCAAATTCTCTTTTATGCTGCTGGAAAAAACCTAATACCCTTGTGCTGATCAAACAAGCACAGGTTGCAACTTTTTGTGTGCTTCTGACAGGTACAGTAACCCCAAACACCATTGCAGGACTCATGTGGTAATACACAGAATTTAAGCAATCCAAAAACACCTTCCCCACCACAATACACAAAAACTTAACATCTGTAAAACAATCCAGTCAGCTACAATAAATGTGACACTTCATCAAGTACTGACAAACCATTTGATGAATTGCTGGGGAATGATGTTGTTTGGCATCTCACTCTTCACCCCTTGTCACATGGCAGCCTGTTAAAATTTCCTACTCGAAGTCCAAGCATTACCCTTGTTCTCCCCTTCCCTCTCACCTTGTTCAGAGTTAGTTCAAGACTGAGAAAGCTATATACAAACAGACACCCATAATGAAAGACTTCCTGTGCAAACACTGCCTACAGTCTTTGGTTCTCCCTCGTCTTAAAACACAAAAGCGAAGTGGAGGAAGCACACAGCAAAGTGAAAGTCGCACAAGAAAAATATTTACAGAATAAGAACTAAGAGGCAATACTTGTATCGAAGCACTAGGCTGAGCTAGAAGGAAGTGGCTGCGGAAGCGTACTTGTTTCTCAGCCAACCCACATTTGAAGAACTGGATTCAGATTTTCATGGGACATTCTCAGCTTTCAGCAGCAAATTCTGAGAAACAGCTAGATGCTTCCTGTTCACAGATAATGATCAGGTGTATGGTGGAGAAAAAGCACTCACTTCTTGTTGAATAAAGATAGAAACTGACATAATAGTGACAGAAATACATTTTAGGGAGCAGGATGAGTATAAAACCATCTAGTTTACAAATGTATCCAGGTAGCTAATTAATATAGAGGGAGAAGGATTTGTGCACCGAGGAAAACAGTTCTTTTATAGAAGTTTTACTTCAGTGACCACAATGGAAATCTATCTGCAACTGTATGATACATAGTATCAATGCAACCTACGGTTCGGGGGGGGGGAGGGGTGTGGGGGAAAATAGAAAATTAAACCTCAAGTTTAAACAACACAGCTTTAATACAGTGTCCAACTAAGACACCTTCCTCTTAGACAAAGCCAAGTTTGCATCCCAGGACTCGCAGTGAAGAGCTAGGCTTTGAAAAAAGGCCAAGTAATCAGAGAAATAAAGCTCCTTGCTTCCAAGCAACAACATTCACAGCCACTCCTATGCTGTTGGGATCAGTGTAACAGCTTTCTCAGTCCATATTTGTACTTCTGGTAGAAAGTGTTGGGGTGAAATAGGTACTCATACAAGATAAATTTTATCATCCCAGTTGGACACGAAATGTCTTGTGCTCCTGTCTTGAGATTTATTGCCAGTGTCTACACATTTCCACAGTGATTCAAGATTTGCTCTCAATACAATTATCTGATTGACTCTGAAACTTCTGCTTAAGCTACAGTCTTTCCAACTACTGTTAATAGGTTTGTTTGCAGTTTGAGATGCCCTTAGACATTAAATCTTTTCAAGATAGCTAAACAACTTTCTCCTATTGCACTGACTTCTAAAGATAAGTTCCATTCATTACATTTGTAAGTACCATGCCCTTAGATTGTCAAGTTTTAGTCTAGATATGAGCCAAAGAGCTGCACCTGTTCATAAATTAACCACAAATAAATAGTCTTGTCCTCCGGATCATGATGCAAAGAGACTGTGTGCCAGCCTCACCCATTCCATACTAAGTCCCCATTCCAACTGAACTGACGTGTATTTGTGCTTTGAATGACCCAAGGGATACCTTGTTCTTGAATAGTCTTCCTTGCCGTGCTGTGTTTTGTTCCCAAGGCTTCCCCCTCTCCCTTCAGAAACATTACTCCTAGGAAATGATAACACCTCTAAATATTGTCTCATCAGGAGGTGACTAGGTGAAAAAGTCTTGAATGCAGCAGTACCAAACTAGTGACCCGCCATGAAACCCCATCATGAATGGTGTACCCCAACACATGCTTCCTGAAAGAAAGCTGCTTATTGCACCACGTGGAATAAGGAAGCTGCCTTCAGGTTGTTTTCTTGGTTTTTCATCATTATCACATGACCTCCCAGGTTATCGGGAATTATTCTTGAATGTCAGGAGTTAAAAGCAGCATGTAAAGGGGCAAACCCACAAAACACAAAACAGCAGCAAAATAAGGTACCTTAGGAAACAGCGTAAGAAAGTATCACTTGGGGAATGAATCCTCCTTGGCTCCATCAGGTAAGAATGATTTAAGCTTCTCAAGGCTGAGTTTACCATCAAAGAGGATCTTACACCACAAATATGCTACAAAAGGAGGAGTGGTTGATTAAACGGCCAGAGGCAACCAGCATGTATTGCTGACAAAGAGTCTTACCTCTTACAGCTCTGGAGAGAGCTTGGACAAAGGAAACTTACAGAAGCAGGCAAGAAGGAATACCAGTGTGTGATCCGAACACACAGACCTTTGTTCATTTGGGTGTTTTTCCTACTCTTGAAATTAAAGACCTATATACTCATTATCTTACTGGGATAGCAATAACCTGTAGGTAGGTACTTGTTAGTACCAAAAATACTGTATCTCTCTGTTTGCTAGAATAAATTAAATAATTTTTGTTCTTTATGGTGTAAAACAAAGCAAAATATTTAAGCACTACTTATATGTACTTGCCAGTCCGTACTAGTACTAAGAAACTACAATAGGTGAAAAATCAGTTTAGACCTGTTGAAAATTTGGGATTGTAATCCAGAGATCCAGTTCAGAGGCGGCTGAACGATATAGCTTCCCCTTGAGCAACATGCAGAGATTAGGTCTTGTCACCAAGCAGGGTACATTCAAGAGAAATGAGAGGCCTGAAGTCCAGTTTGCCTTGCATAGCAGATAACTTCTTTATCAGAAGTTTAAAAAAACAAAACAACAAAAAATAAACCAAAACAAAAACCCCATACCACACCAAAACTAAACAAACAAAACAAACAAAAAAAGCCAAACAAACACAAAACTATCAGCCACACCACAACCAGTCAAGCATATAACCCCAAGAATATTTATCTACAGTAGCTTCTTATGGTAGTAAATCACTTGGGAATCTCGTTAATGATTTCATGAGGAAAAGATCTCTCTGTGATCATGAGGAGAGTGAAGAATTTCCTTCATACTGTGCAAAACCAGATCTCTTCCAATAGCTCTACAATTAGAAGGAGGACTTAACTAAAATGTTGTAAGTCTGTTAAAATGAGCAACTTTTCCAAATCACAACTGGATGCTACCAACAACAGCACTCATAAAAACTGGGCAAGCAAAGCAGACCATGGTTGGGGCACAGTAAATACAACAGAAGCTGAGTGTCTCTGATCAAGGTGAAAGAAAGATCTAAATTGGATAAGATCTTGCAATTACCGGATGTGATGTGGCGGTACAAAAAGATCCCCATGGAGGTTAGGAAACACCTTTTGCTCTGTCAGCTTTTTTAAGGGGCTAAATTTATTTCATCCCCAACACGAAAGGAAACCAAAAAGATTGCAGAACACAGTTTTTCCAAAAGGCAAGCCTTCAACCATTCACCATCACTAAAACTACAGTCAGAAGCCAAAGAAATTGCTTTGCAATGATTTTCAATTAAGAAGTTTCATTCTTCATGGTCTGCAATGAACCAAGGGTGTGATGGGGACATGCTAGCCTAATGAAATCTGTGAGAACTTTCATCTGACAGAAGGCAGATGAAGAAAGCTCATTAGAAAACTTCACAGAAGAAAAGGATAGGGCAACAGTGTCCCTGAAGAGCAGAGTCAGAGAGGGAATGAAGACAAGAAGCTCAGATCAAGTTAGCTATCCTATTCCTCTGGGCAACATGGGTTATTTTAACGGTAACTTGTTTTGAAGTTGGATGAAGGATTTGATTCCATGTTTTGTTCACTTTGTCCTTTTTCAGGTTCCTATTCCAGGCTTCCTACAGGTGCCCTGAGCACAACGAGTTTTGCCAGATCTTTTTTCTGGTCTTTTAACACTGGCCAAGTAACTGACTCATTTCTTTGCAAGCTTGCAGAGGAGCTTAGTCTGATCTGATGCAAAACGAATGCATAGGGAGCACCACTAAGGAAGATGGCATGAAAGATGAAACTATGAGCCTAAGGTCGAAACAGGAGGAGGGGAGAAAAAACAGTTTGTGTGTGACTAAGACACTATTCTTAGGGAAGATATGATGTATTACTGAGCAACACACAATGAAAACACCGGTGCCAAACCTCAGCGCGCATGAAGTCTGGCTTATTAACCCCAGTGCCAGGTGCTAGGCCTACAGGGTGCTTTTCCCAGCAGGCTCAAGATCAGCCTCCTCCAAGTTAAAAGTGAATGTCTGGTGTTAACATGTATACATGGGACAGGGATATAAATCACTGCATAATTTTTACTTGTCTGTCTTTAGTGTTCACAGCAGACAGACTGCTTTTTTACAAGCTATTCCTATTTTAAATGCAATTATCCTTGCAAGAGGAGGAAAAAAAAAAAAAAAACCAGAAAACCAAACTACCCATAAGCTTTCTTTTATATTTTAAAGCAATTAATTGAAATAAAAGATGCCCATATAATTTCAACAGTATTCAGCAACTATGAGCATTCACAAATAATAATACAAAAAGATTAACATGGGAGATGTGTTTAAGAAAACAAAAGTCCCTGAAGACAATTCTCCAGTATTTGTTCCAAGTTATATGCCCACAATCTGGCAGTATAGTTCCACAACCATATTAAAGTTATTTTTTTCTCCTAATTTCTTTCAATCTACAGGCTAGCAAAACTACTGGACACCATTATGACAACAGAGCATTTCAGCTAATAAAGCCATAGATTAAAATAAACTTCCCTGGAACTGGGGAGGAAAAAAAAAAGGTAAGTGTTAACCAAACAATTGCTCCCTCCATCTGTTGATTCCAAATAAATAAACATTATTTATGGGCTAAAAATCATCAATGAATACTACATTATTGCTTAGCTACACAGAGGCTATCCAATACCTAACGTTACATGAAGACTACCTAATGAAACTTCACAGAAGGAAGGAGGGCACAAGGAACATGGTCAAAATGATGAAAATTTGACACGGCTTTAAATTACAGAAAGCTGTTAGTGCAGTGTTAAAATGGAAGTTGATATTTTTATGAGGAAACTGTAACAAGGTTTCCTAAGTGTTTATATAGTTTAGCACTAAATCTAGCAAGAATGAAGTTTCTTATGTTTCAGCTGTATGTTAAAACTTGGGGTTATTTCTGCAGCCAAGCAAACCTGTAGCCACGTGAGACAAAGTAAAGCAAACTTCGGGGAGCAAGGAGGTTTCTCCAGGGAGGCTACAACAGGCAAGTCTAGTCTAGTATTTTGTACTTGTGTCAGGAGGCAATTTAGAGCCTGGTCTAGAATAACCGGATTTTGTTAAAAATACTAGAAATGGGTAATCTTTTCCCCTGTGTATGCAGTAATAATAATCCCTAGTTTAGAAGTGAGTTACTCCATCACAGTAACAGTGTTTTCACCCAGATTGTTTCTGACGTTAGGCTTGTTTTATCACTGAAATCCCCTGCAAAAGCTGGATGGACTTCTTTTCTACATTGAAGGGTTGAGTCTACAACTCAGAAGCACAAGACTATCTAAGTAATCAAAAGGTAGCAGGTTTTAAAGCAAGATTTTAATATGAAGAAAAAACAAACTACAAATGACATTTCAGACAATACTTGCAAATTGAACTGCCCTTGGGGCAATTTCTGAGCAAGAAGAGTGCCCCTTATTCTTTCATATTTCTTTAGGGCAATAAAAAAATCCTGGTCTGCAAATAATCTGTACTAGCCCCTGCAAAGCAGCGAGGAATTTAGTGAAGAAAATACCATGAAATTCCTGCACAGATCACTCAGTCTCAGTGAGATGTAGTTTGGCATTTATGTTTTAAAACATAATGAATTCAAGTAGTTTGATTTCCAAATCCAGCCAATGAAACCTATTCTCTGAGATTAGAAAAAGGGTATTTTCAAGGTTTTGTTTCCACAGAGCAACTTGGGAAAAAAAAAAAAGGAAAGAAAAAAAGGAAAAAAGGCAGGTTGTTGCTAGTAAATAAGTAAAATCTTAAGGTTTTAGACGTATCAGCTTTAAAGACTGCAGAATTACCACACAAAACTAGGAACATTATTTCCCCCGGAGCTAAGTTCCCAGCAGTCACAAGACTGCAGCAGTTGCAGACACGATTTATGACATCCTCCGAATGACCTCTCAGAGCTAAAGACTGATTAAGTGTAAGGCATGGAAGGTAGCTCCTGTCTGCCCGCATCACATGATGCGGAGTCACGGCACAGCGAGCGCTCGCTGCGGAGCGAGCAGCCCCGTCCCTGGGCTCCCTGCTGCAGGCAGCACTGCGCAGGCATTATGTAAGGGAAACGCAAGACACACGGCGCAGTGCATCGGGCCCCCTTCTCACCCGATCTGAGTCACTCCCCGTGTCACCCGCAGATGTTCTTCGCGGCACCTGGTTCACAGGTGTAGCTGTGATTTTCTAGGACAAGAGCCGTCCTTTGGCTTGAGCAGCCCTGTCGGTACAACAGCAATGTCTGAGGTTAAGCAGCAGCTTATAAGCAAAAGAAACAACTTGAGCTATTGAGCACACGAATGATCCCATTTTCTCTATTTATTTCAGAAACCAGCAGGGTTGTTCTATAGCTGTCAAAAGCTTTACTGTATTTATCCAGTGCTGCATATAAAATATGCCCATGACACAGGTATGTATTTATATAAAGGTGATTCCAGTGTACTGAGAAAAAAATTATTGTCCCACTCTCAAGAACGGAATCACGAGGTGACATGGCACCTATTTTGCCCAGGAGTGATTTGCCATGGCTTTGTGACAGGAAGGTCAGCCTAGCAGATTTAGGCCTGGCTCAAGGGAAAGTATGCAGAGAATCACCCAACCAAATACCCTTTTCCTCAAAGGTTCATTAAAAGAGTAAGTCACATGCACAACAAATCAGAGAAAAGTTTAAGATATTAATAGGTGTGATCTCTGCAGCGTGTCCTTCTCAGCAGGGTCCAAGCATATCAACTTTATTTCATTACAGGGAGAAAATGCAGCATAACCTATTGAGCATCTCCAACCTGAAACATGAAAGTGAGCTGTCATAGCTTCTTTACAAATCTATACCTCCCTTTCTCTTGTGTGAAAAGTAAAATAATAAAAAATATTGATACCTCAACCACGCCCACTAAACCTCCAAGATTATATTTTACCATGATAAATGGGGCAATCTGCAGTTCTGGGAACTGCTGTTCCAGACAGTCAAAGCACTTCCCTCTCAGTTACACTATGTTCCTGTTTCATGAGCTTTCTTCATAGCCACACCATTACAAATGCACAGCTTACTTTCCTGACTCCATAGAAAAAGGTTGACAGCTTGTGGATGTGGAGGAAAGGTAAGAAATTGTGGCCTCTAAAAGTGCTGCAGCTCCACACCATCACAGACTGACCCAATTCATCCAGTGACTGAGGCTGAAATGGGGTCACTGAAGCAGGCCCTACCCCTTTTAAGAGGCAGGCACAAATTGAAATGGAGCGTGGGTTTTTTTAGCGACATTTGTTAGCATTACTCTTTCAAATGAGCAACCTCCCTTCAGGAAAAGCTGAACTGTAACAGGCTGCTTTTGCAATAATGTTCTTCTGAGAGGAACCAAAAACTTGTTGAAGGAGAGATGTGGGATGGTGGGAAGGAAATACAGCTTTACTGAACAAAGGGAGGAAGAACTACAGTTTGACACTGCTCCTCTTGGCAGTCTGGTTTGGACAAGTAGCCATCCATGGCCTACACTGGTGAACACCAGTGGAAGTTTCCTTCTTGTTCAAACATTTCCAACAATTCCCAAAGGGATAAAGTATAAACCAGTCAATAAATTTTAATCAAGGTCTTCAAACAGAATTTTCCTCCTTAAAATGACAATTCCCTCCTTAAATATAACAACAATTTGCAAGACAAGCTATGAAAAGTTTGGGCTGATATTATATCCGTTCACAGAAGAACAGCTGTGCAAAAGTCTGAGGCGAAATTTTTATTTGTTATAGCAATGTTCTACTGTCACCACATTAAACAAAATCTCAAAGTTGTACAGCTCTACATAATTTCAAGAACTACTGAAGAAAAGAGTTTTAAAGCATCAGGGACACTGAATGAACCTCCTTCATACTCTGGAGGATGTTCAGGAGCACACGAGTCAAAACAAAGAGTAAATATCACTATTTTAATTGCAAGCACAGGATAAGTGTCTTTTTACATGTCCTGTTAAACTACCTTTTAAAAGTTCTTCGCCTGCATCCCTGAGAACAGAGCACAGAACCATATAGGGTGGAGCAAGAAGCTAGAAACTTCTGGAGAATCTTGTTAAACTTTAAAAATGGAAGAGCCGAGAAATTCTACGGAGAATTTTACACCTTGGATAAAGTGGAATGAAAGAACTGGTCTGCCTTAGAATTAATTTGTACTGCTCTGCTGAAAGTCTAGTCCTATTAAAGGATGAGGACAAAGAGGAAGGCTTAAGCTTTTCCAGGCAGACTGGCAAGATGCCCCTTTGCAAGGTCTTTCAAGGTATGATCCCAGGAACCCTGGAAGAGGAGTGAATTTGAGTTGGTAATTCCTTTCATTACAGATTGAAGTTTTAAGTGCATCAATCAAAACAGTTGAGAGCATCATCCCTGCAGAGTAAAATACTCTCCCCTTGGTGCACAGAAGTGACCAAGGAAATCAAGTCACTGCAGTGGGCAGGACTACCAGAATAATGTATTTTTGTCGTTCAACCATCAGGTTAAGGTGCAACATTTTTCTTTCGTTCTACTGAGCAATATAAACTCAACAAGTTCTGGCATAAGTATCTTGCCCCAAAGATGTTGAAACAGACAGCAATCAATAAAGCTTATAACCTGGGCTAGAAAACAATTAGGTCAGACCCATTCACAAAAAAACATTTCCAAAAGATTTTTATTTAATCCCTCAGGTGACTCATGCCAGTTTTTAAGTCTCTACTTTTGATCAAAAAGCATATATTATGGCTGTCATTTCAATGTTGACAACTTCTCTACCAGGATTACTGCTTACATAGATTCCAGCTCAAGATTCTGACACTTGCTCACATGCAGGCCTCAGCACGTGGCAGTTCCAGCAAGAAATGCTTTCTTCACAAGACAGAACCCAATACCTCAAACTGGTTTAGAATAAACAGTGTATTTAAATCATTACAAAACCCTTTGCATCCCTGCTAATCTGAATGAGTTGCAGTGCTGTGGCCCAAGTCAATTTGAATTCGGCTAAATGGCATGGGAATACTTGGCTAGTTGTGCATGGTGTTAGATCAAACACTCCAGAAAACAAAGTACGTTGCCAGATAGGAAGAGCACCCAGAGTTCTGCTCATGTTTTTCCTTCTGGTACACCTACCTTAATTTTCAATACTCTGTCTGTAACAGGTTTCCACATACTAATTCTCTATTTCAAAGAAACTGGATAAACTCCTAATATAAAGTTATATCTGTAATCCCTGCTATCTGTGATGTCTGATCTCCTGCTCATTTTTAGTATGACAGGTCTAAAAAAATTCACTTGTTGTAATTTAAAAAGAAAAATTACTAAGTCCTTACTTCAAGTAAGGAAAAAAATCTCCAGCAGTTCATGCACTGGGTGTCTCAACATTCTTCCTCTTTGAATTACACTAGTAAAAGCTTTTCCCCTCAAAATGAACCTCATTAAATATGTTGGCCAACAGTCAGACCCACTGCCACATGTGAATTAAATGCAGAGCGGTCTGAGTGAAAGCAACACCGATGTCAAAGCAGCACCACCCCTGAGCGAGCGGCTTTGAGGAGATCGGCTTAGAAAGTTTCCAGTAGAACACCATTCCAACAGAAAGTGCTGACTTGATGAAACCCAAAATATTCCACAGGAATGTGCTAATTCAATCAAAACTTTTGAAAGAGGACAAGCCGGCTCGCCAAGCCAGCCAACCAGTCTAGTGAGCTGACTGGCTCTCCCCAGCTCTCCGGGGTCACTGGCTTCCCCATCTGGCCAGCTGCCAGGCTGCGAGTCCCTGCCCTCAGAGGGGCCCTTCAATAATAACAAAAATAACATTGTCTTACAAAGTGTTCTGAGAAACAAACAAAGGAATTTTAAAATGAAAAATCAGAATTATTTCAGAACGAACTGAAAGGTTTCTTCAGAAGGAACCGGCTGCATTTGTTGCGAAACATCTAAAAATGATGCCTCTAAAGTCACAAGTCTCTCCTGTGTCTTCTCCATTTTTTATAGAACACATTCCAGTGAAAAAAGAATTAATACTGTAACAAGACAAAATGCACAACAATTACATTCAAAACCTAAACTTCACCAGATAGCTCTGCTCATCAACAAGGAGTCAAAGGCATGGTTGCTTCCAAAGCACTGAGTAAATTCACATAAATGCCCCAGCCCAACCAAAACACGGGGCTATGCTGTAAGCAACAACTTCTGCAGAGCAGTCCTGAAGTGGGCTCCCTCACTAACTCACCATGGCGAATTTGAACAAGATGGTGCAAGGGGCCTCATTTAACATTTTGGAGAAGCTCAAAGAAATACATATGGCTACAGAATATTTTAGCAGGTTTTTTTTTTAAAAAAAAACACCTGTTAACTAGCAAGTAAGCCATTTTCTTTCTTTCTTAACCAGTGCATGGGACCTACTCTGGCTCCTCAGCAACTCAGCGAGTAACAGTATTTTCTAATTGTTAAGAAAAGGAAGACTCTGTAAGACAGTATCACCAAACACTACAATGTTTTTTGCATTCATTCATAAATATCATTCATTTAATCAGCTTTTGTATCCAAATGCCAAGATATTGGTTCATATGTGAGCATCACAAGTAGTTTAAAGAGATGTGGAACAAAGTTCCACAGAAAAAAGAAAGAACTCTTTTTACATGCCAAATTGAGTCAGCAATGAGATCTCTGTTGCAGGCAAGTCATGTGATTTTGAAAGAATAAGGCTAATAAAATGTACTGATTTATTTATATGAAAATCAGTGCAACTTTCAGCATAGAACTGGGACAATTTGGTGACCACTCTCTTTCAGAAAACACATGTAAATCAGACAGCTGCCCGAGTTTGCAGTTCACTGACCCTTTCAACTTCCAAATGCAGTGCACAAAGGTAGCTCAGAAAGCAATTAGAGATTGGCTGGGAGGACTCATTAATTTTTTTAAACTTCAAATCACAACTAAACAGTCTTATTTTTCTGAGGGGACTATATGCCTCAGACTCATATTTGAAAAGAAAGAAGGTTTGTCTTCTCAGAATGACAAAATGCCTAGAATTTTCTCCCTGGTGTTTATCAGAAAGAACAACTAATACATTTACAGTATCAGAAGGAAACACATCTAGAATAGAACTAGACATAAGAACAGTTCGATCCAATTGCTCAATTTCTAAATATTTCAGCATTTGCAAAGTCTAAGGCTCCCTTCAACATGCAACACCAAACTCAGAGACAAAAGAAGGTGAAGTGGAAAAAAGGAAAGGAAAAAAAAAAAAGATATTTTTCCTGCTAGTGGTAATAGGACTGGGAATGATCAGTGACCAACACAATTGAATGGTGCCTAGTTGGCTCTATTTGAGTATGTGTGGCACAAGCCCAGGATAACAATGAGAAAGGAAAGCATAAAAAATTGACTTCCATTTTGGAAGAGGGTATCAAAAGCTGAGCAGCATCTTTTCTTCTCTCAGACAAAACTTGAGACACCCTTCTTATGGCCTATGACAAAAAGGCAGATTCATCACTAATCTCACCATGGCAAACAGCAAAACAGACGAGAAGAAAAAGCATGTATGCAGTTCTGAAATCATGGCAGCATAAAGTTACCAATCTGCTAGTTAATTTGCTTTATTAAAGGGACCAGCCTCATTAAAGGGACCACAACCATATCACAACGTAGCAACTGAGCACTGCACAACTCTGAAGCCATATCCTCCTTTTCTTTGTGTTGCAGTAATCTGAATAGCCAGCTACAGGCTATAATTTAAGATTTAGTCCACGACTCCAGGAGCTAACTAACTGGAGTCAAAAGGATCAATGCACACTCTATTAAGTGTTTATGAAAATGAGACCATACTTCTAAGTAAGTGTCTCTCTCAAACCTGCCTACCTAATTTAGCAGTTTCCTTCTTTCAAATTTATACAACCATTTCCTAGAATGAGTTTCTGAGGCTCACTGCACAGTAGACACACTCCTAAACTGAGATATGACATTTTCCTGGTAATAACTTCACAAAGTTAACAAGATGGCCCAAAGGAGCTTGAACCAGTAGTACGGCAGCTGAGAGAAACAGTGCAGGAAGGAAAAAAAAAAAAAAGAGTCTGAACACGGCACTGCTGTGATACAAACATCACAAATGACTCTGAGAGGGTACCTTATGTAATTGCTGTATCTTTCAACAAAAGTTAGTCAGCTGAGTGCACTCATAGGTACATGTAGGAGGCAGCAAGGGGCAAAGGATTTCAGTCAGTCAACTCATAACTTGTGCACATCCCATCAGCTGGATAACTGCCAGTGCTTGTTCTCTGCCAATCTGCCTCCTCCTACTCCACCCTAACTGATTCCAAGTGCATTATCCCGCCTTGACTGTGGTGACCAGCCTGCTTCTCTTCTCTCCAATGTCCAACATCCCCCAGCACACACCTTATCTTGAATAACGCTCAGTCCTAAATTTAAAAAGGAAAAACAAATAGAAAAAAGCCCTCTCTGTCAGATGAAGTCAACCTTCTCAAATATACATGTGGTAACACCAGGAGGAAAAAAGAAATATTTACTTTTCCTAAGTGCTGTGCTGTGAAGTGGATTTCACAACTCTAAGCATATGATTTCAAATTATTTTTGCAATTATGAGCCAGCATTATTGCTGTCTGGATAAAGAATAAGGTGGGCCCAACCATCCTTCAAGACCTGTTCCAATAAAGCAGTCCAGTACAGAGTACCATAACAGCAAGGTGCCTGGAGGGCCAAAGAGCCATAATACTGCAGGTTATTTATGCAATAAATGTTGGAACTGACCTCTGGAGGTCTTCTGACCCAGCCCCTCACTCAAAGCACGACTAAGTCAGACTAAATTGCTTAGGGCCTTGTTCAGTCAATTTCTGATCGTCTCCAAGGATGGAGGTTGCACAGCCTCTTTGGGTGTCTGCTACTATGTTTGACCACCCTCGTTATGTGACATTTCTATTTTACATTGAATCAGATTTTTCCCTGATATAACTTGTGAGCACCAGCACCTCAAAAAAACCCCCCAGCTCCCTCTCTTCTACAATTCCTTTCTAATTGCATTCTGTTCTCACATCTGATGACTGGTGAGCAATAATCTCATCGAAGAGACACTGCAAGATTTTTTGGTGATAGGGCAGCTCTGCCAAAGCAGGCACTAAGATTTCAGTAAAATTTTCAGATTCCGAGTTTCCTGAAGTCTTTTTCTGTGCTCACCATAGAACTGAGTGTCACAGTGATAGAAAGGTTTGATCTCAGTGGCAGAAGTCCTGTTTGCCTTGCATCAAAAGTTGCCTACAAGGAGAGCTTAGTAGTAGGGGAAAGCCAGCTACTACAGGTGATTGATTTGATATTGGCCAGTTTGATCCAAATTACAAAAACATGTATATCTACTAGTCCTTATGAAGTATCACATACGCAATCAGCTGAAGAAGGAGGAAATCCTTTAGTTCCTTCAAGAAAGGGTCATTTTCTTGAATAATGTGCAAATGCACAGCGTGCCAAGTAACAGTCCTTAATAAAGTCCCCAGGAGACTTGACTGACGCATCTCACTACTTGAGGCCATTACATGACAGGGCGTGTAAGCTACACATATCTCAAGTGGACACTAAATGCACACTGACCAATGGTCAAAAAATGGAATAAACACACTCAAATGAGAATAATTTTATATTTTCAGAACACAGTGCAAATTATATTGGCATGCAGTATAAAAAGACCGAGTTCTCAAGAATTAATCTGAAAAAACTACAAGTAAAAACACATACATAATTTCTGAGTTCACTAACTAGTTACCAGAGTGTCTTGTTATGTAAAGAATTACTATCACACTAATGTTTAAAATGAATAAATAATTATCAGCTTACTTCTTTCTTACCATTGTAGGTTATCCTTGGTTTGGTCAAACACATCACAAGATGTAAATCCATTTCGTCAGAAGATACAAATTTTGAACATACAGGGCACTTGAATCCTGTGGAAAATAAAAATATATAAGTGTAATTACACTCAACCATGTAGCAAATATGTATATTCAAGCCAAAAAGTTATTCTGCACACATCAAAAGAAAGGACAAAAAATACTGGAAGCTTTTCAGTTTTGACCTGACATTTCTTACATGATTATAACTCCCTTGATTTCAAAAGATCTCAATGGACCGTTTTTTCTGGAAATTGTTTTGTTGCCAATTGCAAACATGTCAGCACCTCTGGAATGCAAACTTTCTCAACAACCCTAAGAACAGTTTTGGACAGGAGCAAGAGGATAATATGACTCTAGTAAAACAGACATTAGAAATGTGTAGAGGATGCAGCCATGAAAATTTGAACTTGGGCAAGAACTCTGAATTAACATGTCTCTTTTTCCCAGGAATTGCACAGAAACTTTAACCACGGATCTCAGTTTTACATTTCCTCATACAAGCAGCAGCATCTTTTACCAGTCTGGGGCACTGGAAAAACATTAACTCAGGGGTGTTGCCTCACTTACTGAATCACTAATATTTCCTGTAGCACTGAATTTGATTGACTCTCTCATCCTAGCCAAGCACGACTTGTTGAGCTTTTGAGGTCACGGCCTCAGGCAACATGGGGTAAAGAATAACCAAGACAATCTGGATTGTGATGCAACTGCATAATAGTCTATGAGAAAAGTGCTTAATACCTTAATTTATGTCATTGCCAAAGACAGCAGTCTTACAGTTAAAGGACAAGATCAGCTGGACAAGATTTACAGTCCACAGAAAAGTCTGAGAAAAGCCTGATTGATTTTGATCTGCTGAATAATTAACACACAAGTGAGAGACAAAATCCACCAACAGTGATCTTCATGCATAACAGTTGTTAAGGAGCACACCTACAGGTAGGTTGTCCAACAGGACAACAATCGGCAAAAATATCTAATCTATGTCCACACTCACTGCACAGGCATAACTTTTTCTCTCGTGCTCCTGAAAAGTAACGATGCAGGCCTGTATAAAAAGCCACTGCACCTTCCACCAACATGCCCATCTGTACTTGCTCCCACGTTTTAGTTTGTTGCCCCTTACTTTTGTACTTTTAACCTTGGGAGTCCACAGTGAACCGAGTCAGCCAAGGATGACAAGTGACTTGATGCACTTTCAAGTTACTAATGCCTGAGAATTTTCATCTTTACTGTTAATTATTATGCAGCAAATAATCTGAAGCATTAGCACTTGATAGAAGTACTGCACTTCCTTTATCAAGACAATGATTTATTTCTTTAGAGCAGCTAACAGGAAGCAAGTCAAAGAGGACAGCTGGTAATAACCATAAGGAACTCAGGGCAGCAGCTTAATATGTACTGGAAACCACTTCCTGAGGCAAAGTACAGTTCGGATTCTTCCCATTTTAGTCATAAGGCGTTCATATCTATTTCTTCTTTGTGTCAATCTTACACTTCAGTTTAAATACTGCTCTTTTCTCCTTAGTTTTAATCCTCCTTCCCCAACCCACATCTTTGCAAACAGTAACTACAAACAGGTTAATAAGCATACAACAACCAAACACATATTTTGGGGGGAAAAAAAAAAGTTGAAAGGATTAGTTTACTTATAGAAAGCTTTATCAGTGACCTTTCAGCTACTGTGTAGCCTCCTTCTCCCAGGAGGCATCTCAACATGACTAAAATTGAAATTAGTACCTCAGTCCTCTGAATACGCAAACCACCCATAACTGTTTTGTTATGGGTTTCTTCAAAAACTGACCAAGGGTAAATTTTCTCTCAGTCTTTACCAGCCTAACGCAGCTGATTACCAGGTTTTGACTAGACCTATGACCCATGCATTATTCTCATTTATAATTGACAACATAGTTGATGTGAAAAAGCTGGTAACTTCCTTATATGCTGCAGACAGAGTCCTGCTGTGACAGAAGGGAGTATTTGCATTACAGCAAGTTAACGTTTATGTTCATCGCTAGTTAAGCATGGAGACAGTCATTAACAGGTTCCCTCTCCTTTCTGGACAAGAACTCTTACAGTTTATTCCCAGGGTCATCAACACATGTAATTGCGAGTGACAGGGGGCAAGGACAACCACCAACAGGGCCTTAGAACCACTGCTAAAGTTAACAGTGTTATTAATAAAGAATATACATCCTGCATTCTAGCAATATAGTAAGTATTTTATCAATACATTATGTTGTGACTTGTCCTGTGTCAAGGGGGATCTGAAGGTAATGGTTAAACAACTACAAGTATCCTCTTGACACAGCATGTCTGGGATAGCTGATTGCTGTAGCTCTACTCAGCATGTGGAACTGAAGAACCCAAAGAGTAGAGGACATCATACTTAACTAAGCCTTAAGGAGCAACTTACCTGACAAAGGTAAAGGTATGTTTGTGGAAAACCTGTTTTTCCAGTGTCCAGAATCAGCTGCATGGCAAAGACTAGCCTAATAGCAGAAAAAGAGCCTTGGGCTCACAACACTTGCTGAAACATTTTTCAAATACAAGTGAAATCTGATTTCTCATTCCTTCACAATGTTCTGCTGCAATAACCAGCTCCTGGCTTTAGCCATCTTTCCCAAAAGATGCATAGTGTGTGTTTTGCATGAAGGAAATGAATATTTCCAACTCGCTTAGTAACCCCAAAGAACAGATTATTTTGACTGCAGACACAGTATTTACTTTATTTTAAACTGTATTTGAAAAATATAAATAAGTGAACAATCAACACTGTCCACAAGCCAGTTAAAGGTCCTTTAAAAAAAGCTGGTATTTTCCCACCTTTTCTCAAATCAGAAGGCAATAGTTTCATGACCCAGTTTACAATTAAGTACTTTGTAAGAACAAAGATTCTATTGTACTCCTGCCCAGCAGGCTAACAACATTTATAGCCTATGTTTGTTTTTACCATCAGTCTCAGGGAACAAGTCCAATAACTTAAAGAAAGTTTCACATGACTTTAACAATCAACAAGTCAGAAATAACTTGCTCTCTACATGACTTGTTTTACTAGTTTTGTAGATAAACAATGCATTCACAGACATTTGGAAAACAAAGAGGAAGTAGTTATCAGATGAGGTACTATCACGTGAAGTGTCTTCTAAAAACTGTGACACTTAACTACTTGCCCACAAGGAGAGCACAAGAGATAACGCACAGTTCTAGGTAAATATCCATCTCTTACAAAGGTGTTGGTTTCACAGCATCCCTTATGATGTTGTCATCCCAAGATGACAAACTATCACCTTTGTATTAGTGCTGACACTGTCAGCAAAGCTGTCCTTTCTACCATAGTAGAGAACACACTGACAGTGACACAACCTAAGTCAGTCGAAGAACTGCCTCTCACCTCGTTCACTTCGTACAGCAGGAGAGAACTGAGAACCAAAACTGAGCAAACACACACCTCTAGCTGACTTTTCCAACTGCATGCTTAGCAGGCAGGGAAACGAATTCTTACAGGCTCCCATCATCTAGTTTCACAACCCTGACTACAATATTGAAAGTAACACATTACTTAAAACAAAACCAAAATCCTGGAAAAAAGTGCAGTTACAAGAAATGGAGACAGAACAGAAAGCTGCAGTACAGCTACTAGAAAAACCCAAGGTGACACAGAAAGTTTGAAATAATTAAACCTGCATAAGTATCAGGAGTTTGGTGAATTCTGTCTCTCATTCTCTCTTGAATGCATTACTTTCTCGAGACACCACCATCTTTTTTAAGTGAACCTCCAGTTAGCCAAGAAATCCCATTTTCTCTCACATTCATCTACCAAACCTATAATTTCCTTCTCTGGCAGGCTTGGAAACTATCCACGTGGGCAGGCCAGTGGGTGGCCACTCCCTCTATCCGTACCAATTTCAACCTGTCAGTGATACTGTGTTTGCCATGCTTTGCAAACATCAGACTGCTTAACTTGCTGTTCAGCGCATAGTGGAGCAAATGCAAAGCATCCAAATAACAAGCTCCTGGACCTATGAAATTTTTGCAAAATCATACTGGCACTTAGTCTGGCATATCTAGTTTGTGGTGGAAAAAACGAAGAGCTAAGAGCTTCCAGACAACACAGTGCAGAGCATCACAGATTTGCACGTGAAGGAAACACGTTAAAGCGGTATTAGACTTGCACAGAAGAATGGATGATTATTTAAGTCAATATTAAAGAGTTGTAGCGAGAAGTAAATATAATAAATTATAATAATGAAACCTGCAAGAACACAAAAGGCTGAATCAGCCTGATCAGAGTAACCTTGCAGCAGAAAACATCAACTGGAACACTGCCAAAGCCAACCTAAAAGTTTGAGAGCAGCTGCTCCTTTAAAATAATTATGCAATATATTAGTATTTTAAGTCTTTGTATCCTTTTGTTTTCAAGTAAGATGGATAAATCTACCTTGTTTTGCATTTAAAGAAGTTATAAGAGAAGATAAATCCTTGCATCCACACACTTTTTCTAAGATGTATATCACAATAAGATGCCTGACAAATGTTACTTACATATTCACACTTCTTCTTTGGTACTTAGAAAAAGAGGTATAGACAATCTGGGAGCACAGCAACCAGTAAATATGATGGTATGATGTTGGTATGCAAAATTACTGTCACGCAAATAAAGCCTGCATAGTGATGCTAAAAGGAAACAACACATTAAAAAAAAGTTCATTACTTCTTACGCGTTCAACAGACCTGGAAAGCAGGCAGCAACTGTGCTCAGTATAAAACACGTGTTCACGCCAGAAAGTGTGTGCCCTTCATCTTCCCGTAGTCTGAAAAAATCCCCAAGTTACTCTAATCTTTCCTCACAGGCCCTGATGTCTAACCTTTTTATTACTCTTGTTGTCCTCCGGCCTCTCTCCAACCTTACCGTATTGCGTTGCCAAGAACTGGGCAGAGCTCTCAGGCGAAGACTTCACAAGTCCTATGCAGAAATTAATAGTTACCTATCACATCATTCCATTACACCTGGTGTTACATAGCTATATATAGATCTAGCTATACATAGAGATATCTCCTTTGTGTGTGTGTATGCAGGTAGGTACATTTTAAACAAATCAGCAGGTGATTGGCTCATTCCTCTCACGTCCCACAGCAATCCCTAAATCTTCAGCAGAACTGGTGCTAGCCAAGTCCTGGTTTTAGTGTTATATTTCTGCTTACATTTAGTAATTCTCATTTGTCTTTTTAAATCAATTATGAACACTCTTCTAACACATTAAAAACAATTAGGAATTCCAATTTTGTCCTCCACAGTGCTTTCAGATCTTACAAGTTTAGCATTGTATTTCCTATTTTAAAGTGTCCAGTCTCCAAAGAAAAAAGTTGACTCAAAACAGACCCAAAGCAGACCACGATGACACTTCATTTGAATTGCTCTCCTAGAGCAGCTGCAGGACTTTTTTCCCAACTATTTCAGCATCCACCTACTTTTTCACCTAGACCATGTTCCCTAAGTTGGCTAATAGGAATATAAAGCAAAATAGCATAAACATTTTTTAAAAGTCAAAGTATAATGCCTCTACTCCTTCTGCTTCTTCCTTTCCTATTCAATTGTACAGAAGACTATGAAGTGAGATTGTAGAAAAGCAGAAAAATAAATGGAAATACTTCAGATTCTTGGTGAAGTAACAGTCCTGTTCAAGCCAAAATTCTGTTACTCCCTTCTGCAAACTAATTCGTAAAAATTAAAGAAGGGAAAAAAAAAAAAAAAGAAGGTTCAGGAAAGACTACATGGCCCATCAGTTATAAGGCACAGAATTCTGTCTTCTCATCAGACAGCTGAAGTGGAAAGATAAAATGAGTAATTCTGTAAGCTCAAAGCCATGAAGCTTTGTACATGAAAGCATATTGCTTTAATACAGCTCACATCTTACCCAGCAAGTTTACCCTAACCATCAAAGAGAATATGAAAATTATTTCACAGTAAATTCATGAACAAAGAACTAATATTTAAAAAATGTCTAACTTTGAAGGAAAAATAACAAAAGAGCATTACCAACTCCCAGGGAATCTTCTACAGGAGAATTTCTAGCTGCTGTAGCTGCCAATACAAGTGGCTGCTCAAAAAAAGTTTCCATTTTATGTACAGAAGTTTTTTTGCTAAGGAAGAAAATGTCTTGGTGAAAAGATACATGAAGTTCTCTAGCTTCCATCCTTCCTTATGTTGTCAATTCTCTAAGCCATGAGAACACCACACCATCTGGAAAGACTTTTGGAGATCAAAAGAAATAAAGAAATACTTCCCTCAATTTGGGAAAGAATAGGAAATCAAATAGAAACGCGGAACACAATACAAATGTTCCAAGCTCTGGCTTTTAAAGAAAACTGAATCAGAATAGGCACAAATAATATCTTCTTCTCAGCACTTACTGATTTGGGGCTCATGATCTAGTGGGGCGTTCTTCCCCACTTTCGTACCATAAAACTGAAGTAAACAAACTTGTGAATTCCTTGAGGGAAACGAAGTATTTTCTCTTGTATTTTCCAACTTAAAACTCCCACAGCACTCAGTGGGAAAGGGGGGATATATAAAGTGGGAAATAAAAACAAACCTGAACTATTTTAGTTAAGGAGCCCACAGAATAATTACACAAGATATGTTTGGATAATACTTCATCTCCTAAGCAAAAAGTTATGAAAGACTGAATCATATTATATAACTTCTTCAGCTCACTTCATCTTCGTAATTGGGAAAGTGAGATCTTCAGTAGCAATCACTGAAAAAATAATGCAGTATAGAATGAAGAAGACAAATTGAACAAGACACATTTTTTTTATTCATAAATAAAGCCTTTATCAACTGCACAATTTTGAGTGTCTAACATCAATGTAAAAGTAACATGTGATGATGATTATACTTGAGAGCTACACATTTTTAGAAACTGAATAAATACATCCATTAAAAAGAGAGGAAAAAAAAGCCCATTCTAAAATATCCTGCAAAACAGGAGACGAAATTACAGGTGGAAAAGACCTGTGGAAATATTGATTTCTACTCTTAATACAGAAATAAGAAGAGCTGTTATTAGAGGAACAGCTTTTTAAGAGTGACATTTCAGACCAATGCAAGCACCCAATGGGAGGAGGAAAAACCTTCTTAGCACCACCTGTGTTTGTGAGTGTTGCCCCCCCATCCCATCACCCACAGGGATCTGTAGTCAAGCTAAACGAGAGATTCCTCAAGTCTCCTTCTTACAGCGTAGAGTCTCTGCACTTTCAAACTGACAAGCACACAAACAAGAACAAGTTTTTAAAGGGACTTGTAAGTTATTAATTCACTCTACTTTATTACCTGCATTTCAGACAGTCACACCCCTCCTATCACAGATCCACACCAGAAGTTTCTCAATGGACCAGAAGCAGCTGAAGACAGAGAAGTGTGAATACAAGCCTATGTTGGGTGTCGCATTTGGCAGATTTAAAGGCAAGAGCAAGCATCAGTTTTCATGCAAAAAGGCTCCACCCACACCTTAAAACCAGATGATTTTAGCTTTTTGCTTGTTATTCTTGAGAAGTATATTTTCAACTAGCAACCAAAAACTCCACTTAACAACAAGACTTTCCCCAGAAGAATACCATTCATTTCCATTGCATCTTTCCCAAGGGAGGGGAGCAGAGGAGAGAATCCAAGGGAACACACTTCCCCCCTCTCTCTTTTATGTAGGTGTGATGAGTCCCTTCCAAAATGACTCAGGGGCAACAAAGGAAAGATGCTTTTCCTCTTTCTCACGTCTGTTCATGGTCAGATCTTCTAAAAGCAGAGGTAAGAGCAAGGTCCCCTTCCAGCCACACCGGCAGAGTAACATCAGTAGCATGGGAAGAAACTAATCCTGTCACCATTTCAGAGGCTTCTGTACACAAGTGGGGGCTCTTGCCACTTCTGTGAAATCTTATGAATACGCAGCTCAGCCAGGGGTGATACATTTTGCAGCCAAATTGACTACCTTATTCAGAAAACAAGTAGCCAGAAAGCATAGTCAACAGTCTGTGGCACAAAAGTATTTTATTTACACACAGCAGACAAGATCAACCTGTCGAACAAGCTCAGTTCTTGCATTACCAGATGATGACAACGCACGGCATGCCAGCTCGGAGGTCTGAAAACTTCAAGCAAATGAAATGCCTGGAAACTCTTACTTCAGAGATACCCCATACTCCCATTGCTTTTTTCCTCTTAACTAACACATCACAGTTCAAGGAGAAAGAATTCTCTCTCATTCCCCATCTCTCCTGAACCTATACACTTGGTTTTTTCTTTCTTCCTTAATTTTGCTACTCCCTCAATTTTCTCTTATTGCCCAGAGCAACATTTTCCTCAAACACCTGAAAAAGGTCTTTCCACTCATCATTTCGCAATGCATGTTGAGGATGACACACAGGAGAACTGTGTTCTATTGCCAGAAGAAGGCACTTTTTGAGTAACTGAGTAATTTGGCAAGACAACTACAAATTTTTAAGCGCAGGGAACCAGTTTGTCTACACTCCCCTGCCCTACTTCACACTGTCAATAAAGTCCCTACTTTCAAAAACATACTAGGGTTTCCATTAGAAATCACATAATTTAAAAGAGAATATAGGAAGAGCTGCTTCAAGATCAGAAGAAGTAAGTCCTACTTTTTCAAAATGCAAAGATGTAAATATCTTGAAAACTTGTGCTGTACATCACAACCAACCTGATCAAAATTACACGAAGCACAATAAGAGAGGAGAGGGTGGCTATACCATGCTGAGAATATATTTAATGATAGCTAAAGGAGAAGAGGTATGATGTGAAAATGGCTGAATAATGGTTGACAAGGATGACTAAGCTGAACACGTGAAACAGAGCATCTTGTTGGACGCAGAGTAGTCTTCTGAGCAAACTGGCCAAAACGCATATGAGGTCTTATGAAAAAAAAAGAAATGGGAGAGACAAAGTAAACACTGCACTTGAAACGCAGCAGACAGGAACAAAGGAGCAAGCCCCAGGAGAAGGCAGCATCTCAGAAGACAGCATAGATAATGATGCTGCTTGAAAGCATGCAGAAGACAAAGTCTCTCGGAGAATCTGCGAACTATTACTCTACTACACAAACAAGACGATAATGGAGACCTCAGAAAGCACAGCATTTGCAGACAATTGGTCTGTTGTCTACAAAGTTTTTACCAAAGTAAGTGAGGGCAAAAAAAATAAGTCCTCACTAAGGCAAAACTTTGTAAAGTCTGATTTAGTTGAAATACTTACCAACAACCTACTTGTTCCTGCAGAAATAGAGGTAGCAGTGGCAAAAAAAAAAAAAAAAAAAAGGGAAAACCAATCAATGACAAAAAAAGTCAGAGTACAAAATAGAAAAGATTACATCTGGGAAGAATATATGCAAGTAAAGGCTTAAATTATTATGTGGGATGTTCCCAAGAGTGTATAAATTCATTCTAAACATAATAATGATTAATTTTTTGACAGCAACATTAAATTATTTACCAAAAATACTTATCATTACATTTGTTACTCAGTATAATAGAAAAATTTTATCTATTAAAAGTACAGTTTCAAGAAAGGCAAGGACAAATGTTTCAATGTATATTTGTTTTCTTGTGCTTTTCATCTCATTTTTTAATCACACATACCAGAATTTTTATTACCCATGCACAACAGCAGACTTTCCTGTATTATTATATCCTATATCTTCCCTCTAACTCTGCAAAGTACCAGTCCTCTACAGAAGACACCAATTTCTTAATTCAGCAGGGAAACTTCTGACCTATGGACTCATTTACTTTCATTCACTTGAAACTGGTGAGAATAGAGTAGCTATGGTTGGTTGGTTGTTTATTTTGATTTGTTGGAGGGGTTTTTTGGTTTGGGTTGGGTTTTTCCCAGAGTAGAAAGTATGGCTTATTAGAACTGAGCTTATTAGAAAAGTCCAGGCTGAAAAATACCATTCATCCTTAGCACAAAGGAATTTTGTTTCAGGATTAACTTTTTATTTAAAAGTACTGACGTCTCTGCTTATCATAAAGCAGCCTTTTGTTTTTAAACGGAAAATTCAACTAAGAGAATTTTGCTCTGCACTGACCCCTCTATTCTTCAAACGTGGAAAATATTTACCTAAGTGTATGGACTGTTGCCGAAACTAGGGTGTTGGAATACACCAGCCTTTTAACATAATTAAAGAGAATATTATAAAACGGGGAGAAATCTAAGGGTTGGTTACAAAACACGTATTCAAAAGTGTACACTGGAATTATACCATTAAATCCCTCAGCATTAATGTAATTTAAGCGTTTAACATGAATTATGTACAAGTTTTGATAAAATGTGATAGCCGTTTCTGGAGTTTGAATGATACACATTTATGCAACATAATCACTAGTTTTGCAAAAGTTCCTCTGTCTAAGACAGAACCTTTTAAGAACATTTCTGGATGTACCATCATGAAGAAAAGACACAAAATGCCTAATAAGAGGAACAGAAAAGAAGATGCATAATTAGTTCTGAAGAAGACAGAACTGAAGCCAGAGATATAACCCCCCAACCAAATTTTCTTAACTATTGCCAATAAAAGCTGAAGAAAATCAAGCTATTGACTTACATGCTTTAAATATATCAATCATGACATATTCATCTATATTTACTCTTTTAACTCTATTAAGCAAGTGCATAGCACCCATACCATATTCTGCAAAATCTTCCAGAACATCAACATCACAAACCAACACAACTTTCAAATTACATGCTACACCATTCCTACCACAGCAATTAACTTAGCAACGTAATTCTCGCCTTTTCACGTGTAAGATGTCACCGTTTGAGCAAACGGTTAAGAAATATTTTCTGTATCACATTTTAAATAACCTTTGTAAAGAATGCTACTAAGCATTTTCTATTTTTTGCTGTTTACCACGGCTGCACTGGTTTATCAGTCAAACTGTCGAGAAATTTGATTAGTTACCTATTTTAAACACTTATGCTTAGAAGAGAAACATTTAGTTTACATTAACCAGATCATGCTAATAAGATGCACATGCATACACACACACAGTACAATAGACTGTAAATAAGTTTTAACAGGGATGTACAGCTGTAAAAAAGGAGACTAAATTATATTTTGACTTTTCCGCAGTTTTAAAAACGACATCTTAACCCAAATGCTTTTACTTAACTAATTATAGATTTTATGTTAAATATTATATGCTTTCATTGCTTTACTCATCCATAAGGCTACTGAAGGGAAGAGAACCTGCAGCTATTTAAGAAATATGTTTTATTCTTCCCCATTCAAACACAATCATAATTTGTTTTGTGAGAGATATATATATCTATATAAGTGCAATACTCATTAAAAAAAAAGGAGACACTGCCTTGAGTTTGAGTACTGAGACAGCCCAAAACTGCAAAGTGCTAATAAATTATATTTTAAGAAGAATAGGTGTTGGGGGTTGTTTGGATTTTGTGATTTTTGATTTGTTTTTTTTTTTAACAACTGTGATTGCTCCTATTTCAGGAATGCCCTTATCAAATCAGTATCACAGCATGCCAAGCGCTGCAAATATGTTTGTGTGCATATATGCATTAGTCCCTCCTCCAAAGAGCTTACACTCCAAAATAGACAAGGAAAAGCAATGGTTACAATGGGAACAATGTCACCATTATATACTTTAGAAAGGCAGTAAGACTCGCCCTGCCTTACACAGAAAGCCAAACAATTCTCCTAAGTCTCTAGGTGTCACCTTATATAAAAATACCTATTTGCCCACAATGACATTGAGACAAGGGGCACAGAAAAAGTAAATCATGACATAAATTTGCTCTGCCTTTCCATGTGGCACTGCCTTCTTAACCAGAGCCTTATCTAATGAGTTAGGTAGGCTCTACCACAGATCCCTAAATCCAGCGACTGGGCAGTTAAAACATATATAATAAAATGTTCAACGAAAAGAAAAAAAAAATCTGGTTTTTGCAGCATAAAGAATCCCAGAGTTTGAGCTTGCACTCCCCCCAACTTATTTATATGTTCATCCCTTCAATCTTCTTAGCCAGCCTTCCAGCAGTATATAAAACAATTCAGAGACTGACAGGATCAAAGCAGCAGCCAGAGGGCCAAGACCAATAAGTTGCATTTGAGTAAACCCTTACATGATATAAACAAAACAAACAAAAAAATACCCACACCTAAAGACTGTGGACTTCTAGAAAAAGATACAATCAAATGAAGGATGCACCCCAAATGTGTACTATATACCTACTTCAGCAGCAAAAACCTTACTTGAGAAAATAAAACTTCTATGACGCATGTTAAATAACCCAACACCTACTCCTCCTCAAACAATAAGGATTTAATTCTGTTTAAACTCCTGCTTTTTTGAAGTGCAAAGCACTCATTAAAAAATAATTTAAAAATCTTTTATCACTTTTTACATCTACAGTCCTGAGATGACACTACTCACGACTATTACTACTACTACTAACCAAATATCACAATTGTTAGAGACACAGATTTATATCTATTTTCCCATAGTAGCTTTTCATTCTAGGTTGAAAAAAATTATGAATTTCCAAAATCTTCTGCGAACAAAACTATCATTTTCAAAAGACACTTGCAGTTAAGCAAACCATTGTCCAAGCAAGATTTTATACTCCTAAGTATTTGGGCAATGTATTGTCACATTGTTATTTTTCACAAACCAGGTTTTAAGAATTAACAATTACCATAATTCATAGGCATTTTGCTGTTTTAAATTAGATCTCTTCCTTTATCTAAGAGGAACATTAGTCCCTCCAAAAGACTCCTGTTTCAGTAGACAGAAGATTTACTTTAAATGTCTTATAAAAGTCCCCATGATGCTCTTGAAGGATAA
Source organism: Cephalopterus ornatus (assembly GCA_013396775.1). Lineage (NCBI taxonomy): Eukaryota > Metazoa > Chordata > Aves > Passeriformes > Cotingidae > Cephalopterus > Cephalopterus ornatus. The sequence goes on along the minus strand of VZRE01005948.1, from coordinate 485,356 downwards.
ATCTCTCACACTTCAACCTCGTTACCAGTTTTCTAAGAAGGCTTTCTTATTTTGGATTTTAGGAGAGGTCAGAGGAGCTGTTTCCCTCATGGACACCAGCTTAAAATCCCCTCAGAAGAAGCCCTCAGAAGGCAGATAAGTCTGCTGCACACAGATGAGTGCAGTAACAGCAACTGTGATAAATTTCACAGCATGACCACCAATAAAACAGTGAGATTAAGCCAGCTCTAGTGAAAAGACAGACCTGTTCCTGTTCTTCCAGAGCAAACTCTATCCATATTAAAGAGTTCTGAAAAGTAAGCCATAGGCATGCGAAGGACAGCCTCTGCCTCCAGGCTTCAATGTTTTATCTTTGTAACTTTTTTAAAACTTGCCTTTAACTACCATTTTCTAAAACACCTAATAAAAGCTTTTAAGGGAAGCCTGGTATTCCTGTTGGTCATCACAAATGCACACTCCTCCTCTCTCTTGAGGAGGTCTTGCCATACCTGTCCTTTACAACTCTTATATTAAATCAGACATCAGTAAACTGATGACACAGGAGATGTGTCAATAAGAGAAACAAACTTCTATGTGTTTTTTCCTTTCAGATGAAGCAATACTCAATACAATTACTGACTTGGGGCAGTGAGAATGCCACTTAAACCACTAAACTTATGTCTTTGTTTTCCAGAACTGTGGAGACATTGTACCATTCATTCTATTAATCCTATAATCTACAACAACAGTTTCTGGTTTGGAAGACATCTTCGCAGGGCAGTGGGCAGCCTAGAGAAAACTAACAGCTGCCTAATCCTTCAGGGAGTTTCTCCAGCTGTAGGTTGAAAAATGAGTGAATGCTGAACTTGTTCTGTGAACAGACAACTTCAGCCTCTCACACTGTCCTGTCAGCTACTTTGCAAAAATGTGGTAAGACAGATTGAAATTCTGCTCCTGGTGTAAAACTAGTCCTTAGTTAAACTGTACCAAAACTCTCCAGAAGCTGGTCTAAAGGGAAAAATAGATGCAGTTGTAAGGGTATGTCATACACATGGGAATAAAATTATTTTATACCGATAATAAATTTTTGGGTAGAAGTCAACATCAACATGAAAATCGTCCTTCTTCACTATTGTGTAAGTAGAACAAATTTTACTGACACATTCAAAACAACACTGAAAATTAAGCTCTTAATTAAGGAAGGGCATTCACAGCAGTTAACATCTACCAAAAGACTTCCAGAAGAAAAACAAAAACTTCAACTCATTAACCACGTTTCTACCCGTAACAAAATCCAGACCAGTCGCAGTAAACTTGAGACAGACTGATCTTGTCACACTGTCACCCTCTAGAATGATACAGTGGCAGCTTCAAGGGGAAAGACTTGATTCAGGCTCCTAAAAAACAAATCGAATGCTTCAGAGACATTTGTGTCAATTCAGCATGTTTCTAACCTACAACATAGGCGGGACTATAAATCCTGCAGGACGTTATTGTTGGTCTTGGCCTAGGCTGGTATGTCAAGAAGTTGAGGGTACCAATCCAGTAAAATAAAACAGCAAGCCTTCTGGAACCAATTCCAAGTACTAAAAGAACAATACAGTATTCTAATCTATTAGTATTTGGGCAAGAAGCTACACAAAACTGGATTTTTAAAACCAATTTAAACAAAAACTCTGATCTCAAATGTATTAATATGGATAGCTACAAAGCTGCCTCTGTTTCACAGACAAATGGCTTGCACACAAGCAATTTAAAAAAGATACAGGAACATCTTCTAAAGTACCAGCTATGACAACTTGTATTATCAATTCCTAATTGATAAAAACAGGGACAGTTTTACAGAAAAAAAACTAAAGTGAGGCAAGGAAAAAAAAAAAACCTTAAACTACTAGCTTTTGTCTTGCACTGGCTAATCTGTTAAAGTAGGCTTTACATTTATTTAACTGTAAATCTATATGGCGGGTTCCATCCCCAACCAAGCAAATACGAACAGCATTTCATGCACTGTCCAATCTCCACATGTTTCTGTAACTACCCAGGGAACAAACTGTTCTAATACCAAACCTGAGAAATCAGAACGGCAGGGATATAACTTCTAGAATGTGACTTCAGTAAAAACCTTTGACGTATGAATAAAATCATGCTACATATCATCTTTCAAATGAAGCAGGTTTAAGGGGAGGGAAACAAAATAATACTGAAAGGTGGAATGCAACCCTGGACATTACCCAGTAACTTGCCACACTTCCCAGATACACGGCAGAGGTCCAACCTAAACAAAGTAAAGTTGCCCATGTTAGCAACAAGTGATTTGGAAACACATCTTTTCCAGGACATGGAGAAACCTCTAACAACTAATTTTGTTAAATGATGGATTTCCATTTTTCATTTAAGAAACGTACTCCTACAATTGAAATAGCAAAACCAGTTAATTTTCTTTTCCTCCTGAATTTCACTTTATTTCTTCCAGTAGGGAGGGAGTGCAAGAAATGCACGTGGGTTCCTTTTTTATTTGTTTAGTAGAAAAATGAATGAAGTTGCCAATGTTCTTATAGAAGCTGGTATATAGTATGGCAGTATACCAAAAGATCTTTAGCATAAAAAAGGAATTAATATTTACTTAGGATTCCTACCCTTAAGGAAAATCCTGCAAGACATTTGTAAAAAAAGTAACAGTAAGTAGGAAAAAAAGCACATACTATCTTAAATAAACTGAAGTTAACAATATGAAAAAAATATTCAAAGTGCGTAACTCTTTGCAGCAGAGTCATAAAAAGAAAAGGAAAAGGTCACTAAAGTATTTACAAAACTTGTTTTCACACACGAATCAAAATATTACTGTGTTTTCCATCTTGGCTTTGGAAGCCATTAAGTGAAATTAATTATTTACATGTTTTGTTCTTTTTCCTCCACACAGAAGATGGATCTTGTCTTGTTACCTCAACATTACTGGGTGCAAAACTATCCCTTTTCAAAAGAACACCACCTTGTAAATTTTATCTTTTTGTCAAGAAAAACTAATGTTATTTTAAAAGGTTAATCTTTGTTATCTTTCAGTGAGCCTCCTACTACTCAAGGCATCTTTCTAATACTAACTCAAAACTTATCAGAAGTTTCTCCAGGTTTTAAACATTTAAGATCAAACACTTTAATCACCTCATTTTAAAAAGTAGTGTCACATAGCGTCAAAGAAAAGTGAACAGACAGTGTGAGAACAGAAAGGATCTGCATAGCTTGCTTTTTCTTTTTCTACTTCCACTTACTGTAAGAAACCAGGCAGGGAAGTCCAGTTGAAACTACAAGCCTAACAAAACTTTAGCAGAAAATGAGAACTAGCTCCAGAAAGTCCTTAAACCACACGAAAAATAAACAGAGATGAAACTAAGAACAAGGAAGCTAGCTTAGCACCATTCTGGAAAGCTGTGACAAGAAATCTATTTTCTAAGATAAAAATGAGCAGAAAGATGAAGACTGAACTTCTGAAACCCAAATAAGATTTTTGGGGGAAAAAAAAAAAAAAAGGCAACACAGAGGAACTGCAGGCCTATGAGTCAGACTTAGAAAGAATTACAAAGAGCCTTCCAGGGAAGAGTATCTGAGCTACTCTCAAGGCTGTGAAAGCTGTTTTCTGTACCACAGGGTACTTGGGCAAATGAGAGTCTATCACAAACTCTTGGTCTTTTAAATACAGTTCAGTAGCCTAATCAGAAAGCTCTGGGCCAGCATGGTACGTACAGTTGCCTAATCGCCGTGGTTTACCTGCGGGCTATGGAAGCTGGAGCCCAATCCCCCGGGCGGCGGGAGCACCTGGGCGGGAGTGGCCGCGGGCCGAGGCTCCGCCTGAGCTGTCCAGGGCTCGGGTGCTGAACAGGTTCTGTCCGGGGAGGGACCGGCCCGGGGCGCCGGCTTCTCCTCTCCTTGGCTTCTACGGAGGGTGCATTCAACCCCGAACAATTTATCCTTGATTACCAGTCGTTTGTTAACCCTGCCACTAAGTGCAGTTAGCCAAATACCACAACAGTGACGCGAACATATATTAATACATGAGGTCTGTCTTCTGCAGTCGGGCCAGAATCCAGCCCTTTCAATGGTTTTTACTCTAGGCCTTTGGGCAAGATTCATGGCTTAAGATCAGAAAGATAAAAATTTCATTTTGTGTACCAGGATGATGAGGTATATGGAAACGTAAAGAAACCCTGAAATTCCCCTCTCTTTATACAGCACCAGTGCCAATTTGTATAAACAGTCACAATGGTGCTTTGTCTGTGTTACCGAAAGGTTTTTCACAGCCCAAACAGCTGCTTTGAGTTTTAAAGAATAATTGCTTCTGGCTTTCTTGTCTATACAAGAAGCAGCAGCTTCAAGTTTACTAGCTAACAGAAACAATAACACTAGATCACTCTCTACACAAGTCTGTTTTTAATGAATTCTCTTACCAATCTATCCTCCTGAATCTGGCTAGGCAGGCAGCCACTGACAGAAACAAGCAACTTGAGTTTTTAAAGACAGTTGCTTTATTGTTAAATGATGCTTTCTTCATTACCATCCTGGTCCTTTTCTGTCATTTAGCACACTGGAGCTTTCTACAAACCTAATTCAAAGCAGATGGACAAAAAAAAACTGAGATACTGAACTCTAACAGTGCAATAAATGCCCTTTCAGTTACATTTTGAAGTTATATACATCAATGAAATTGTATCTAATAGCTAGAGAGAGTCAAGCACAATTAAAAAGGAAAAAAGAACCCTTCATATTTGTAATGAAGAAAGAGCTACCTGTTAATAAAAATGCATCCAATGCAATTTTCTGCATTCAAAATTGGGAATCAGTTGTGAAACACTAAGAGTAATTTGTTCGCTAGGAATTTTTCCAATGGCAAAATTACTTGTCAAAATAAAATACCTGAGGAAATCCACGGTTTTCCATTAAGAAATTAAGAAAGAAAAGATAAACACCACCACTTGGAATGGGCTAAACACAGCTGATCCTGCATTCCAATGCCAGGAAGGAACTGTTAACCCTAAGGTCTCTTCAAGTGCTAAGAACATTAACAAGGAAGATTTTGCCCACACATCACTCATTAGAGTTCTGTCTGTTCTTGTAATCCCTTTTGGGTAAAATTTTGGGGAAAAAGTCATTGTATGCCTATTAACCTAAAAATAACCATGAAAATAATTTATAATATCAAATGGCTTTCCAACACACTCTATGAGAAAGGAACATGCAATGTTAAAGTATTGCATACAACAATAACTGTTGTACCTTTCCTCTGTATTTACCTCTCTATGGACAAGTACTTGTAGTGATACTCCTGCTCCTCAGTTACTGCCATAGCATTTACTGACTTTCAGAGATAAGAAAGCACCATTAAAATTTGCTTGCAGTTTGTAGCCTTCTGCAGAGGGCTACAAATCTAACAATTTAAGAATCTGAATACTGAGATTACAGAAAGAGCTCCTTTCCTTCAGAGGAGGAAGGAATCCTTGTCAGTTATAGATGACAACTCCAGACAAGTGGGATTTTGCTCTTCAAGGCAGATTTGTGAGTATAGCAAAAGTTCTGCACGTGTAAGATTCATTGACTTGAGTAAAGATGTCTTCATAGTGGTTTAGCTTTACCAGTAGCTTAAAAATATCATACCTAGTACATTTATCATCACCTCCTGAAGGAGCACAAGGCTAAATATGTCGGAGAGAAACTACAGGAGGAAAAATGCAAGAAAAATAAGGTACTGTCTTGAAGCTTTTCTTCCTTTCTTACTTCTATATGAAATTTCACGTCTGAAATTGAATTGCAAGTGTGTAATTTTGAAAATTTACAAATCCTTAAAGCACAAACAGAAAACCAATAGGATTAGAACTTAATATGTTGATATTTAAGTTCCAAGCTTTAATGCCTTGTGCTATATGCGCAGCATATTTACATGGTTAGATCTTTGGGGAAGCAAGTTTAATCAGTTTTAACTCATCTGTGCTTCAAAATACTGCTCATGAAAATTTACATCACAATTCTCAATATGGCGGAAATGCAAGTTAGAAAAGCTGGAGACAAGAAAATACCTAAAAATAGATCCCTAAAATAAAGAATTCAATCAAAATGGCCCCTTTTCTCTTTGATATAGAAATTTAGAATTATCTATCTCAGTGTGTTTCTCTTCAGTGTTACTCCTCCATTAGCACTACAGGTATATAACAACTTCTAGATAAAACTAGGATAATGCAGTTAAAATCCAAAATGAATATAATACCCAAAATTATGTCTTTCAAGTGAAAAAAGAAACAAATCCAAAACTCAAATACTGTTTTGGCTTTAAATATATTTTTAAGATCCAGCTAAATCAGTATTTCCGCACATTTACTTTTGTTTTCAACAGGACTTCAGTTACTAATAAAGGTGTCGCAACTAAGATGACTAATCCACACAGAAAACAGCAAAAGGGCAGGGAAAAGGAAGAAAAAAAGGAGAGGGTCTCAAAAAGTGACACAAACAGAGCTTTCATGTCACAGGACTGTAGTTTAAGAGACTGGAAAACAACTGCATCAGCACTCACATCCATGTATCCTGATTCCCTCTGAGTAATGTAACAAACACCATTATTTTGTAGAGATCTTTCCTCCTCTTTCTTGCTTACAAATTTGGCATCCTTTCCTGAGGATTTCCTGTGAGGGTAACATTTGCTGGGGTGCTTATGTTCTTCACTCATTTTAATTCTGCATCTTTGTTGATAGCGTCAGGCCATTGTTGAATACAAACATTTGTTTTAAAACATATTTCAAAGAATGCTTGCATGCTACAGCTACCTAAGTTTTACAGTTAAGAATAGGCTGGCATGGGACACAGTGTTAAATAGCCCAGAGATAGTGCAAATCCATGATGAGAAAATGAAGAGAAATGGAATCCCTAGAGGTGCATCTTATAATTAATATTTTGCAGCACTTCGGAAAATACAGAACATGTTACAAACATTACAGCTAAATACAAGTAGAAACGTTTGACTACTTCCAAGCATTGAAGAGGCTTCCTCACGTGGGCAAATTATGCATCACTCTTGCATTCTTAACCTGCAAGCTAAGGTACTTGTTGAACAAAACAAGGGGAAAACCAGAATAATCCCCAAATTGTTGTCATCTCATCTAGACCAGAATACCTTCAGGTCTCCCATTCTCAGTTCATTATAGTAGAGCTAGTAGGTACAGTAATTTCCAATACTAAAAACGCCATGTAGCCCACATTCTCCAGTGTATGTTTTCAACATTGGTGAGGTACTGGAACACATTGCCCAGAGAAACTGTAGGTGCCCCATCCCTGTAAATGTTCAAGGCCAGGTTGGATGGAGCTCTGAGAAACTTGATCTCGTGAAAAGTGTCCCTGTCCATGGCAGGGGGGTTGGAACTAGATGATCTTTAAGGTCTCTTCCAACCAATCGTTCTGTGATCCTACATTAGCCCAGCACCCTGTTTCTCAGCATAGTTAGCAACCCAGGTGTGTCACCAAACCAACAACATGGCTGTATAGCTTTTCAGACTCAGAAAACCAACAGCAATCAGTACCATCCTGCATCCTCCTTCAACACCAGTCTATTCTCTCCATACTACACCTGCCATTTTCATTAGTTAAAGAACAATTCGTGGTATGGCAGAGATGGAAGGATCAACTTTAGGATAGCAAAATATGAGAACCAATTCTCCAATTCACTTCAACAGGGGTCCACTTCATTTTTTTTTATGCTTTTGGCTACTTCTAGCTTTGCTGCCAAGTACATGTTTTCCATCAATAAAATACCAATTCACCTAAGATGGAGGTCAATATCATTAACCTATTATTAATAATCAGGCAACAGCCATACATAAGCAAGTATTTTGCAGAGAAAGACTGACATGTCTGTTACAACAAATATAAGACAAGTCATACTTAGCATTGATAAAGACTATTCAGAGTAGATTTTTTTCCCAAGAGTTGAAAGAAATTACAGATATTCATTTCTACTGACTGTTCTAAAAGCAAGGACTACAGCTAAGGTCCTGGAAATCTTTTGCTCTGACAGTAAGTAAGTAAGTTAAAAGGTCAAATACTGAACAAGTTTTTAAAAGAATGATTTAGCCACTGGTCAAAGCTACATCTAGCCAACTCCTAAAAGAGAAACAACACTGGCCAGAATCTAAAAATTAGAATGCTTTTGAGAACTGTTCCATGACCTCAGATTCTGTGACAAGATAAGCACATGCGGATAGGAAACATTAGTATGTGTGGATAGGAACAATCTCAACACTGCTGTCAGTCCAAGCAGTCTTCAGCAGGCTTAATTCTAGCTCTCTTTTCATAAATTAATACATTTCCCCAACGTATTAAACAAATTAGCGTCAAGAAATTACATCATCCAAGCTTAAAACTCTTTCAAGCATTTCTTCTAAATAAAGCTTTAAAGCAAAATCTTTAAATACATATAAAAGGTTGGTTGCCTGCACACCTACCTGTAGAGGGAAGTCCAGCCCACTAGAAGGAACTTTTGCCCTCCTGCTCTGAATGTGTTCATCACCTCCTTTTGATCTGAACACAACTGTGTGCTTTACAACTGGGGGAGATACAAAGAAAAATAACCTGGGCCGAACAAGTCATTCATTTCCCACACTTGCACAACATAAAATACATTATTTGCATTAGCCTTCTTATTTCTTTGTTTGCAGCAGAACTAGTCCCATGTTTCCACAGAACATTTCCTCCACTCCCTAGTTTTATGCTGTCACTGGATCTTGATCTTATCAAGTGCATGTAAACTAGTTTATTTTGGTACACAGTTTATTACGTTAGCAATGGAATCTGTATTTTCTCCAAACCAGAAGCTATTTCAGTACTGTATTTTATTTCAATAGCATTTTCAAAATCTTGGTTTTTCACATCCATGGTTACGAAGCAGCTCAATATTATATGTCTTTGAAAATGTTATCACTTACAAAACACACAAATTCACAGATATGAGACACTTGGATATAAACTAAGCCAAGGCTGAGCTGTAGTCAACATACAATTAAAATTAACTGAAGAGAAATGTATTACAATCCTTAAGAAGTGAGGCACTGCCTGTACACTTGTCATCTAGTATCTACACGTCACTCATCTAGTACGCGAATGTTAGGACAGCCAAATTAGATATTCAAAGGGTGTTTCTTTGATAGCATGCAGCCCTTTTACATATGTGATTTTCATGCTGGCTTCGTTCATGTGCTGTTCTAGTAGATCATTTCTCTTTAGCCAGCAACAGCCTTATGGCAGTATGGCCTGGGTAGAAAAGGTATTTTCTTCCTTTACACAGCACTTTAAAAATAAAGAAGGAGTTTTACAATTATGTTTTATTATTTCGGAATTGTAATTCATTAATAGATTACTAGAGCTTTAACAAAAAGTCAGGTCTTCTTTGCTCTGCTTTGTACTCCGAGAATCAAGCTACTTGTCATTCACTTAGCACTACTCCTATTATAAGAAGAAAACAATTATCTGTCCGCACTGATCTGACTGCCTCTAACAACCATTCCCACATGGTTAAGGGAGGGAAAAAAACCCAAAACCAAAACATTCAAACCAGCCCTAATTTACCATTAAAGTTGCAAAATCACAACATTCAAAAATTAGAAAGAAGAAAGTTGCATAGCTGACCCTGTATTTAAACACTTTACACCTGAACTCAGTCATCCTACCTTTCAGGAAACTTGAGCACAAACAGCTCTGAAGATGAATCGTGATTATCCAGTTTAAGAAACTGTAGGAGCCCTGAGCCCACTCTGCACAAGCATAGTACGCCTTCCAGTATTCAGACTGCAGGTGTGTGACTTTAAACTCATTCTTCCCAAAGGACACCACCACACACAAGAAAATGGACAGCAAATTCTCAAGTCTGGCATCTTAGGCTAATTCAGTCATCCTTGCTGATGCAGCAAAAAACAATGAGAAGAGGACTGACTCATAGTGAAAGCAGTTAAATTACCATAGAGAACTTCGTTTTACTATTGTCACTGTTCTTTATATTCTGGAGACCATCCATCATTATCTCTCTGAAATTTGCTTGACTGATGATGCTCTGATCTATTTGGTAACATCACAGCATTTTCTCAAGACAAGGAAGATTTTTTTTTCCCCAGACTGGAACTTCAATCCATATTCACACTCGATCCATATTAAACTGAAGAATAAAGGAGGAGTGATGTTCTTCATTCCACAATAAGTAAAGCTTCTAATAGCTGCAGGAAGTCAGGATTCAAACACAACATGATTTTTAGGGAACTATCTTTGATTCTTGACAGGGATACAATCCATTTTGTAAGTTTTCTGAAAGACTATCACCAGATTGGTCCGGATTTCATTATACTAGAAATTTAAGATTCTCAAAATACTGCTTGTGTGTTCAGAATCTGCAGAAAAGCACCTCTACGCAGACTTTTCTCTTGCTGCACACGGACAACTTCACATCTATTACTGTATGCTCTGGCAGTTTTTATTTTAGCAGTATGGAACAACTGCATTTAGGTTACACAGCACAATTCAGCAAAAACCCATCCTTCAATTTTGTGTCAAATTCAATACTAAAAGACAGATGCACCTGTATTTTAATAAGACATGGGGTCTTCCTCTTTTTGCACTGAGTCCTAATAATTTGAAAAATGTGGTAAGTGCCCTAACTACATTTCAACTCAAAAAATTGTATATACACCTATATTTTAGGGAAAAAAAAAATCCAGGAGAATCATAACTAGGCTTCATTCTTTCCCCAGAGAATAGCCTTTATGCATGTTCTAACAATGTGCCAGTATTGACATAACAAAGGCTGTAATTTACTAGTATTGGTAGCATTCCAGATGCTCAACTAACCTCTCTATCTAAAAACTCCACCTTTAACTTTTAAAACTATAAGGAAAATGCAGTATTAATTAATCTGACAAAAGGATTAATTATGGGAGCCCAACTAGGAAGTGTTTTGGAATACCACTAGTTTTAAAAGCCATTTACAGTTAAAATGTTACCAAATAATTGCTTTCTACAAATAACACTTCATATGGAAAGCCAAATAAATTGTAACAGCTTATTTTTTCTTGCCATTATTCTTAGGTGAATTTATTATAAGTTACTAGAAGACACACATAGTGCATGCCAGATGAGAACTCTGTATTTATAGCACACTAAGTCAGTCAGCAAACAGAATCTACTAAAAATATCCCCAATGGTATGCAGCACACCCACCCTTTGGGGACTCCTCACAGACTGTGGTGGTCTGATTTTTAGGCAGAGCAGACAAGCAAAAAGAAAACACCCAGGTAGGTCAGTTCCTAAAGACAACTAATAGTAACAGAGTCAAATCCCACGCAACACTTGGTATTCTGTTTGGCAGGCAGTCAGACACCCTGAGCCCTATGAGATTTTCCTACGTGCTTCCTGATCTCTCTAGGTCAATACTATTCAATTTCCATGCAGAAAATAGAAGCATGTCCTCAGTGAAAGTGAGAACCAGCCTCATTCTTGCTATGGCTTATCCTCCCATTTTTGCATGCATCAGGAATTTGAAGCCTACCAAACAACAGACATCAGAGAGACCTGGATACACACCAAGACATCCTCATGAAAGTCACAATGATCATTTACAAAGGAAAGGTGGCCTTGGGAACACAGGCACTTGTTTAGGGATTATGCAACCCCAGATAATAGACAGCAAAAACACTTTCCTAGATGCTTAAGAAGTGCTTTTCTGGTTTCACTCAGGTAATTGTGATTTTATACAAATCCTTTTCTTCCGATTGGTAAGATGCATGTCTTTAAAGATACTCCACAATAAAAACTAAGAGCATTCAAAGGTTTCTCACTTTCTTTTCATGGGTTAAACATCCACAAGAAAAGCACACTCTGCTACCAAAGTAAACGAACACAATATGTAGAAATTACCATGCATCTCTCCTGAAACCAATTAAGCTATTAATGGGCAGTAGACACACTGCAGAAAATATTTCAAAAAAATATAAGATAGGTTGCATGCAAATAGCAGAGAAAACCTACCCAAAAATCTCCATAACGTTATTCAAAACTTAAAAGTTTCCTGCAAGAATAAGTCAGCAAATCAAGAACAGTTGCATGATCAAGTTTTCCATGAACAGCTGGCAAGAACAGGAGAGGAGAACTTACCCAAACAGATGTGTAGGCAACATGTTCTAAAAATAGTTTTGAATTTCTAGCAGTGACAAAAGGCTTTCTTTACAAGACAAAGAAATTACTTGGGAGGTTGTTGGAGACTAGTCTGCAATTACGTGACAAAACACGAAGAGAGACATCCTGTCAGAATATCAGGGTAAGATAGGTATTCAGAAGACATTTAAGAGGAAGGCCTTTGTTAGAACTGGCACTGCAAAGGCTCAATCAGGTCTTATCATTGCCTTGATAGCCAAAAGAAATATTTATATACACCATTACAGTTAGGTAGTTTCCTTTTCTGCAGATGGTTAACTATTTACATTTCTCCCACAGATGCAGTGCTGCTATTTTTTATTATTTGGCTTCTCCTAACCCCTTCCGTTTACCATGCAGGAAGACAAAAAAAAAAAAGAAGCCCTTCAAAGAGACTCTATCATACACCTCAGTCCTTACTTCACTACCCCACGCTCCTTATTACCTGTCTCTAACTGAAAGAAATGAAAGATGGCTCCCAGGGGCTTCAGGAGCACTACTAGAAGCTCCAAACAGTTCTTCCAGCTCACTTTGTCCAAACACTTAACATTTGAGACTAAAAGCATGCTCTAGACTGAGCTGGAGCAGGCAGCTGGTGGTGCTGGACCTCTTGGTACTTTTTCTTGTCCCCTCTTCAGGAGCGTTTACACCTTTGCTGCCAACCAGGAACTGTATGCTACACACTGAATGAGTGCAGGAACAGAAGAGCCCACTAAACATAGGAGCAGTGAGACCCTGAAAAGGGATTGGATTCCTCAAACTCGTTTGTCAGAACAGCTCTTCTGAAACCCCTTATCAACAGACTTATCCTTGGACTGCCTTCCTAGCACATTGGATTTTTCTATCTGTATTTTGGTTAAGGGGATGCTAATACATTTCCAAAAATCTCCCATATCTTCAGAGACCACAAAACTGACTCTTCCCTCTCCTTTGGAGTCAACTCATTGGTATAACTGAATAGAAAATGAGGCACACATCTATCTCTTCCCTCTCCACCTATGTGGTTGGAAAGTTATGTGTATGCATACAGATACGTTCATATTTCTCTCAGTTTTCAGACTGGCCTCCATTTTAACCTTCTGCAATCAGCACACTTCAGCCAGCCTCTAATTCTTCCAAAGTGGACAAACATGGATATGATTGTGTTTTGCTGGCACAGCCAAGTGAATAAAAATAAGTCAAAACACCAAAGCAGAGACAGCTCCTTCACTTTTACTGTTTTGCACCTTGTAAGACCTATGAAGTACAACAGCGAAATGCACATAGGATTTTTTTTTTGTGTTCACAACAGCAAATAGAAATGTTATCATACCTTTAAAAAAGGGTGGAATTTGTTTTAGCTTTCATTAGACTAAATTTTTACACTCTTTCCTCATTCGGAATGGCTAGGAAGCAATTTAGAGAAATACATCAAAGATTCACTAAAAAATTCCAACTGCCAGGAAGAGAAGGTACATCTAGTAGTACCAAGGCACACAGGCTGAAACTACAATAGCAAGTTTCACTGCTTCTAACGTGATTCCCACAGACAGGGTATCCCAACAGTCTCACTGCAAGGCATGCTTCACAGCACTTCTCCCAATTCAGGGGGCGAAAACCTCAGAGCGACTCCAATTCCTATGGCTGGTAAAATGGGAGCAGCATTGAAGTTTGAATCGTTTAAAAGTTTCATGATTTCTCAAAGCAATAGTAATTGTGTCATACTGGAAGGGAAGGGCAAGAAAGTGAACAAAAGATAGTCATACTCTCCAAAAAAAGGTGTGGGAAGGATGAAGAGAACCTCAAGAACATATCCAAATGCATCATATAACTAAACAGATCTGATGGGAAACAAAACAAGATGTGCCTTTCTAGTCAGTTTGAGAGATGTCTAAGAAAACTTCTTTTCTGAGAATTCACATAATTCTTCTACTGATACCTGCTTCCCACAATCCAGCTAGGAATTCAGGTTATAACCTGAGGCTTTCATAAAGTTTTTTTTATAGAATGAAGAATTGATTCATTACTTCTACCAGGTATTATTACAAACAGATGCTACTATAACATACGTATAAGGTTCCACCCATACCGTGCTATGTACATTCAGTAGCTAGTGATAAATCCTGCACTGTAAAGTACTTCATAAAAAAAGTCTGATCATTATTCGGCTTAAGAAGAATGTAACAAACTTCCTTCTCCTAATAAAGTAGAACACATGCAACTTAATCTCCAAATTATTACTCCAAATCTTGGCATATGCCTGAAAGCTGTTAACAGTTGTATCTGACAACACTATATATTTAAAAACCTGTCTATAAATACACAATATAAAATTGTATATGACTGTATACAACATGATCTGAGATTTTGTATAATACTAGTACATTATCTGGTCAATCAACTTGAATAAAGAACTGATGTGGAAGTTTAAAAAACTCAGTGTGAGTTTCTGCTATCTTCAGTTGAATTTTTATATATTATTCCCTAAGATACTCTTCAGCCAAAAAAAAAATTTTAAAGCCTTTGTTGTATTATAACAACATTCCCAAGAGCAGCTTTAAATTTGAACGCCAAAAAGATATTTTTTCTAGGTGTTTTCACCAAGAATTCTCCTAGTTATGACCACTCACAAACAGGAACGCAAACAAGAAGCAGGTTCTGAGGAGCTGTCAACATTTTAAGTGATGGAAGTAACATATCAGCAGTTACCCAAAACGAAAAAAATTCCAGAAGACCATCCATTTTTAGCTGAATCAATTGCTCCAAGCATCATTGACAAAAACAAGACATATTGTAACTACAGCAGTAGCTTTGCTGCAGTGCTGACAGTGTACACACCACTATGTAATGCCTAAAAACACAGAGGAGAAACAAACTGTGGATCTCAGGGTCAGCTCTTCTACACGCTCTTCATAACAGAAAGTAAGATTATTTAGTTTGGGGAAGTCCCATTCACTGAGGAACAGAGAACAGAAACTACCGGTTAAAATTCCTGATAAGTGTTATCACCTTAAAAGAAGCTGGAACTTGGTACTGTGATGCAAGAAAGCTCTTGAATGTCAAGCACAGGTTTGGCCCCTGCATCTGGGAGTGCCATAAGATCTTATGGAATTTGGGTCTCACTCTACTTAATGCTCTAAGCCTACTTCAGGCATGCTCACAGCACAAAGATAAACACGCATATATTTGTTTTGTGAGACCGAGGCCCCTAATTCCTGAGTGAACTGAACTCTGCCTGAGATGAGGCATAAAAATCACAGAGCAGTATTTACTCCACTATATGTTGTTCATAAAAGTGCACTAGCCTGAGGTCAGACAGGAACACAAGACCTTCACAGTCAGGAAAGGCTTTTATTACTACAGTTCCTATTAAAGGAACATAGACGATAACTGAACATACTTTCCAACACATTGACATAATTGTTATATTTTCATTCAAATGGTATATTAACAAGCACAGTATGAATTCAAGTATGTTACATCAGAGAGTTAGTATTTATACATTACTTCAGCATGCAAAACAGCGAGTAAAAGTGACAATAGAGCGTAATTTACTAATGGCAAATTAATGACAGTAATTTAACAAATGCAACACCCACGTGTCACTGACTGATGCAGCCAAGCAGTATGCTTAGAAACATACATAGCTGGCGATTCAGTTCAACTTACATAAGTTGTTCTTTTTTATTTTAATTCTCATAGAATTGCTATGCAAATCCTCAAAATTAATTTTGGCAGCTTTCAGGACAAAAAGAAACCATTCAGCTAATTTGCAAGTTACAAAACAAGGGAGGGGACTTCAAGCATGCTTATGATACACAAGATAAATGCCAGATACCACACCTAGACAAGCTTGAGCTAGTTACCATTAGGACAAAAACAATGCTTCAAGTTAGTTTTCACCATGCTGATGCTAACTAATGTATGATCTCCAGTGGGGCTACTTGCTCCAAGCATCCAGTTCTTACAAGGAATCAAGAAAGCACAAAGCATGAAACTAAATCAGGATGGCTACACTGAGTGTGATGTGGAGTAATGTATCATTGATATCACAAAATATTTAAATTGAAAAAATGAATAATGTTTCAAGTGAGTCCTTCTTCATTAGTGTTGCAGTGTTATATGATTAAACAGTTATTCATCCAATAAGATATACTGAAATTTTTAATGAAGAAGTAGATTCATGACCATCTTGTGACCACATAAGGGCACTGTAGCTTGAAACTTGCTACTCATGCTCTTCACATACGGCAGTCCTTATTTATTAGTGAGTAGATAAAGAGAATGTATATCCCTCCTGGCACTTTTCCTGCACTGGTAGAAGCAACAAGCCTTGCATCATTTCAGCCTCTACACTCTTTAACATCACAATTTCAGGGATTTGCAAAGGACAAAATACACTGTAGTACACCAATTAAAAAAACACTATGTGCCATAAAAAAAGATCAAATTCAGAGTTACTCTGAAGAGACCTTCCTGCATCTGAATAAAACTCTCCAGGTTACTGATCCTCATCACATTTACATTTAATCCACTCCCTCCTGGCAGCAAGTGAGGTTGCAATACAATGTTTAAGCCAGTAGAGAAAAAAAGTTTCACCTCTGAGCAAACAATTGGCTACACGTTCTAATAACTCCCTTTTGCTTTGCCCGAGCTGCACAATGCTCCATGATAGGGCATCTTTCCATCACCAAGAGAAACGCATGCACCTTATTCCTCCTCAAGCTACCCTGATGATGTAATGAGCATCCTTGCAACAAAGCACTCCTCCTACTGAGCAGCTTAGTACTATGGTAATAGTTACATTTACTTTCTAAAGAGAAAATATTATTACAGTAGGGTTTGACACCTTTCTGTTAAGGTGTGACCACTGGGATGAGGCAGTTTTAGATATAGGAAATAACAGTTATGTATCTCAAAATTAATACACTGACAAGAGGCAGCAGGCCATGTGACTCAAACCTCACATAGCCCACGAGGGTCGGACCCCAGACAGCTCTGCTTTGGCTAAAAACTGGTTGAATTACAGAAAACAAGAAAACCAACCTGCTACAAATAGTATTCGCAAATGGATCAACAAGAACACAGAAATAGCAGAATTTTACATTAGCTTCTTCTTTCCCTCCATCAAAAAAAAAGCATTTGAGGAAGTTGGTTAGTATTTAGAAAGACTAAAATAGATGTGTACACATATGAATTATCAATTAAACTCATCCATTAAAAAAATCAACTTGCCTATTAACATTTGACCTATACGAGCAACGACTGAAAGTACGAGCACTACTGAAAGGAGTCATCAACTTTGAGAGAAGCAGAAGATTTTTAACTTCAATGTAAAGAACATGGCCAGCAAAATGCTCGTCCTATACAGCCCAATTCATCTCGGTATCGCAGGAGAGACAAAAAACTACTACTTGCTCCACGTTTAATATGCTTCTTAAAGGAGCTCAGCTTCTAGGTTATTTCAGAGTTTAGCCCAATGTTTCTCACGCCTCGAGAGCACATGTGCCCATCCTCAAGGCTACAGGGTACCGGTGCTGCAAGCCTGTACTCCAGCGGCACGGGATACCTGGCTCTACTCATCTCTTGCGGGGAGAATAAAGAAGGAAACTTTTTTTAACTTCGGTTTTTCTTTATCGACTTTATGAACAGGGAACACGAGAACTTAGGAAGAAGAACAAGCATCAGCCACACGTTAATCAGTACCTAAAAAGGAGTTTGGTCCGATTTTAGAATAAACGGCGGAGACACATGATCCAATTAAATTCTAATTATGTAAGTAGCAGGCAAGAGTATTTACACAGGCACTGATTACAGCTATTAGAGTCTAAAGTCGCCGGCCGGAGATGCTCCGCTTCCTCCCCGCAGCCGGGCTCGTTTCATTTTTAACCTCCCCCCTTCACAGTCCTCCCTACAGACAATAGAAGACGCCGGCTCGAGAGCCCCGTCTCCAAACTCATGCCCCCTCCGGCGGACGCCAGCCCGGAGGAGCCGCCGCTCTCCCCGGAGTGATGTCCTCGAGTCCCACCTCGGGGCTGGGAGCCGGGGAAAGACCCTCTCCACACACATCCCCCACCACCCGCGCCCCCAGCCCCGCAGCGGCGGGAGAGGCAGCGAAACCCCCCCGCCCCGCCGCC
>VZRE01005948.1:379074-465938 GCA_013396775.1 Cephalopterus ornatus | reverse complement strand
CTCCTTCCTTCCCCGCGCCCGTCGGGAGACCGGCCCCCGGCGGCGGCGCAACGGGCCGGGCCCGCCGCCTCGCCCCGCCTCCCCCTTCCGCTCCTCCCGCAAGGTGCAGGGCAGCGCCAGGTGAGGCTCTGCCTGGGCTGCGGCCGTGCTCCCCAAGGTGGGTAGGGAGAGTCCCCTCGGTGGGAACCTGCCGGGGACACAGACACACGGACGAGGGGGGCTCGCTGTCCGCCTGCCCGTAGGGGCTGCCCCGCCGGGAAAGAAGTGAATGGGCAAGAGCGCGGTGCTCGGGAGCGGGAGGCGGCCCCTGGGTCCGCTCTCCCCTCGAGCCCCGGCAGGTGAAGAAGGAGCGGAGCGGTGCAGCGGGACGCGGCTCGGCGGGGCGGGCAAGGCGGGGGCGGCGGGTGCCCTCTTGCCGCCCGGTTCCCTGCCCTTGCGGCTCCAGCAGACGCCCGGATGCCCGACCTCGGCGGGTGGGGCGGCTCCTGGCTGCTCGGCTGGGCCGCTCCCCGAGCCCCGGGCTGGCGATGCAGGCGGTATAAGGGCCGCTTGGCCCCGTCGGGAGCTCTCCCGGGTCCGGGACTTCCAGCCTGGGCGGTTTGCTGCCAGTCTCGGCTCTCCAGGAATGAGGATATACCAGGAGATGTATGGGACGTATGGGGTAGCTGGACAAGAAGGGTGAAAATCTCGTGTATCTGGTTCACAGGCGATACAGGAAAATCCCATAGACCTCAGTCTCTCACTCTGAGAAAAACTCATGTTTTTACACAAGGATTGACTAAGCTGAAAATTTTGGCCCAGTGAATAATACTCATGAGGATAACAGGCTTGGTTTGCTCCTGATAAAATGATCAGAGACATAAAATTATTTTGTTCTTTAAAGGTGTGTGATGTTGAATGTCATGTACATTGAATTTATATAAAAATGATTCCTACAATCGGTCATCCAAGGAAAACTGTTTTTATGGATTATCACTTGTTCTAAAATAAGGTATGTTATAACGAAGCACTGCTACACACCAACTCAGGTCTTTCCATCACACTGTCTCGGAAGGGATCCCAACTACATTCCTGCCTGTGTCAGAATGGCATAGTACCCAAGCTGGTTTACAATTAATACAATAAAACTGATCAAAACCTTAATTAATACACAAAGTATTATGTAACATTTTATGTATTACATGTTATCATTATATGTATTATGTATATATAATGTACAAATCTAACATTTACATGTACATGTTCCATTTACATGGAACATTACATGTACACTTATGGCATATTTTATGCTCTTCCTCAGATGCTAATAGACACAAAGGCCTCCCTTTCCCCCTCCTTTCACCATCTCTGTTACAACTGCACGTGGTCATGTTCTGGCATCAGTGCAGCTCACAGCTGAATTTGCAAGAAGAGGTACCATAGTTGGGGGTGGTACAAGAGGTTACTAGCCCCAACTCTTCATTCCAACACCACTTTTCTGGATAGCTGAGCCACTGTGAATAATCTGAACCCCATTTAGAGGATGCTGCTGTAAACTATTGCCTGTTTCAGTAAGAGGCAGTGATTCCACAGCTGTCTCATGAACAGCTTGGTCCTTTGTGTGCTGGGTGCTGGGCAGACAGCTGGGGTTGATAATCTGCCGTCCCAAGCTATGTCATCCCCACTTGTGAATTATAAGATGCAGTCTCTGCTAGCAGTGGTAGATACTCCAAAGCAGATCAATCATGAGCACTTTCTAGTTAAGTTTATACTGAAAAAAAAAAATCAGTGTGAATACACTGTCTGCTCTACCACTGATTACTTTTTAAATCCTTGTCCAGCTTCAGCCAAATCTGTCCGAGACATTAACGGTATAGAAAATAAACGGTTATGTAGAAGATAAAGATCCTAATGTTCCCACCGAATGGAAAGCTACCATAGGAATTCCTATCTTGCTAGATTCCAAGAATCTGCTCGGGCAAGGGATGTTGCAAACATGACTCATAATTTCTGCTGCTCACAGAATGCCTGTGGCATGTTGAGCCCTATTGGAGCAGGTTTAGAGGGAGCATGCTCAGAGTTTTATGGGGTTTTTAAAATTTCCACTACTCAAAGCTAGTAGAGCTGGTCAGCTGCTAGAATAAACAGCATTTTGAAAGAAGTATATTGCTACATAGTACTACAGTATACTTTCTGTATTTTTTTTTTTTACAGCGGATCTAGGAGTTGAGCAGGTATTAAACACAGATTATATTTGACTGTGAATAACCTTTTATTCAATTTAGGATTAAATAATAAAATCTGTGGGGGAAAAAAAAGCTCTTAAGACATCCAACCAGTTCCTCTCTTACAGTCAGAAAATTACCTTTAACAGCATAGGATATGTCACAGAAAAGAAGTCACAACAGCAGTCCAGCCTGTGTTCCCTTCTCAGAGAGCATGACTGTTTCCTGTGCAATGTGATTTTCTTTTTTTATTTTTTTTTTTGAAGGCTTCAGTTTTTGTTTTGTATCTAGGACATATTTGCAGCTCTCTCACTATCAAATGTGAGTCTAAACAAGACACACATCCCAAAGAACACCTAGATCTTCAGAAAAGCGGTGTCATGCCTCTGAGCCAGGTTTTTCCCCTCTGTTCTTCCTGTCTCCCTTAAAAATGGTTGAATAGAGATTTTTCTACATATTGAAATTTGCTTTATATTAGCAGCAGTACAGTTAGGTTTTCAAGCTAACGTTTCTTCTAACAAATGTCTACTAGTCTTTTAGTCTTGTAGAGGCAAGTACCTGGCACTGTAACCTCCACCCATTTGTCCATTAACACACTCCAGAAGTAGTTTGAATAAAAAATTCCTAAGTTAAAAAAAATTAACTAGTGATGAGAGGAAACAGTACAGAGAGAAAGTAGGATATCTTGCTGCTGACCATATTTCCACAGATTTCAAGGACTGAGTGGAAAGCAGATAGTTATATAAAAATTGACTTTGATAGGCCTATATGGGTGAATGCTGCTGTTATTCCTTTGGAAACATATCTAGAGAATCTTACTCATACTTAAATAAGCACTACTTGTTCCTTGTCCAGGATAGTGGGAAAGAACTGGTTTAGACAGGCAAATATATTTGCTGTTCTTTGTTACAAGCTGCATACCTCCACTTCAGTTCTGGTTCCACCACCCCATCTATCAGCAACTGAAAATAATGAACTTGTTTCTTGACCAGTTTCCTTGAACATACCAAGTGGCAGGTGTGCCCTAGGCACACAAAATTAGCTGTAAATGCATAATATTGCACATTTTGGAAAATGTGTGCGGATAAATGGAACAGGGATCTGCA
This sequence comes from Cephalopterus ornatus, assembly GCA_013396775.1. Classification (NCBI taxonomy): domain Eukaryota; kingdom Metazoa; phylum Chordata; class Aves; order Passeriformes; family Cotingidae; genus Cephalopterus; species Cephalopterus ornatus. The sequence goes on along the minus strand of VZRE01005948.1, from coordinate 462,628 downwards.
TTTTACTCAACAGGGAGCTATGCAGACAGATCAGCCCCCCCCTCCCTCCCTGCCCCCTTCTTTGGTGGCTTTTAAAGGGACACTGAAACAAGGATTTAAGCAAGGTTTCATTTCTGACAGAAGCATCTGACCCTGAACTAATAAAGCCAGCCAGAATTTCATTCTGTTCAGAACTGATCAGACACTTTTCTAAAGGAGAAAGATTTAAAAAATAGCAGCCCAGACTCATAACAGACAGCTTAATTTTGTAATAGCTAGTGTGGGCTCCTAAAAGGGTTTGGCCAACTATGTTTTCTCAGCAGATACCAAACTAGAAGTGCACAATGTGATTGGAAGAGATCAATGCAGTTTTTACATTACTGTGTATTTCATAAAATAAATAGTGCTGCACACCACTTCTGCACAGATACTGAAAATAGAGACTTCTGATATGTTCTGTTGCACATAGAGAAAACAGAACATTTTGTCCCTCTGAAATAAGATGTGTAAGACACTAAAGTAAGCCATCCAGCAGACAAGACTTTTATACATTCACATCTGTATCCTAAGGGAAATAGGTCCCATATTATCCTCTCAGTGTGACTACAAACTATACATAAGCTTATTGTAGGAATCTCTTTAGATATATTTTGGTGTCAGTGAATCTCCAGCTGGTGACTGGTATTTCAATGCAGAAGACCCTATTATCCAGTATCTTAGATTTTTATTTGCATTGAATAACTTTTTGTATGTATTGACTTTAATCCTATGGAGATTTATGCATATGCTTACACTGATGTATGAAAAACACTTCTGCAACATGTTGTGATCAGTCTTCATGGAATAAAAAAATTAAGCAGTTTTCAAGCTCAAAGTTTGAGTCATAAAATTATTTGGGAAATGTGTGGTGATGCTTACAAGGATAAGGAAGTTTATCCTTCCTCTATAAAAATTCTGCTTAAAGCCATCTACCTTTTGTTCGAGGTTTATGCTTTTTTGAAATTTCTATCACACTACAGACAGTATGCTTCAATTTTTACACTAGAGTTACCCATAGAGAAAACTGATGTTCACAGAAAAGATAACCTAATCTTAAAAGTAAGCTGACATTTTGACTGGCCTTATTGATTGACCATTTGGTACAGGAAGAAATACTTGGAATAATATACTTCAAGAAATGGCAACTTCTGCTGTGCATTTCATTACCACATGTTATAAAGTAGTACTCTAAGAAATATGCTTCAGTCTAAGATTTTTCACAGGAAAGAGCATTGACCATAATAATTTCTAAGCTGTTCTACATTCACAGTTGTATTACTGTGACCACTGAGTACCCGTGTAGGTAACCAGATGCAATACCAAATGCTATTCATATGAATTTGCCATTTTAGTACATGATCAGGCCAGTGTTGTTACCAGTTCTCCCATAAACTCTATTAGTTTTACTCATTGGCGGGGGTTGTTTGTTATCAGCTTTGCATCAGTTATCCCACTGTGTAGTTTCCTGCCCTTTCATGCAGGTATAGCCCCCCGCAATGCTATCTTTCTTTAGAAGCTTCTGTGCAGCTCATTTTTCTTACATGCTCGAGGAACAACAGAAGACAAATAGCTGCTTAGGCTGTGCCCATTTCTACACTAAAGGCATTTGCAGCAATTCATAAATGAAGTGACATCAATGCGTGTTTATCTGGGTAAGGCGTGGGATGCGAGTTCGGGGCAGATAAGCTGACATATAAAAGTCCCGTTGAGCTCATTTTTCTGTTTCTGTGATTTCTAAGAAGAGGGGGTGGAGGACAAACTAACAGATGGGAAGTATGTTTACTCTCTCTTGTTTTCAGATCTCGTGTATTGGTACCCAGCAATGCCAGCTAAACGTGGATTCAGGAATAGGGGGAGGACTATCAGTCACCTAAGCTCCCTTTACTTGGGCAGAGAGAAATAATGGTAGTCTTTCAAGGTATATTGCTGAACCACACTAATTTGCTTTGCAATGTGGGGTGTGACCACGAAACCCCTCTGCAATTACAGAGGCAGCTGCCTTTACAGAGAGCCTTATCTAGAGCAGTTCATCATAGTTAATAAGGAATGCACTTCAAGACATGACACAGTTAAATCAGTTTTCAGAAACTGATTTCAAGTGAGCTCTTTCACAGGATACATCTTTTGTTATTGGTACTAACTGCTTGAATGCCAGATATCTAGAGGAAGAGGTGAGTAAGTGGAAAACAGTATTACACAAAAATAACAGTGAAATATGTAGGAATCACAGCAGGTGGTAGAGCCATGTGACATTAGATTTGCCAAGTACAATTTGTATTCTCTCAGGTTCTATGTTGTCTGCCAAATATTACCTTACCTTCTCAGAATCCAGAAGAAAAACTACCTTTGTCCTTATTTTCGCACAGTATTTGCTAATGTTTTATATTTATTACTAATTATTAATTAATATTCTATAGCCTCCTACTTGCAGTCTACTACTAATAATGAGAAACAAAAACACCCTAGATAGTTACTCACAGGAATGTTAAGCGCAGCTCCTTGGGCAGTCACACATCGCACTGACTTTGTGCAACAGAAGTCAGAGGGACAGTAACAACCTTAAAGTATAATAAAAGCAAGGCGTACTAATGTATGCATCAGGATAATACTTTATTAACTAATGCATAGTGAAGAACACAAAAGAACATAACTGGATTTTTTTGAGGGCCTAGATCACAGCTGCAACTAGACCGAGTCGGGAGGAATGTCAGAGAGCTCCGCTTTGCGTTCTCTGCCAGAAACATTTTCTGCCTCGGCTTCTGTGCATCACGCCTGGTGTAAACCAAGCACGAGGGTGGTGTAAAAGGCTCCATCTGTCGTGTTGGCTCAGATCCACCTGACAGAAGCCAGAACCCATAAGAGATGAGAAATCAGAATTGTGAACCCACTTCCTCCTCTCCCTAATTTGCCCTTCCCCAGTTTGTACTTCTCCAGGAGCAAGAGAGGCAGTGTCTTGTTCTAGTTTGCTGCTTGCAAAATGAGGGGAGTGGGGATGCTTCATGCATCTTCCTCAGTCCTCCCATAACAGCACAGGGACCACTCACAATTTAGACTGAAGGAATTTAAACTTTTAAAGAAAGAAAATATTTTCCAAAGAATGGTAGAAACCAGTCATTTCACCACTTCAGAAAGCCAATATACACTTTCTGGCTGGTTGCTCTGCCTCAGGCTGGTTTCAGTTCAGTAGTCAGAAAATACCAGGCAAATAGCAAATCAAGTTCAAGTTAGAACAATCCTTGCAACAGTGTGGTGTAGCAAAACATTTCTAGATGATGCAATGTCTTTCTAGGCAGTAGGAATGCAAAGACACAGTCTTGGCAGTAGGTTCTTGTTGAGATGAGAGCTGTTAGTTACAGGACTAATCATCCCCGTGGAGCACCTATCCAGTGCTACCTTAGCAGGGTCACAGCTTACCAAGATAATTCAGAACCACTTCTTTTCTTTATTATTTTCTAAACAAAGCTTTTGCCCTGGACTCATGGTAGCTCCTCTTTAACTCAGTCATGATAAGGTCACAAAATAGATAGGTCCCTTTTACAGCCACATTGATTCCAGTCAAGGACAGAATGGAGTTGTAAACTTTCCACATGGAGTTTGAATAGTAAACAAAAGACCTCTTTTGTAGGAAGGACATCGTGAGGCTGGAGAAACTTGGATTCATCCTGGGTGGCAATTCTTCCTGTCTTTGACAATAAAGAGCAATTTGGTATTGCAAGTGCACACTGACATCTAGTGCTGAAAAAATTGTACTAGCCAGTGAGGAAACAAAGAAGGAAAAAGATGTTGGACTGGAATGAAAAATCTAAAAATATAGCAAAGCATCCCTACCCTGCTTTATGAAAATGACAGTTTGTGGGTATGTCTGGTGGGCAGGAGGTGCTTGGCTCCATGAACTTGTGTGCTATGGGCACATCCCTTAGAGGAATGCACAGGGTACCAGGTCTGACAGCCAGATAGCATAGCAAGCCCTGGCTGCCCCTGAAAACTGCTCTTGAGGACATGAGGAATGCAGAGTTGTGACTTAAAATTTTAAGTTTGTTTTTTAGCCACTGCTACTGTAGGACTTGGTCCAGAGCTACATAAGTAATAGACCACTGCTACCAATGGCCCGGTAATCTTGATTTTATAAACAAAGTCTTCACAAGGATGAAATGTTCTCACCTTCCAACCCGAGAAGAGAATCTGAAAGATTCCCCGCTCTAAGATTTTTCTAGGGAGGGAGGTCATTTGTTTAGCAGTAGCTTTTAGTCCTTGATGTTCTCTTACCTCCCATTTCAATACAAAACATTCTCATCATTTTTACACACACACACACACAAAAGTTTGCACTTTATAATATTTTATTGTGCCTTTAAGGGCAGGCAAAGATTGTAAAGCAAAATATTTGTGATTTTTTTAATCGTAATTTCTATGTTCCATGGGAAAGTAAAAAGTAATCATAATGTACAGAATAATGAGTGTTTTTCAGTATCTTAGCTGCCAGCACAGTTCCTTCCCTGTCACCAGGGAAATGGTGAGATTAAAACCATGTGCTCTGTGTGCTTCAGAAATGAAATATGCATGTTAGTGTTGTATAAATCATCAAAGGAGATGAGCAAAAGGACAGACCCAAAGCCACCAAGATCAATGGACTTTTTTTTCCCCCATTAAATCCCAGGAGCTTTGGATCAGGTCCCAGAGGATGTCAGAGCTCTGCCAGCCCTACTGAAAAACTATACTCCAAATGCTGGCGTGCTGTTTGGCAAGCCACAACCGTAAGGTTAAGCAGAGGTTGGCAGATGTATCCTCCATGGAGAGAATCCTGGTGTTGGTGAGTACAATTTCACAGCAGGATCCAGCACGGGGGATTTCTTGTCTCTCTGCGTGGAGGCAAAGCAGGTCTTACCCTACCATTGTGATGTGTGAGGGGATCCTCTTCCTCCACGAACCCTACACTGTGCACTGAGGCACATGAGCAAGCTGAATCTCCTACCATTTTGTACTGCCTGGGGAATAGCTCTTACCTCCTCACCTTTCACAGCACAGCAAGCAACAAATGGCAGGATTTAGCCCTTACTGCCTTGTGAGTGTGAAAGTCTCAGAAGAAAACGCAGTTTTTTCCTGTCCATAGTACCCTTCCTCCCCTTATAGCCAGAAAGCCCAAGTATTCAGATATAATTTCTTCCTTCAATTTTTGCAATTTTTAATTTTTCTGAGAAATAATTACATAGAAGTAAGCATGTTGTCACATCTAGGCTGCATTCCCTCCCTCCATCCCCCCACGCCCCCCCCCTCCAAAATCTCTTGTAATCAACAACAGTATGCAGATTTTAGAAATGTTTCAGACTTTTGTGTCTGGGCTGGACAGATTGGGATGTGCAGGAAGGATTGGCAGACCCAATTAGACAATAAGTAGCATAAGTAGCTGTCAAAAAATAAGGCTAAAGCTGGAGAAAGCATGTGGCATCTCTCACTAGATAAGCTAGAATGATTGGCATATTCAGTCAGAAACACTCATCTTCTGATTTAATGGGGCTTAAGACAAATTGTCTCGCAGCTGAGACCATGCAAATCAATCATTAAAATGTCAGGTTAGAGTCTGATGCCAGTTTAAATTCCATAAATATCAGTGGAATTGCACCAAATTTATCCATCCAAATTTATAGGGTGCAGAATTTGACCCATAACTATTATTAGGAGCAAAAGCATGAAAAACTGTATCACGTGTCTAGAATTTTCTTGAAATAAAAAGCAATAGTATAGTGAAGCCAAGAATGTAGAATAAACTAGAGTGAAATAGAAAAATAAAGAAAAGAAACAGGAAAAGGAAATGGAAAAGTAAAAGGAGACGAAGGAGACAAAGGAAAGAGGAAATGAAAAGGGAAAAAAACGAAACACTGAAAGAAATGCCATGAAAAGAATGCAGGAATTTAGGAAAATTCCCTGAAGACATTTAAAAACATGGGGAAAAAATTCTAAATGTATATTAATAGAATTGAATTAAATCACTTCAACATTGGTGTCATCATATCATGTTCCTGTCCATCCTTTCCTGTTCAGCTTCCTAGAGGACCCAAAGGACATGCAATCTGGTGGTAGTGAATTATTCAAGAAGATGCCAGTAACATTTTAAAGGTGACTAGTTTGCAGAGCATATTTGGTGCAGTGATTGAACACCCAGTACGAATATATTCAGCTGACACTAGTTCCTAAGCCTTTAGGAACAAGACTGTATGGAAATTAGTGTTTTTTTCATTATGGTACTAGGCAATAACAGATACATCCCCAGCTAAGAGCCCTGACTTGCTTTGTGCAGAACACTGTTTATTTTAATGAAATTTTAAATATATTCTGGGAACCAGTGAGTTAGGTTGAATGGTAATAATTTAGTGTTCTGCACTTAAGATTAAATCTCCCGCCTGATCTTTTGCCTTTTGCTTGGGAGTGTTGTTTAGTGAAGGGAAAACTCCTGTTCATACAAAACCAGGCTACTTTTCAAGGGTTGGGGGACCACAGCCCAAATCAAAGGGCCTCTATTGGGCCTTTTAGTGACTCAGTGACTCAGGATTTCAACAAATGCCCAGTCTGGGGTGAAAGAGTAGCTTTTGTAAAGCAGTAGACTGGTTTTACAAACAGTTGCTGCCCACGAGACAGGAGTGACAGGGTTTTGGCAGTGTACAAACCCATGCTGCAGCAGATCAAGCTGGGGTGGCTGACACAACTACCAACCTTGCCTGATCGTGCTGCCCTTATCTGAGAGGCTGGCATCCTTGCCTGGAGCTGACAGAAGGATACGGACAGCTTGACGTGTTCAAGTAAAGCACAAAATATGTCAGTCAGGAACCGTGACAGTTCAGAAGCAGCTCTGTGACCCTTCAATACCCTCCCCTGTGAGGCTAGAAGGGGTGGAAGAGCCCTGCTTTATTCCATTGCCACATCCAAGTTAATATCCTGGTACTTCAAAATTTGGCTATGAACAGCTTCTAATTCAAGCTGGCTGGCCTCAACAACAAAGAAAAATGTAAATGCACACTGATGGTTATGCAGTGTGCTGTTTTAGACAATGACAGTGGAGGCAAAGAATGCTTTAGAAAATTCACAAATACATGATAATAAAAGCCCTTGAATTGAAGAAGCTGACAAGCCTTTTTTTATCTTTTTTTAACTCACTCACTGTATTTTGAGTAATTCTCGCCTTTATCTGAAAATGGTTCTTTCCAGAATCCTTTCAGATTTCAGACTTCATTTAAAATCATCTTTGATGATCTGATAGTTTGCTCTGTCTGACAATATTACAGTGCAGTTTTCATCAGCTGCAACCCACCTGATCTGATGTGCCTCAACTAATAGTACTCAATCCAGGCCTTTGCTTCAGGTCCCTATTTGAAGTGTAGACTGAAGGAGAAATTTTAATGCAGTTCCATTTTTATGAAGGGCATTTTGCAAAGAGAAAAGAAAAAGCCAAGCTGAATAAGGATGCTAAAAATTATTTAAGATGTGTTGTTAAATCAAAAATTATTTACATGAAGAATATCTTCACAGTGGAAAAAACTGGAAAGAGGGTATATTTTCCCACAAGAAGAAACAGGAAAGAGGGTACAATGCTTCGAGAGCAGCAGCATAGGTCAGAAGAAAGCTTGTCCTTGATTTTCATCTATCTGGCTTGATTATTTGAACAACACATAAGTCACTTTGACTCTTGTTCATTCAGTTCCTCCCTTTCTACTCCCTACCTCTTTATCATTTTGTCAGGATAAAACACATTACAAATTGCAAGAAGCTCACACAGTAAATAAAAGGATGTTAATAAGCACAGAAGGTGAATACATTTTGTACTAGATCCCTATGATAAGAAGAGCTTTGGAAACACAGAACTTCTAGAAAAGCCATGGTATCCAAGTTATGGAAATGCCAGTCACAAAAAAAACTGCCACTAGCGCTCGCCTGCTAAGCAGAGCCATGAAGCACAGAACACGCAATACATATTTCTGAAAAAATACCTTGTGAGTTCACATACTGCAGGATATATCTGAAAAAATGAGTCATAGAAATACTTCATCATGTAGAGATTGTAGTGACCTGAGAAGCCTCTTCTGAGTTCACCTGGCAATTTATAGATATGACCTGTACTGGAAGAAAATAAATAAGTATTTTTTCCAATCAGCAGCTGACATAAACCAACATATTTACTGTCAATGCTGCTGTCACAATTAATCACAGAAATCAGACTGTGCAGAACCTAATATTTTTCATTAATATCACTGTGTGGTACGTATTAGGGCTTTCTCAGATAAGAAATTAATTCTTATTAAAATTTCTTGTGGGCATTAAAACTGAAGTAATGAGACAAGAACAAGATGGGAGTCCAGAGGCAAATGGGGTGGAGAGGTTTATGTAAAACAGCTCCTTAATAAACAGTAGAAGAAAGCTCATGAGAAAGGAGCAATATGCCAGATGGAAACAGCTTTGCCTGTTGCCTGAATAGAGTCTTTCACCCCATTTTAGAGAGATAGGGTGAAACATTGTCAAGGCTGATCAGACCCACAGACAGGTAGTAAAGAATTCGGTCTGTCTCTCTATTACTGTTTGCTAACTGAGCTGATGCCAACTCAGACCACTAGTAGAAGTTTAATTATCATCCCTGTTGTTTTCATTATAAACTGCTATTCCTTGGGGGTTTATCACTTCAGTTTTTAAGGCCTTTTTGTGAGTGGTTTGGTCACAGAGGTAACAGAACTAGATTGATTTAGAAACAGATTTAGCCAGACTGATGCTGAAATTGTGTTTAAACTAGCCTGACATACCTCTTCACCTCTTTCTGTAACACACATGCTAAAAATCCTGCTCTTATATTTACCAGAGTCAATCATAACTGGAACCATGTCAATAGTTTTTGCAGAAAAATCTTGCTAAGATGCTTCTTTGAGAGGCATATGATTAATCTGGAACCTCTTAATGAGGCTACAGCCTGGCACATGGCCAATGTGCAGGTCAATTTGTCAACATTTGCCAGAAATCCTGAATTATATTCAAAATTTTGGTTCTCACGGAGCTCAGAAGATCTTTTCCCCGTCCTCCTCTTCCGGATCTGGAACGTGCCAGTCTTCCAGTTCTACTGGCTAATAAATATTTGAAAGCATAGTTGTTACTGAGAGGCTTACATGTCTTTCACATACCAGCAAATGCACATGCCTGAAAAGTGAGAACCTAGAAGGATATAAAGCAGATTTCTACAGACAAGTATTGCCTTATGCTGGTTTTCAAAAAACATGGTGTTTTTTAAAAGTTTTTTCCTCCCCAAAAATCAAAGAGTTTATTGAAAGGGTGATTAGTTCCTCTTCTTCTCCACAGCAGACTGTGCTTTTGAAGTCCCTCCAGAATACTTGTCATCAAAGTGCATGTAACCTAACTGTTCAAGTCTTTAGAGGGCTACAATATATCATTCTGGAAGGTGTAATTATATGGTTACAAATCCAGCATGTTGTGTGGCTATTTGTGCAGGTAAATTTTATATAATGCTTCCCAGAAAACGTTTTGATAGTGGGAAGAAAGAATTTGGAATTGACGAACCAGGTTTTCCTAGGCCAACCTGTTCGGGTTTATCCCCTCAGGATCCGTCTCCACAGTAGGTTTGGTTCAAGTGAGCAGCAGACCTAGCCAGAGCATGTGCAGCCACAGCTGAGTGCCATCACCCATCTCCATCCTAGCCCTCCTTCCTGTGAGAGAGGAGGACAGGCAAACAGAGGTGGAAGAACTGTACAAGCACTTTGGTTATCATTTGTTTTTGGTGTCAGAACTGCTGTGGTTATATCCCAAAGGTCTCAGCATTATACTAACACTGTGTTGTTTCCAATGAACCACAGGACATAACTAGAAACCCCGCATTTTAAATGGTTTTCCTCAGATTGCCAGTGTGACTGTTGACAGCAGAAGGATTTGGGGTTATAACCCGGCCTAGTGCAGTGTAAAGGAAACACTCAGATGAACTGGTATGTATTTGTAGACACGTCTGGACATAGCACCCAGCTAGGACCCCGAGTGACTCCTCAGGGATAGCTGGCCTTTGAGCCACACAGATGTTGCCATTTATCTGACATCTCCCTGTATTTAGCCAAAGCCAGGACAACAGACAAATGGGGAATCATCTCCAGTTGCCTATCCTCATCTGTCTTCTTGTCACGGTTCTCTGGCTTGCTGATAGGTTACCACGTTGATATGCCCATCATGCCCCGGGCAATGCCCCTATCTCAGGAGACATCTATAAACCATTTGCGTATCCAAAGAGAATCCGTTTTAGCATATAGGGATACCGTTATCCAGCCTACCCAGGATGAATTTTAACTGGTGCATAAGCACTGTGTAATCATTGTTTTGTATGCTATTTATGCATGTTTTATAAAGATACCGCCCTCTGCATAGCTGGGGTGTCCCTCCATTTGTATGGTAATGAATCAGTATTCAGGGGGCCTTTTCTGCTCTGCTTCTTACCCAGCCCTGGTTCTTCTGATAGCTGAGCAAGACCCACAACAGCAGATCCACTAATGAAGGTAGGGGAGATGAGGACAAAGAGCCCAGCCATACCTATTCAGGGAGAAATCTGCATCTGAAAGTGCCTGCTGGAAATGGGCAAGATGCCAAACAGCAGGGAGAAGGGGGACGCTCTGGAATATAAAGGAGGGCATACCATTATGTTTTCCTGTCTTTAAGTCACTGGTTATTTAAAAAAAAAAAANNNTAAAAAAAAAAAAAAAAAAAGGAAATAAACAAGGGGAACCGTTTGATTTGGCAGCAGCACGTTTTATGTCCATATCCCAGCAAATGCAACACCCCTTCTCTCCCACAGACCTGCCTGCTGCTGTCACTCTTCTTCTAATATTGCAAGCATTCTCTTGTTCCACCTCTCCACAACCATTCTCCGGTTCCTTCTCTCCGTAAAGGAGCCTCTACCAACAGCTGATGAATGTGCTGGATTTGCAGTTGCCCCAGGATGCAGCAGTCAAGGCTGTGCTATCTGAGCAGGTAGGTGACTTAAGCTCTCATTTTCAGGGATCACTGCCTTTTGGGGAGTGTAGGTTATGCAGTTGAACACATGATGCCTGCACCTCAGGTAACAGCAACCACCATTGCTCAGCAGCCGTTGCTGTTCCAGTTGAGTAGGGTTTTGGTTTACTGTTTCCAAGCATGCTGCCATGCTGCTTTTGCAGTTCTGTTTCCACCCATTCCTACAGTGCCTGGGTCTTTCCCATTATAATCTCCCTGCATGTCCTGCTGCCTCCAAGAGACCCTGGCAGCCTTTAGGTCTCAATGTTTAATAGTATCTCCTGCTGAACACAGGTCCAAACATGCAACTTCTGCCAAAAGAGAAAGTGGGAAGCATCTCGGCAGCAGAAAGTTGATCAGTACCCACATTCACAGGGGACAAACTGCAGCAGCAGCCTGGATAACAGGTAGAAATGGCATGCCCAGCCAGCATCAGTGGATCCAGTAATGCTGGAGAAGAAACCTGTGGTCCCTTACTTCTTTTTTTACAGCTAGGCTGGTTAATAGACAGCAACTTTCCCTTCAGGGAAAAAAAGAAGAAGATTATAGGTAGACCCAGAGCGAAAGAGTTCAACTGGAAAATACCATCTTCCCCCAGCAACCCATTATGCTTAGCTCTAAACCCAATGTTCAGCATGGTGGCAGGAAAGCAAATTTGATAACAGTGTGTAAATCGTGCCAGTGGACCTGGGCTGAGAACTTGCTATCTAAATCTCAGCTTCTCCAGTGCCAGAAGCATCCCAGCTGAGGCTCTTCCAGGATCAATCTGCAAAGACTAAGAAAGAGAAGGAGCAGTGATTGACATGGTAATACAGCATCTCCCGTGCAAAAATGCCCTCAACCGCCTCCAGCATTTTCATAACCAAATACACACCTTGTTTTGCACTATAAAGAGCATGGGAACGAAATGTGATAATGAGACATAAAGAGATGCTTGCATGAGACAAGCTGTGGACAGGCAGTGAACATAAAAAGAGACGTGCACATATGGGAGAAGTGGCAGATAGGCACTTTCTTATAATCTAGCAACAATAATCATGACAATAACTAAGTTCTGTTACAATTTTCCATCATCCATGCACCTTTGTGTCCCTGGAGAAAAGAAGCAAATGACCAGGCTTTCTATTCAGATTCTTGTAACTAGACTCCAGTGATCCCTGTCAAAAATACGCTGTCAGATATCCACTTAAATCATCAAGCAAGTTTACTTCAGCTGTCTTCCTGCCACTTGTATTCTGTATTTTTTTCTTTATTAACAAGGAGGATGCTTCATGGAAAGCCTACAAGAATGCATTTTACAGAGAATATTGGAAAATATCAGTTCAGAATTCACTTTCCACAATTCATGGCACATCCAGTGCTAAAAGCTTCTTTCATTTCACCAGGAATCAGAACCAGTGCCAGACCTGTCTCTGTTTCTTACACTTGCAAAATTAATACCAGTAAGCTTCAGCTCAGAGAGGACCTGAAGAGATGGTCTGGCAAATATTTTCAAATGATAAATAATAGGGGGGAAATAATACTGTCTGGACAGTGCAGCAGCAGAAAAAGAGGCAATATTTGTTCACTAAACTCTCTTCTAATTATTAACATACTGCAACTAAACCACATTAGAGGCAAAAAGAATGTCTATGAATGTTCTCCTCTTTTTGGACTGTTCCCAGTACTAATTGCAGCAGAGAAGCATTCTGGACTGAAATCCTCTGGCTTTTCACTTAGAGGAACTCAAAGGCTGCACAAAACATTACAGGTTTTCTGACTTTCTTGCAGTAATACTTTTGCCCTGCCTTTTTGTGAGGCCATGGATCCACAGCAACAACCCTTGAGCTGAAAGCTTGTTGTAAACTGAACCAACAGTAGCAGATGCAGAAACAGATTTCCCTTGGGAAATAGCATCAAGTCAGTCTGACAGCCGTAGTGGCAAGTACTAGCAATGTTCATTGCCCTTGTAAATCTGGGGGATAAACAGCCCTAAAATGTCAACGACTGATGGTGGAGATTGAGTAGAGTGTAGGTGTTGTAATACACAGTGTACATTCCCGTGCTGCTCTCCCTGTGCCAAAATGCCAATGAATGATCATTCATATTGGGCAGGGTGTAATTGCCTACGCTGTGTCATGGAGCTCGTGGGCAGGTAGTGCTGGGGTGGGTGAAGATGCTTCTACACGAACATGTCATGATAATCAGTGTTCATTGGTTCTTTTACTCCCTTATATTTGTTACTGTCCAGGTGAATGCTTCCTCTTATTGAAGCAGAAATTGTTTATGCATAGTGCAGTGCCAAGATCTGTGTAAACATTAAAATGGGGATATGATTCACTCTTGCTGATGGAAGCAAACCCATGGCATAAGAGAAGGCAATTATTCTGCCTCTCTCCACCATGCCATGGACATATCTATAGTAGGCTTGGGGGATTTCCAGTTTGGCTTTGCTCCCTATTCGAAAGAAACATTTACTTTGCTTCCTATGCTGCAGCCTTGCAAGAGAAGTTGTGCTGGCTGCACATCCCCTTTGGGCTGGGACATGTGCCTGCCTTATGACACTGAAGTCACCCTCTAGGCAGATTTTTCCTCTCAACCATCCTTCCAGATACCAACTTTTTGCCCTTTTCACCTTAGGGGGCGAGGAAATTACTGGTGGGACATCAACAAAGAGGGGAATTTCACTGGCAAAACCAGCAACCTGCTTTTCATTGTTACTTTTTACTCATGCCTGGATCATCTTGCAATGGTTTCTATGACAACAGAAAAATTATTTCTTAACATAAATCAAGTTTGTCAGACTTATACTTGTTCATACCACTTGCTGAAGGCTAGGAAAGCAATTCTGAGATCAAAAAGCAGACAAACTGACCCACTCTATGAAAATGGAGCTATCAAGGATCTAAAATAGAAAAGATTCCTTGTTTTCCTAGGTAAATTTGTTCTGAGTATTGAAATTGTTGCTGTTCTTTTATATTTTGAGAAAGAAAAGCATAAGAAGAGGGAATATCATGAATTAATACACTTATGTTTTAAATGCAGACACTTCGGGACAAATCAACTGTGTTTCTAACAAAAGAAGTGTGAATATTCAGCACATAAATAACATAGGAAAAGGAAGAAAATAGAAGATTCATAGGAGCTCCTCTTTGGAAAATGTAAAGGGATTTCTGAAAATTGCATTCTGTGCCTGTTTGATGCACAGGTAGCAATAACAGTTCTTTGTAGCCTGGTCCCCAGAGTGCAAAATCATAAGTTTACCTTTTGCTTTCACACTATTTCTCATCTTGTCTCCTGGCATCTTTTCATTAGACCCTAAAAATATAGTTAGCATTGGTAGATTAGAACAACTGTTTTGCAGGCAGTTCATCCCTATGGCATGTGTTTCTGCTGCATAGTGATGAGCCTTCTAAAAAAGTTTGGATTTTTTTACAGCCTGAGTGATGAATGGTAGCAACACATATCTGTTTAATCTACAATGATCATAATTTTTAATTATGGCAAAACCCTTTCAGAAGTTTCGTGCAGTTTGTAGTATTGACATAGCTATTGGTTCTAGGCAGTGGGTTACTCTTGCTAATCTAAAATTGGTGGTTAACCGGCTGTTTTAGTTAAGATGTCTCTGACCAAGGAGGCATCCTATTCATCCTGTGGAAGAGAACAAACTCTGCCCCTGGGTATGGAGACTGGGCTGCAGTATGAGTATAGGTGAGCCTTCCATCCACAGCACAACTCCTATTTGTCTCAAGAAGAGTTTCAAAGAATGAACAAAGGCAAGGCCTCATCTTTTGCTAAAGAAGGTAGTGCACTATTTATTATCCTTTCACTCTGTTAGTATTCGATTCAGCAGAACTCAGTAGGAGTGATCCTTCTTCTCTTCCTTCCCATCTTCCTTTCTCTGTTTCTGCTCTACTTCCTTCTTGGCATCTCTCCTTTCTTGATCCTGCTCCTTCCAGCAATTTCAAATCTAGCCTCAACTGCATCTTGGCTTCGTTTCCATTCCTCTCCATCTGCTAAAATGTATTCATGTATTATGTATCAAATGTTGACATTTATAATGTTGTCAATAAGGTTTTGAGTCAAAGCCTGAATAGAAACAAGCAATTTGGGCAGCATTTATCTCCCATCAGTATCGTTTCAGACTATTTTTGGACTGAAGAAAGGAAACGCTGCACAGTTTGGTCCTCCTAGGAAGATTTCCTGAAAAACCATGATGGATAAGAGCAATTTTTTTACTTTAATGCAAGATTAAATGCCAAAGAGGATGGTAGTTCCATGTGGTTAACTCCTGAAGCAAGGTGACCCAGTGTTTCAAGAATCCTGTATCAAAGTACACGTACGCCACTGCAGTAAAGTGAACGTGTAGGTCTTTTGAAATATCCACATACACACATATATGCACGACTGGTTGTGGGATTTTGTTCTTAAAGCTGTAATTCTGCAGCAGTTTCGTATGATCTAAGTGGAGATGACTTCCACTTTTCCTTAGATGCTCTCCCCATTCTTCTTTTCACTGATATTTGTGCGATCAGGGACAAACACAAATATCAGGGATACAGAGGAGACCATTAAGGGAGACGAACTAGCAACTTGTTTCATGAGGGACACAGAGGGGAAAGAAGCATTTCTTTCCAACTTAGCTCCCCAAACCAACTCACTGCAGGATTAGGTATGTTTTTGCCAGTGTGAGGAAGAGACGAAAATTCCAGTCAGCAGTGTTGTGAGGCAGAGGGGCAAGTAGTCAAGGGGTAACAGCAACCTTGGTCAGCTTAGATTCTGACAGAACTGCAGCTTCAAGTGGGGATTTTGCAGTAACCATAAAAGAACCAGAGGTCTGTCAAACTTGCTTCAGAAGTATTGTGGCATTTAGGGATGCCTAAATTTACAGTCCTGTTTTCCATTTCTTGTCTTTGATGTATTGATTGCTACTCTTCTTCCAAGATGCTTGCTATGCATCATACTTTGATTTTAGGAGAGGTCTCAGACATATATTGACAGTTCTGGATATCTGTATAAGACAAACTTCTCCTGCTGAACAGATTTATTTGATTTATGTTTATGGGATGCCCGTATCTGACTGTTTGGATATGAACTGCATATACAGAATAATTTGACTGCTGGTTCCATAGGTCTTTCAATTACAAGACACTACATTTAGTTGGAGACAAAAATATGAAACAGGATCAGCTACAGGACAAGTCAATCCTTATTTTTCCCAAAAGGAGATTTTTTTTTTTCTATTTTACCCAATACAAGGTTCAGCACTTGGAAGAAAGGGAACAAAAAATAATAGAAATCCTTAGGCATGATTTCTTCTTGGTAAAAAACAACTGAAATGAGCTGAAATTTGGCTTCTTCATTAACGTGATAAAGTAAGAAATAGACAAGGTAGACTAACAAGTACATGGCTGAGTCTAGAAGGAAACAGAGGTGAAAAGAGGTTAGAGATGAGAAGAAAAAAAACAGTGGTTTCTTGAATGCTTCAGGTAATCAAAGCCCTGCATGAATGCCCAGCTAGGTGAACTATGTCCTCTTTACTCTTTGATCTTGGTCTGCAAATGATTCATGGCATTTAGTGATCCACTACACCAGCTTGCCAGTCAGTTATTAGAGAATCACGGCTCCTCTTTTTTGTGTCACATCCTTGTTTACCCTTCATTCACTGAATCTCTCAGTGATGTATGTACAAGTGTGAAATGTCTCAATGACATGGAGAAGAGCTCTCTCTCTGTATGGCACCTCTGCCACCCCTGCATTTGTGCTTAAATGTTTTCTCTTGTGTTTGGTTCTTGCTGGTCCTGATATTTTGTAAAATACATAATTTTCTCTAACCATTTTTTCTAATGATTTTACACAGACTGAAACCAAGGACACCCTCCAGGGGAGAAAGAACTTGTCTTAAGATCAGAAGTTTTGCTTTATTTGCTGTTAGAGGTCACCTACTCTGAACATGACATTCATAATTTATTTTTAAATTGCTGTTTAGTCACTCTAAGTGATTCAACCCATACATAATGTCCTAAAAAAGCCCTGGTCTTGGAACACCCTGAGGACCACCCAAGAACTGCTGAACATTTCCCACTCCCATGACAACTGAAGGTTCAAAGTAACCCCCTGTGCTACACCTTAACTCTTCTGGCCAGAGCAGGACTGAAAGGCTTCACCCTGATGCATCCGCTCTCCCCACATTTCTTGTTTGTAACCATCAGCTGATAGATACCAACCAGACCAATGCATTCCTTCAGGTGTGTCTCAAAGAGGGAAGAGGTCAGCAGCACACTTTTTTCTGTGCATTGAACAACCTCTCATAGATATCCAGTCAAAGGAAATTAAATGTGGGAATCTTTCCAGCAAAATTCCAAATCCCATCTCTCAGTAGATGAGCACAAGCCTTCACGGAAGACTGTGTTTTGTATAAATCTCAAGAGTTTATGGTTTAAACGTCTCATTGTGATGCTTGTGACACCCATGACTTTTCATCAGCTACAGTCTGACCCTGCAGTGCCATCACAGGATGATACATGTCTGTCTTAAAATGGAGCTAAAGTTTCTTCTCTCAGCAGGTGAATTCAGAAATGGAGCCAACCTGCATCTGAGTCACAGGAAGGATTGTATTATTTAGTTCCCCTTTTTTATTTATAGACATTGGGACCCGCTAAAGCTGTGAAGCTGCGCAAATGTTTGCCAAACTGGAGCTGTATTCTTTTAACTCATAGTGTACCTGGAAACATAATACAACATCATAATAGACTCCTGAGGGTATTCTCAGGGGGAAAAGGTGATGTTGTGAAGTGATTTCAAAAGGAATCAGAAGAAGTGTTCAGTCATAAAGCTAATATTTGGCAAGGGAAAAGTGAAAGTCTATACACAATACAAAATATGTTTTCAGAGGATAGCAAATGGAGAAGGCTGTGCCAGATGGCAGAACCAACAAATGAAAAAATAAGCTGTACCACTCACAGGAATTTTGCATGGCAATACATAGCCTAGTGGGCTGTATTCTCATCTGTGTAGGGTGGAATAACCCCATTAAAGTCAATGAAATCAACAAGTCCAGCTGAGGACATGGAGAAAGATGTGTCTTTATCAAGCCTTTTTATTTAAGCCACACTTCGGTGCTTTTTATGCTGTTGATTTTCCCCTTGTAACACACTAAGGGCCAAATTACAAGGTTGTCTAACGCCCAACCCTATCAGCATCGTTGCTCCACTTTCAGAACCAACACACGGCGAAACACGGCAACACACAGCAAACAACACTCTGTGGATCAAAGCAAGATGACCATGCTGGGCAATAGCAACAAATAGTAGACAGACAGGAACAGACTACAGCCTCAAAAACAGGCATCTGAGCTTGCCTGCTCTTGCCAGTGTGCAGCCCAGGACTGGCAGGGCCAGAGGTGCTTGGGCAGTCGTCACTCTGAGAGAGATGTTACGCCTCATGTCCTCTGCATGCCAGCTGCTTCTGCTCCTTCATTGTTTCCACAGGAGGCAGGAACAAGCAATTACAAATCTGCACACATACTGACTGGGCAATCTGTTGTCCCATTATATCCCTAGATTTGCCCTCACTATGTCTAATGCAGTAGTGAAGTCAGACGCAGAGTGCTCTGCATTCAAAGCACATGAGCAATTTTAAAGGAAAAGCAAACCCTTTGACAAGAAAGAACTACGAAGGAACTAAAAATTGCATTTTATAGCTTGTAGAATGCATGCTTGTGATGAAATGACTGATCACATACAGCAGACAGCTTCCAGAACACCACCAGTGCTAAGCACAAAGCCATTTGAACAGAAACAGGGGGCTCCTGGGACGTTTTGCATGCTTCGCTTATATTTTCCTTTGGCAGCATGAATGCAAGAGAAGAAAACCACCTGATTTGTTTTTCCCTCCAACTTATTTTCCCAGACCTCTGCAAGTCAGAATCCATCATAGGCAAAATTATGTAGCAACGGCCAACTATGTCAGACTTCCAGGTAAAATGGATATAGTGGCTTGGAAAGTTCACTGTTCTCAAAGTGAGTCATGCCTGTTATTTACTACCTCAGATTGCAAGTAGTGTTTATTGAGGTTTCCTCTCTATCTTTTACCCATCATCAAATGCCCTTTGCCTTGTGGACAACACCAAACAAATATGACCCTGTCATATTAAGGGTTAAGAGGAAGAGCCTAGAAGAAAGGTAAGGGTTGACATAAGTACAGCACCAACTAGCCCATGTATTCATCAACTAATTTCAGGAAAGATTCCTGAGATGTTTATCAAGTTAAATGCTCAGTTCCTTTCTTTCTTTTCCCATTTTTCCTGCTGTCTTTGGATTTGTTACTTATTCAGAATAGTTATTTGTTCTTGTCTTGGTAAATAGGAGCCCTTTGGAACCCTTTGACTTATCCAGAACACTTCCATTCCTGAGCACTACAATTCAGTAGCAAAGCATTATGGATTGAAGGTTAATGAGTCCATTATTCAACTCCTCTCTAAATACAGTATGTCCTAATTTCTGAACAACGTGGACAGTTGCAGAGTTTTTTTGGCATGGTGAGGATTCTCTTAGGTCCTCCTCACTATGGTTATAACCATAAGAGAACAATCATTAAGGACCTGTTATTTTTCCAACATTTTTCTGCAACCTCCTCAGAAGCCACCAAGAGCAGCTCTTTTCCAATGAAAAGTCACTTGCTGCTGTCAGTAAGGCACCAATGAGTTGTTTCTCTGACTCAGCAGTGAAAAGATACACAGGGATAACCTATAAAGCCAATTTAGGTATTTTTTTCAGCACTCTTTAGTGCAGTATAAATGTATATCATAGAATGAACTGGGTTGGAAAAGAACTCTGAGATCATCAAGTCCAACCCTGGAAGAGGGTTCTGTGCCACAAGAGAAGATATGAGTGTCCTGGGGACAAGGCAAACTCCTTGGACGTAATGAAGAGATTTGATGAACCAGGGTTGCTAATTCTGCTGGAACATGGTAAGGTAGGGGTCAGTGTTACCAGCACTTGGAGCCAGATTTGCAATGTATATTTAGTTGCAAGACACCCAGGCTTCATTTGCTATTAAGAGGGACCCTGTCCATGCCTATATTATTTGTGAGTTTGATCTTTATGGCCTAATTTTCAGAGGCAGCTCTCTCCTCCAGCCCCAGTGACTATAACTGCACTTTGGGGGATTAGTTCCTGTGAATTCTTAACTAATGTGAATTGCCCTATTGATTACACAAGGGGGAAATACTATTGCTGCATATAAGAGCTATAGCACTGGACTTTGGAGGGTTAAGATTCTCCGGGCTATGATTAGCTTCCCCTTTTGGTCAGCCTCCAATAAATTGAACACAAGCAAAGCATCAGCGTACAGTACACAATTACATTTCTGACACATCACATCTTGCTGTGCTATCTCTTCTTAAAACAGAACCTGTTTTCACTCTTATAATTTAATAGACCATGATATGAAGCCTTGAAGAGAATGCACTTCTTTTAAATTCGACTAAAAATAGCTTTCCTTCCACAGGGAGCTCATGTCTTTTTGCTTTGTTTTATGGTCAGTTTACTTCCCCTTCACACATGCACGTATTTTATGAAATGGATTCATACAAACGAGATCTCTAAATTATTCATTTATTTTGTGCTTTATTTTAATAGTTTCCTGACATGAGTTCTCAGAAAAAGAGTTGGCTGTTATGCAAATGGACATTTTGCAGACATAGGACCTATTCTTGTACATACTCAAACATAGTCAAGTATATGTGCTTATACTTTTCATTTGAAAAGCAGTAGCTTTAATGGTTGATGACGAAGAGTTTAATTTACATACTTTTTTCACCTCTGGGTTTTGTTAATCTCTGTGATGGTAAATTTGCAAAATAAGTTGTATAAATTTGTTGACTGGATATAACAGAAGGCCCCCTTCTAAGTAAAAACTGGGCCCTGTTCCTACTGAGTCAAGTACCTGGAGTGAGGTTGTGGGAAAAGTTATATTTTTTATTTTTTTCATCCCTCTAAGGCAAGAGGGCTTCAAGGCTGTGCTACGTTATCCTCTGCTTCTCAAGTATTTCTGTTTACTCTGGGAAATGGACATCTGCTGGGAAATGTCAGTACAATTCCTGGTCAGATGGCTGGCCTCTTGTGTCTTAAATCCCACTTGTGTCTTAAATCCCTTTTCTGTGTACAGCGCAATCAGGTTTCTTGTCCCAGCATGGATTGTCCATTTTTATGAATACACATTGCAGCCGAAAACCTGGATATTCTGGTAAGCAAATGTTCTTGAAAAAGTGCAGGTGGTATTTTGAAGAGAGCTGTATCTCTGGGCCAAAATTTCTCAGCATTATCTGTCAAAACCTGAGTTGCTTAGGGAGGGTAAGAAGGGAATTCACATTCCCCAAGTTCAATCAAACTAAAAAGCCCTGCTCTTACTGCCTCATTAGCCTGACATTGGTTTGTGGGTCTGAGTGCCACCATGGCCCATGTTTGTTCAGGTGAGCTGTGACTGATTACCAACAGTGATGCAACTGATTCCTCTGAAAGCCTGAAGAGACTTGCAAGGGGATTAACACTGGAGAACAGAAAATGCTCTTGGCACAAATGACCTCATTAGAATAGATTTATTCAGGGAAAGAAGACAAATTTGCAGATGTCAGTTATATTTCACAGAAAACCTCTTTGCGATAGGATGCTTCAAGAGCAGAACACAATTAATAAATTTACTCTGTAAGGGATATTCAGGACCAACACATTAAATGTGGTGGTGAAAATTAATAAGGAAATTTGGAAAAAAACCCTATACCCTCATGTAGGAGCCAAGTTAGATTTCACCTATGTTAGAAGCTGTGTCTGTTGCCTCAAAAAGCTATAACATTGGTTAAAGGAATTCTGAGCTTGTTTGCAGGAGGATACAGTTTCAACAGACTTGCAGAAGTCTGAAATGTTAGAGTGACATTAAGACAACTTGATTACACCTCACCAAGCCAATGGGACTTTTCACAAAGCATTTGTTACAATGTCCAGAAATCTGCTGAACAACCAGATTCAAGTATTTCCTCCCTCTACTAGGCCACTATAACAGGAAAAAATCAAAAAAAACCCCCAAAACAACAACAACAACAAAAAAAAAGAAAATCAAATCACAAAATCACAGTGTTTGTGCAGTTTAGCAGTATAGCCAAAAAGACATCCAGCAAGTGGCAGAGGTTCAGCCACAGAGTCCTTTGTCTCCTAATCAAAGGGAAAATAATGGGAGGAGATGTCCGGTTGCACTGTTGCACAGTAACTTGTTTTTTTACTTTGCAGTTGAAGCAAGATACCTGATCTTGATCTTCAGGGTAAACCTGATCTCCAAAGAGACCTGTTCAGAGGGTATAAGCACTAAGCACTTAAAAAAATTCTAAACCCTGCAAGACAATTAAGATCATGTCTGATTTCACAGCATGGTGACAGAGCTAGTCTGTCAGCACCAGAATGAGCAATATGTAAGTGCCAAAACAAAAGTCTGTTTCAACTCTGCTAAACAATACCTCTCCATGGACAGGAGGTATTCCAACTGACTCAACAGTGTGAAGCTCCCTTAGTGTCAGCAGGGACTTCAGAAGGTAGGGAAGTCCTGGTTCCATGTAACTGCCATTAAGATTAAGAGCAAGACTCTCCTTTAAAAGAAGACCCTATGAAACTTTACAGAAGATCTGTATTTCATAGAACCATCCCACCTAACATTATAAAAATAGTACAGAGTATCATGACTGAGCACCAGAACTCTCAGTGTTATAACCTGAAGTCTGCCCCTTGGTCCATCACAATACCAGTCTGGCAAGGCATTTTTTAGGATAGATGGCAGGCTGAAAGGAAATCGTGGACAGCCTGTAGCTTCTATAAAAGAGTATCTCAGCATATTTCTCTCAGCAGCTCTCAAATCCCTCCCACGTTGTGTGTACGTCCTGTTCCATCGTTGTTCCCCCCTCACCCCCACTTCCTAAAATAGCAGTCTTTGTTTTCTGATACCTCTTTCCTGTAGAGTCTGAGAGAGGGGAAATTCTGCTGCTGCCTTGTGGATACCCTATATATCCTGAGAAAGACTTTTATCAAATTAACTATCAGCTAAGCACTACCCGGTTTAGGTGATTCCTGAACACTATGGGAGGTGACACTTTAGAGAACAGTCATACCTGGACTATATCTTTTTCCTGCTCCAACAGGCAGCAGGAATGTGGTACAAATGTTCTCCTTTCACTGCAGTTAAACTGTGACCCAGAATGCTACAACTGTAAATTCATCATCTTAATCCAAATTAACAGTAATCGCAAGAAAATTTTTGCAGGTTAAATAAAAAAATATTTTCATTTCATGAGACCTTCACCAGCACTTCAACCATAAGTAGACAACGGTTGGTTGTTCATAATTTTGTCATATTTTAATTCTCACTTATAACCATGTAGTATTTTTTGAAAAGATAAAAAAACAAACTATAAAGTTCCCCAGTTCTTAGTGTTGAGTATTTTGGTGTATGGGTCATGACATTTGAATGTACATATATCTTACCTGAACAAAAGAACTATTTCCAGTTCCTCATCAACCATTTGTAGTGTTATGGTTAACTAATACCTCAGCACTGTATCATAAAGTGTGCTGATTTGGACCCTTTGCAGTGCACAGATCCCCATTATTTGGGAAAAAAAAATATTATGTAGGTGACTGTCTCCATTAATTAAGCTATTCAAATACAATTAGCTGTTTCCAGAGGGTACTTCATCTCATTACAGATCTCTCAACTTAAACAATAGAACAAACAAGCAAAAACTACAAACCAAATCTTACGGTTCCCAATGTCAGAATGAGTTAATGTCCTGCTCACCAGAAAGTGAGCAGTGATGCTAACACGTCTGGTCAGGCATGCTCTTTGCCTTCATCTAAGGAGGGGAGCAAATCTGGTGTTCATTAGGGACACTCGTCACTGTCACAAGAGAATGGCAGGTCTTTGCACCGCAAGAGTAGCGGCCCACCACAGTCCTTATATTCCAGCAGCAAGAAGCTTCTGGATGTAACTCGTCTTTGTAGGCAACCACAAGCCTTGCTACCGTGTTTAAAGATGAGGCCAGAGTTTTGTTCTTGACTGAGATGGCACTGCCTGTATACTGATAGTGCAGCACATGTGTGAGGATTTCTAGGACTCAGGCTCAACATCGTTGTTTCTCACACTTCATGTGGAAGTGAAATGCTACCACACACCGAGTTGTTTTGCCATCTGGACACTGCTGGAAGCATTTTGCTTCCCATAAACCGATTGAGATCATCTTTCCTCATTAGCTAGGTCATTGAATGGCTGGCTATTGTGCCATGCTACAACATACACATTTCAATGCTTAATCGCTTCAGGCCAACAGCCTTCAAACTGTAAAAATAAGGACAGATTCATAATTTTACTTTTCTTTGCTGAGAGATGCCCTAAATTCCTGTTCAATGCTACTTGGCAGTGTGAACAAGCATCAGGTCATTTACTTAATACTGATATTGACTGGCAGCTCTAAGAGAAATACCCAGACGTTCTTGTTCATTTATTGCCACCTTGCAGGACTCTGGCAGCTGATTGTAATCCAAGAGAGGACTCATAAAACCAGAAAGAGGGGGAACTAAAGGCCAGATATGCTGGGGAGCCCACGAGACTAGAGAACAAGCTGTTCTGCCAGTAACTCAGAAGAAACCTTCTGCCTTTGGAGGCTTTTTTCTTTCTTAGAGGGCAGGATTTGGATTAATCAGAGACTTGATGGATCCAAACAATCTGTGGGTGCTCATAAAAATTGATAGCCCCTGAACTAAAGCAATGTCGGACTTGGCAAGTTAGATCTGTAACCCTTTTGTCCATAGTTGCTGGCATGCAGGTGGTACTCAGTAGTTGCCAGGGATGGAGCAAATGGAGAATTGGGTTCAACACTGAACATCACCAACAAAGCCTGAGAGAGAGAAAACAAACATGCCAAAGTGTTTTTAAATTAGAAGATTTCAAAACACTTGTTATTGATAGAAAAAAGAGAAAATCTGACACACAGTTCCTTTCCTCCTCTGTTCTCTTGTGTCTGTAGTGTTGTATTGTACCGTATCAGATTCTACCGTAAAGCAAAATCACATGCCACGACCCTTCCCTTTGTCCTACCCTTCTTCCACAAGTGGTGAAATTTCAACCTTTATGGATAAACAGTGATTGAGAGATCAGATCTCTGTAATCTTAGTTTCCATCTGTTCATGGTCTCAGAAGAAACTGCACCATAGACCTTGTTACTTTATCAGATGACCTGGGCAGAAGCTGGGAATGCTGTAGAGGGCATAGCTGCAGGCAGATGAGGGGAAATATGACACAAATCTGCAGGAATTCAATATCCATTGAATTCTATTGATAGAGCAATGTTCTTGCCTGCAACAATACTTGCAGTGAGCTTCAGCACCAGGGTCTGCTTTGTAATGATGGTGAGACCTAACATCAGAATTTCCCTGTGACATTTGAATAGTTAAACAGGTTTTGTTTCAGAAACTATGACAAGTATTATGATTAATGGGTGATTTTATGTTGCCCATTTCCTAGATGTGTTGTAGCTAATTTTAGCCAATGCGTCAACTCTTTATGCAGTCACATGAAAACACACCAGTCTGTGAGGAATGTGCAGGGCTACAAGATGGGCACATGGATTTTAGATGTCTGCAAAAGTGGCTAACTGATTCTCTTTAAGCACCCTCTCCTCTCTTCTGCCCCTCCAGGCTGGCCTCAAAAGCTGTGGTCAGAGATTTGTCAATAGATGCTGTGTCCAAAGTTTTGCCCAGTTGCTAATTTTGACCGGCTCTGCAGGGTGATTTCAGGGTGTTCTGAAAGCACTGTCTTGGCCACTAGTGGTTCTTTGCCCCAGGCTAACTATCTGTGAAAGGAGATGCCTGTCCTCACTGAAAGCACATTGAAGTGCTCTTGAGATCTTAACAAGGTTGTGGCACTGAGGAGACTGTGGCAAGACAGAGTCTCAGTGTCAGTGACATATTCATGTAGTGCATACCCAGAACTCAATATGGGCAGGAGCTGGGTTAGGCAACTCTACAGAGCCTGAAACTGCCACCCAGGGAGGAGAGCAGAAATAACATGCATCAGACATGCAGTCATTTTGGCTGAGCCCTGAATCCTTCGTTCATTCCAAAGACAACTTTGTAGATGATGAAATGACAGGTTTGGTTTTGGACTGCAGCATTTACTGCTGATTTGAAGGAATGGTGTCAAGACTGATAAACTTGACAGCCAGTGGCCCCGGCCACTCAGGGAGATTGTGACCCTGGAGGAAAACCCTCTTTGTCAATACTTATGATTGGGCTGAGATCCTGAGTGATGCTGCAGAAGTTACCTCCTAAGCATGTGAAGGTGTTACAGTCAGCAAGAAGCAGGATTTTGTAGATGACCTCTTCAGTAACCCTTGTTGTTGGATCTCACCACCTGTGAATGAGCCAGTGGCCACTGCCACTGCTTGTCACAGTCTATGGAGGACAAGGCATGATAATTGAAGACAGGTAGGTTTGAAAAAGGAGATAACTGTTTGGTTCTGTATTAATTCTGAAATCCTGCTGCCTTGCTGACATTCATATTCCTACATCATGTATTGGTGTATCTGCTGGCATAGTTCTCACAGATGCTCAGACTAAAATTAACTGCTACAGCCATCGGTCTGAACAATTGCATAATCTGTGCCACAGGATTTAACCCACAACTTTGTCTCTGCCAATCTGATCCAGCTGGTCATTCCTATGAGCCAAAAGCACACTAGGAGAGCCCTGAATGAATGGTGACTTTCTTCTCCAGCTGATGCACATCAATGTGAGAAAGGGATCGGACACAAGATTTCTCATCAAGTCCCCAATTAGGGTAACATATTATACAGGTCTATTGTTCTTTGTCTAACTTCAGGTTTTGCATCAGTAGTTTCCCCAGTCAAGGTGGGAGTCATCACACTTGACATCAGATGTCGGCATCTGAGCTGGCCTTTATCATCAGTGAAGTAGGTACTTGTAAGGCATGAGTCATCTGCCCTCTTTTAAATGTCTGCATTGGGGTGAGATGACTCATGTTCTTCCCAATCACTACAAAGGAAGCTCAAACCTCAAGCTCAGATAACGCCTTAAGATATTAAGACTAGTTGAGCAGTATTCCTAACATCTTGAGGTGTGTCAGTGGCCCAGTCCCACTCCTGTTCTGCACTTTCTAAATAAAACAATACATTTTCCCTGAGAATGACGTGTCTGATTCTCACCTACTTAAGAGGGCACTCTCAAACTGGAAATAGCCCAGTTTCAAGTAAAGTGTTTAAAATGTCATGGAAATGCCTCCTGTCCCTATCTTCTATCTAGCCAGCTTCTACATTTTGCTGCTGTTTTACAGTCACATCTTCCTGTTTTGTTTTTTTTAAAACTATACTTCTCCAGCCATCTTTTTCTCTTATGAGCCACTGAGAGATGAAACAAAACATGAGGAGTGGACACAGCAAAGAGAGAAGCTAAGACACGCAACTAATTTTGCCAGCTGTATGAAGTAAAGTGATTGCCCAAAGGATGTTTTTCTCTCGTCTCTTTTCGTCTTCAAAAAAACAGTAGTTACTTATGACAGCAATAAAGACTTCTCCAACAGAGTGATCTTAGTGGGCAGTGTCCATTTAAATTAAATTTTTCTAATCAAATAGCTAACTTCATCAAACAGTCAGAATCAGTGCTTTGTATTAGACACGGAACCAAACTCATTAAGACTTTATTATTCAAGCATGCACCTCCCTTCAGCTTTTATCTCCCCTCAAGGGTTTTCATAGTAAAGCAGATTTTTTTTTTTTAATTAGCCCTTCTGCCCTGGAGTCTTCTATTTGATTTTCCAGTATCCAGGGAAGTATTGTTTTTTTTAACTACTCAATCCCTGAATAGAAAATTTTGCCTCTTAGTTCTATGTTATCGGTGATAATAAAGCTTCATGGAAGACATTTTGATAATGCAGAAACAGAAGTGCACAAAGGCAAAGTGACACTTCAAAGGAGCATTAGCTGTGATATTGGAATCTCATTTATCTAACTCATTCCTAAAGGACAAGTTAGCAATTCGTGGGGGTGCAGTTCGCACGCACACATGAAGTGGCATGAAAGGCTCTTCAGTTCAGCAGGGCTGCCTGATCCCAGTGCCCTTCAGTGTGTGGAGCTTTATGAATGTTGTTGTATTTTTATTTTTCCTTGACTTTGTTCATTTTCATATGGAGAACCAATTGCTTATTTAGCTGTTTCTCTGTGTGTCATATGGAACCCAGAAATGGTTGTCCAAGGATTATGGTCATTGTAGGAGGAGCAATCTGCATGTTTGCTGCCTTCCCCCGTATGCTGAACAACCTGTGACAGCTCACCAGCCAGTGACATGCAGTACCATGACTATCCAGGTGTACACCTCTGTGTCAAGGATGCTCTGCCTTTTTTACTTAATCATGGTGTATCTCATCAACAGGATAAACAATGCACATGTATCGATGCCTTATTAACCAATGTATTCAATGGACATAAGGGTATGTATCATGTACATTGTCTTATCCACTGGAAATATCAAACACATCATCTTATCCACATGCACCTATTCGGGAACTGCAATTTTATTCATGGGGTAAGAGCATTTGAGCGTATCAGCAACGGATGAATCTGTATCGTGGGCACCACCCTTCAGCAGCACTAGTGAACTCAGAGCTGCTCAGAGGGGCTCATTCCAGTGCGCCATCACCAAGGCAGACAGGTTCATCCCAATATGCCGTGATCAAAGCAGAGGGGCTCATCCTGTGCTGCAGCAGCCAGGGGGTCTAAGACTGCTATTGCCTTTTCTATTATTTCCACCCTTTACACCATAAACTGGTGTGACAGTGCTGAGTGCTGGTTACATCTCCATGGCACAAAAGAGTGTGGTGCTGAGCTGGGTCAGATAGACACACCCTTGGTACATTTCCATTCTGGCAGGTAATTAATGCATCTATCTCCTTTCCTTTACCAAAAGCTTATACTTACCTTATTTCTATGCATGGCTGGCAACTGCCAAATTCTCCGAACCTTGCTGAAAAACTGGATTGTTGAAACTGAGACCAAGAAGCTAAAGCTTTCAGTAAGAGAGAAGCTTAGGAGCTAGTTTAAGTGAGTGGGAACAGGCATTTGATGAAATTTTACCTCTGTTGTTTTCAAATTAACCATCATCACATAAGAAAACTCAATGTGAATTCCCAGCAAGTTGTTCTCCAAAGTGTTAGACAGTTTCAAGCAGTAACTTCAAAAGGAAACTGTTCCACTCTTTTTTGTGAAAGAAGAGCTCTGCAATCTAAAAGTATCCATTTAAATGTCTATGCAAATTATTTCATTCAGTGATCAGTGTTGCTCCTGCTAATGAGTTCACTCATATCCTCCCGAAATCCCCAAAGCTGGGAACATCAAGGTTGTGCACTGTTCTGGGGACAACCACAATAACAGCAAATGAAAGACAGAATATGTTGAAATAATGTAAAAGAACTGAAATTGGCTGAAATTGCTGTTAGACAGAAAAATTTTGCCTTGCTTTCTTGGTCCAATCAGGTCATTTGCAAAGTTAATTGCTTCTTAGTGTAAGCCTGTCAGAAGCAAGGCCCAGACCAGCACAGAAGCTCTGAATTGTGCATTAATTTTCATAGTTACTCTGTATGTTTTCATATTTAAATTGGGTTGCCACAGAATCCTTGATCCATCCTGCCAGGGTGCTCCCAACAAAAGGAGACTTAGGGCAGAGCTTAGCACTCACAGCATGGGTTTGGAGATACAGTTTTCTTCATTCTGCATCACCAGCATGGAAGATAATTTCCCCTACAGTGGTGTTTGCTTTTCTGCCCCACATTCCGGCAGGGTCCCCACACATGGGGGAGTGGGCTGGCACCACAAGCAGATGGCTGGCTTTGCAGTGCCCCAGGTGTACTTATTTCTTTTCGTTCTCCGTTTTTCCATGGGTGTCAGGTTAGCATGGATTTCAGCATGTTGCCTCATTTATGATTTTGGTGAGCACAGTAGAGCAAGCCAGGCTAGGTCATGCTGTACTGGAAAGTTACTGGAAATCTCCAGAGCAGAGTGTCCCCGGTGCTTGTCCTAGCTTGTGCTGGGGATTCCCGACCCCTCTGGCCTGGTACCTTACCTGCACATGTGACTATTTCCAACCTGGTCAAGTCCAGTCAAGGCTGTTTATTGTCATAAATCACAGATCTTTGGTAACTTAAGGGGCGCATGGGGACACGTGTGAGCCAGGGATTTTGTGTTCTCTGTGTCCTGAAGCTGGCTGGCTGGCAATCTGAAGAATATGCTGCTCTTAAAATATGTGGCATGAATAGCATTTTTAATACAGATGATTTTCTTGGAACATTTCTAGTGGACTGAAAGAGAAGCTTCTCTTTTTAGCCAGACCATGATTAAGACCATGCCAAACATACCACCTATGCTAGGTATTAAAAACAAATACCTAGGTCTTAGGAACTGCTTAGCTCATTAGCATATCTAAAAGCACCTCAGGAAATAGGACTACCTCAGGCCTTTAGTATCCCCTAGTCTATCCTTCTGTTCCAAGGCAGAATTAGTTAGATGTAAACCATTTTTTGACAGCTATTTTCCTAATCTGTTCTCAGAAACCTTCAGTGACAGGAACTCAATAAGCATCCCAGGCAATTTCCCCTAGTGACTCACAATGCCTAGTCAGGAAACTTAACTTTCTGGTCTGAGTATCCCTTGATGCAGTTTAAGTTCACTTATCCTTGTCCTGCCTGAGGTGGAAAGACTATTCCCTGCATATAAGTAGCAGCCTGTTTGAGGGCTGCAGTCCTCATTCTTAATTTTCTGCTTCCCTTTCTGTTCTCACTGAGCACTGACTATTTGTAGTCTTTCCTTACTGGTGGTATTATTTAGACACCCCTACCCACCCTGGTTGATTGCTTTCCCTCGAACTACTGAAATGTATCAACTGCTTTTGTTCTGGAGCACTGTTAGATGCCAAGTACAGGACTCCAGCAGCTCTGCGGTGCTCACAGTGTTTAGTGGATGACACTTACCTGTGTGAATCAAATGTCTCCCCTTTTCCACCACAGTGTGGTGGAATGTCATCCATTCATGTTAAATTGGGAATCCATTAGGGAACCCTTCAGTCTTTCTGCAGAGCTTCTGGTGGGTAGGAAGCTAAAGAAGTAAAATGGTTTGTGCAGTCCCTTTCTAGATCAGAGGCAGGGGTGGGAACAGGCAAGAGGAGGTTGCTTTTAGAGAACTGTGTGAAAAGCAGGGAGAGAACGTGGGAATCCAAGTGTCAGTGGTTCAGAGGGAAGCCTGCAGGCTGTCTGTAAGAGTTCTCATCAGAGTTGCAGCCAGTTCTCAAACCACACTCCTGCAGCCCAGCCCAACCTGGAGCTTTCACTGTTTGCTCCAGACAAACCCAAAGCAGTTAATCCAGCATTTACAGTGTTAAACAAGTCCACGAGGTGATGAAGGCCATACAATATCAAACTAATTCGGGGCTTCAGCTCACTCAGATACACACCTGGAGTCCTCAGGAGTGTTTTTCTGCCATGCCAGAGTGCGGTTCAGAAGTGAAACCAGCCAGCAAAGCAAACACTCAGTTCTGTAGAGGCAGTCAGACCTCACTCACGTATCTCCACAGCGCTATCACAAGGTGTCTGGCCGAGCACAGCCCCCTCCACCCCTCACTGACACAGCGCTGGGTCAGGGGCTGCAGCAATGAATTCAGAGTGGTCACAGCAATGTGCTCAGGGTCAGAGCGCTGGAAGGATGCCGCTGATGCACACAAGGGTGACAGGACGGGGGATGAGAAGGTGGCACCTGGAAAGCTCTGAGCATATTGCTCCCTTGTTACCAATTTCCATTTGCATCGAGACGGCAACCTTGTTTTTTAATCTTTGCCAGCACAAGGCATATTTCCTGACTATTTGGAGTGGTCAGGTCAGGTAAGCTGCTCGCATTAAAAGGCAGATAGCTTGGAAATGAGAAAGTCTGGGCTTGAAGAAAGCCACCTTTTGTTTTTCCTTAATGTCCTATTGTTTATCAGGTTCTGACAACACTCAATCCCATGTGCAAAGCATCTGTGCCTGGGAGGAAGGCATACCCCAGTGAAAAGATGCACAAGGCTGTCATCTTGGCTGCAGAGAAACAATAGCTCCAGGAGGCACTGCTGTCAGGAGCAGAGGGGACATGGAGCCTCGCAGCTGTCACCCTCCGAGTGAAGCTCCCTATTCACTCACCTCCTGCCACCCATGCTCATTGGGGCTCCAGATATTCCCCCCTCCCTGTGTCACTGAAGAGTCCCCAGGGGTGCTAATGCCATACCCTCTCCCCTGCACCATGAACAACAAGCCCTGTTTGGAACTCGGTTTAGTAGCAAGCTTCACACCAATAATTAGAAAAGATTTGGGATTTGGTTGGGGTTTTGTTTTCTGCTTTGTTGTGGGTCCACAACAATGAGCCAGCTCCTATGCACCCAGCATAATTATTTATGAATGTTCCACAGAGACCAGGTCCTGTCAAAAAGTGATTAAGCGAAATGCTTGCTGGCTGCACCACTTAGCTGTTGTGGCAGTTGTCCTCACTGTTCTCTGGCAGAACAGGATACCGCCCCTATTCAAATAAGTAGACTACTTAATTGCCTCCTCTGAAAGAAAAGGCTTTTTCCAAATCCTCAGCTTCTTTGAAAAGAGCAGACACAAAATTGTTGTTTATATCTATATAAAAATACATCCATAGGTGTATTTACATGGCTGTAGTTAATGCAGACACACTGGTATGTGCACACAGGCATCAGAGAAAGGTGATAAGGATATCTGGAGTATCTCCTGCATGGTGAGAGGCAGTGGGCAGGCAGGTGCTATGGTGGTAGGTGGATCTCACCAGGAATCACAGAGACGGCAGCTCAGTACAGCTGCTTAAGGAAAGAGAGCCAAGTAGCTGGTTCCCTTCATATCAGGCCCTGATAGATAGACCCTGCCTTGCTGCCCCCTTTGCTATACCACAGTGTCATAGACCTTCTCCCAGTCTGTGGTCCTACCAGCCAACACCTTTGGGCAGGAGCAGGAGAGAGGCTAATTGCTCTGTATTTGCAATATTTTGCAATATTTGCACTCCAAAAAAGCAGGAGCAACATTTACCTTGTGTCTTGCAGCACTGCTATCAGGTACCTTGCTTACTGATCCATATTGCTGTGGAAGGTTGAGACTGCTGAGTGATATCGCCAACTCAAACCTGTATCTCCTGTCACTCATATATCCTAGACACCTGATGTGGTATGATCAGTGCCCTGATGAAAATATGAGAGAATAAGGATGGATGAGGAGAGGACAGTGATCCGGCAACTTGATTTCGTTGTGCAGTCAGTGCTGACAACAGAGGTTTCAATATGTGATGGAAAAGTATGTTGTGAGTTCATCACTGTTTTATTACATGAACAGTGAATTTTTTTGCTCTGGCTGACAGGTCTCTCCAATTCAGGACTCGATGTAACTTTAACTCCTGTTCTGATGGCTACATGCAGCTTCTCCGCTGCTACTAAAAAGACAAGAGGCTAAAAAGAGGAGGGGCTGGGGGAGAGGGTGGGGTACACTACAGCCATTTCTGGTGCCCCCAGAGATCTGTTCTTCCACGAATTTGCTTAGTTGAGCTAAACTCTGGGCACCTTCATCCTGTGTTAAGTAACATATTCCACCACTTGAGTATATTTTGTGTGAAGAACTAAATTGAACCTTCTGCTAGTTTTGTTTGATGGCCCCTACTTCCTGTATTGGAGGAAAAAGTTAAAACCTTTTTCCTGTTCTTCATATCACTCATGACTTTACAGACCTTTAGCATCCCTCTCTGCACTTTCTCTTTCACAGAAAAATAGTTCCAGAAGCATTTACCTATGTTAAGTTTTATATGCCATTTTATTGCCCATTCCCATTGCAACTCTTTGCATTTGGCTTTGATTTTACTACACCTATTAATTCGTTTTACTACACCTATTAACTTGGACAGACGAAGAAAGGGTATATCCTGGAGCCATAGCTCACATACACCACGTGCGAGAGCCCTTCTGCTCAGTTGGAAAGCTGCTTCAAAACAGGCAGCCTTAGATCTGATTTATGATGTCTCCAATGAGAGCTTAATTTATAACTCTTCTGAACAGAAATTCCTAAATATTTCAGAAGCAGTTAGCCCCAATCTGCTGGCTGAACCTCATGCCTCAAAACAGAGAAGGACCCACTCCTGGCAACTGCTGCCTTTGGGAGAGGTGCAGGGCATTGACTGATACAATCGTGTACATGTTCTACTGTGCTATAGTGTGAGAGTTGAGCTATGTGAGGTATACAGGGTCTTGCCTTTCAGAGGAAAGAGACATCCTTCTGCTCTGCCACCAGTCTGTGGTATTTAAAAGCCTTAAAATACTAGTAGCAAAGGGTAGCTGCCCATGGGTTAGGTACAAAAAGAATTTCTTTTGACCTGGAATGCAGTTTTTCTCTTCCTGAGTTCACAGCATCACGTGCCACCAGAGCAAAAGGATTTGTGAAAGCCTATAAATAAAACATTTGGCAAAAAACATGGGGCATCTACACTTCCACAAGCTTCTGCTTCTCTCTGCCATAGACACATCCCTTACGTGCCCAAAAGATGGGTGAGGTGAACGAAGTAAATGCTGAACTGTGAATTCCTGAGCCACCCAGCCTGTTACTAATTACCATGATTAAATATTGACACAGTGGCTGCACACAGGGCTCCCAGGCAGAGATCAGTACTCCTCAGTGGTGGCAGCAGAGAAATCCAGACAAAGAAATAGTTCCCCGAGCACTTACTTACACTGCAAGACCCCAACCCATCCTACAGTTGACATCCCCCGGGGATTGTCAGCATGCGTGAGAGCTTGAAAGGCTCTAGCAAGAGGCTGGTGGGGGTCAGGAGGTTTCTGACCCCAAATTGTTGCCTTTGGGATTCCCCTTGCTGCAGTCTCCAGCAGCCGGTAGGGCAAGCGGGATGAGGCAGCACAGTGGGATCTGCTTTCCCGCTGCAAACACAGGCTGCTACTCAGACGCAGTAGGGCCCTGCTGCCCTGGCTGCCAAACCTAGGGCATCCTCAGGGAAGCTCCCAGACTGAACTGACCTCACAGTCCTGCTTGGTGGCCTCCCTATACTCCTGCACAGGCTGGCAAGCCTGGTAATGTGTCTCACCACATGCTCCCTCAAGCACCTTATGCCCTGCTGTTTCATGGATCCCAGGTAAGAGATCAGGCAAAAGCTTACGAATTTATATTTGAGATTGTCCCTATTCAGGAAACCATTTAACTCTTACAAGTGTGCTGCACAGGGATGCACAAACTCATCCAACGCGGGAAGATTTTGCCCAAGAAAGACTCGCTGCCAGAACAGGGAAGCCTCTGGAGGCTGTAGCTCTTTCTCTTCTCCCCTCCTCTATCCCAACACCCCTGCTTAATGTGCTGGGCTGTGTGCCAGGGCAGCAGATGTACTACAGCATGGTTTCTACTTCCCCATATCATGGCCGTGTCCAGCGCTGATTTTGACCGTGGTCATTTTTTAATACAGCAGCTGACTTGGCCACAAGCGAAAAATAAAATACGATCCCTTGCAATTACAAACTGCCCAAAGCCATCTGCAGTCCTGAGCTCCTTCTCCTCTGGGAACAGGGAGTAGTATCTGTGAAGCTTCTCTGCATCCAGCGCATCTACCAGCCCAAACCCCATTCCTTCTTCAGCAGATTTTCCCTCTTTATCTCTTCAAATCATACTGGGGAGCTGCAGAAGCCAGAATGAATTTGCACCAGGC
Source organism: Cephalopterus ornatus (assembly GCA_013396775.1). Classification (NCBI taxonomy): domain Eukaryota; kingdom Metazoa; phylum Chordata; class Aves; order Passeriformes; family Cotingidae; genus Cephalopterus; species Cephalopterus ornatus. Next base: position 426,780 of record VZRE01005948.1, on the reverse strand, counting down.
TAGTACACCTAAAGCAGCAGAATATTCACTTTCTCAGCTTAATCCTGCTCCTGTGCTAAGGTTTTTTATGAATGCTGCTTGATGCTTGTGTTGAGAACAACCACTCCAAAGTTTGAAGCTCTAAAGAGCCTCTGCTTTGTGGGTGAGCTTTCTTGCCCTAATGCCAGCCAGAAAAGTATAGTTTATTTCAAAAGTGGTGATGGAAGAGGTAACTTTTGAGATTACATTTTCAGGAAAATAACAAAGAAGCATCTTGTATATTGATACAAAATGTTGCAAGGCACCAATTTCTCCATTTCTTTGGCTTCACACGGCAGTGCCCAGCAGCTCTGCCCCTGTAGGGTGAAGGGCTGCAGCTGTGACAGCTGCAGGGAAGTTGGATGGGACCACCCTGGCTTTGGATTCCCTCCTCACTCCCCCAAGAGCAGTGAGAATGGGGGGAAAGAGGGAAGGAGTTATGCTGCAGCTTATTTTCCCCACGGATGTCAGAGGCTGCAAAGACAGGTGGAGGCAAGGGGCCAGAGAGAGTACTAAGGTACTCACTTGTGGTAGGTTTTTTATCCCTTTTCAATATAACTTCCGCTAAAGATAGCCCACATTAGGAGTCAATGGCAGCCCTGAAAGACACTTACAGTACCTACTTATTTGTGATGACACAGGAGAAGACAGGACACAATGTATTTATTCTCCACCCTAGGCATAATCAACAAGCTATTAATTATCAAACTGTAGCAATACAGCTGTAGCATACACGGCTTATACTGAAAATTTTTTAAACAAAATATCAAGGATGATATTCCTTTGGCTTGTGGTTTGCCTGCACTTCACTATGAGCCTGGTTCGTTTCCAGTTAACTAGAGCTGAGATGGGAAGAAGCCTGAGCCTGGAGGAAGCCTGATCCGTCCCCCAGGTTTGCAGATGGTTTGGGAGAAAGGTCAGGGAAGCTCATTTTTATTCCACTCCACCTCAGAGTTTTCCCCTGGCTCCAGGGAAAATGCTGGGACTGAGGGAGTTATTCTAACCCAGATGTAGGTCCCCACATCTGGCCTGAATGATTTGGTTTTTAGCAGCTCAGAGTTGCTCAGTGGCCAGCAGTTGGGGAAGTGCTTATCCAGTGGGAATGAAGAGGAGGGTGATGTGGGAATTTGTAAGGAAGGAAACACACTTTGTTCTGATTTCTTCAGGTACTTTCGTGACATTGAGACAAGTGAAAAGAGCTTCAATTCTGTTCTTCTACTTTTAATGATATCTTAATATTCATTAATTAACACAGTCATGCATTTGAGTACTTGAACATTCATTGTTGTTTAGGTATAAGCCCAACCAGCACTTCAGGATTAACTGCAGCTTGGGATGAACATCCTGGTCCATAGCAAAACAGCAGTGAAGGATGTACAGGAGAAGTGACACATCACCATCTTAGCCAGTCATTTGACTCACACTGCTTTCAGCAGTAACTTCTTCCCTCGCCCCTTAGAAACATTCACTTGTTACTCCATCAGCTCCTAATTTGGGGTCAAAAGGTGAACGAGCCTGGGTTAGAAACAACCTCATCTGCATGGGAGGTTGTTTTTAACACAAATCAAGTCTCCAGTCTGTTCATTGCGTGTCCTGACAAACAGTTTCACAACTGAGAGAGCAGGACTGGAGAGAAACGAGTGGCCAAATGCAGAATGCAGTCCTACTTCAGCTAGACCTCCTTGAGAACTGTGCATGCCAGCCAGGTGCTATTGCCTGCTTGTGCTGCTGCTGCTGCACACACAGGGGCTGCTTAGTGCTCGCACTCTTCACAATCTGCATGAGCAGTGCAGTGGTAAATGCACTCTAAAGGCTGAAAATCAGCAACTGCTTTACATCTCCTGAAGAGCTGAATGTGTAATGGAGAAGGCAGTAGTTCAAATGTTCAAGGCAAGTAGTTCAAGTAGTTCAAGGTAGTTTCACTACTGTTGGGTACTCAGTGACTCTTCCCTAGTTCCCATTTTCTCTAGGTGTATTTCCATTTCATATATTAAAATGCATAACAAAGAATTTCTATCCCTGTTTATGAAAACTTGTAGCCAAAACTTTAGTTTTTGAAAGTATAGCATGGGCTTAAGTACAATTGGTCTGAATTTTCTGATGAAATACATCCAGATTTTACTCTCTTCTTGAGAACAACTAAATACTTGGTGGTAACTTATACCTCTACAAAGCAAGTACTTATCATCCACCTACATTTTTTCAGCCTTCTTTCAAATCATCTTGTCTCCTGCTTTTCAGCAGAGAAAATTCAAATGCTTAAGTTCAGCCTGTAGAAATTGTTCATGGGTTGGCACTGGGTGTGAACTGAGAAAAATGTTGTCCCAGGCTACCTGTCACTTCAGAAGCCATCAGTCCAACAAAACCAGAAGCTGGTTTTACATTAAGGCATCCATGGTACGTCTGCTCCTATAAATACATCACAGCAGAGACTTCTGTGGGTTGTCAAGGGGCAGGTTTGTATTTATGGCACCCATTGAATAAAAAGAGGGAAAATTAATTTCCTGTTTTGAAATGAGTCTCAATTTTATCGTTGGGAAAACTACATCAAGAAGCTGACTGGCTGCCTGCAATTTAATGTACACAGCTTTCTATTTAGCCATTAAGCAGATTATTCTCTGCTGGATGGATGTGTCATTCCTGTTAATGTTAATGATAGTCCCACGTATGCCATGACAGAATAAATGCCAAACTACGTGAACCATTTACTCCCTAAAGGGAAATGGAATTCCTTCAAGCAATGTAGGAATCTGCCAGCAAAGTGGTGGGAGCCTGGAAAGAGCAGAGAGAGCTTCTAGCAGGGCTGATGTGTAGGGATGTTGCTTTGCCAGCTTTGGCAGCAAAGCCAGTTGAAGATGTTCCCATCCATCCTGTCACCGTCCCTGTCCCCTTGCACTATCACTCCCTGCTTCCTGAGTTGAAGCAACCATAAATGAGCTGCTAACGACTGAGGTTTACATCATCGCTTTAGAAGGAACCAGAAACCTGGTTTCCCTCGTTTGTCATTAACACAGCTCACTTCACAGTGCAGTTTTGCACATAGTTGTACCGAAGGCACTCGGAGCAGAAAATAGTCGCCAGGGTTCGGGAATGTGCAATTAGGGAAGGGCTGGGGAGAAAACTTCCTACACTGGTGTGGGAGGGAGCTGGCGAGCCGGAGGATGTGGAGTTATGCCAGAGTGCCTGCCTTGGCACACAATCCATGTCTGTGCCACCTCCACACAGTGACACTGGCTCACTAGCTTGCCCAGCTGATGACTCCAGCAGCGTTTGGTCAGCACGTGGCTTCTCACCAATGCCTTTGCCCAGGCTTTGAAGTGGGTTGTCCAGTTTTCCTGGATTACAGCCAGGTTTTTCAAGGTCCATTGCTGTTGTCTGCCCTCCAAGGCACCTCTAGCAGTCATGTATGCATGCCAGGGCAGCATGACAGAGGGCTTCATGACCCAGCAAATCCTGAAGATTAAAGGAGAAGGCAAAACCAAAACATCCTTAGGAGTTCTCTATGCAGCCATAAAGCAGTTGTTTAGATGGACAAAAAGAGCAGAAGCTGGATGAAAATCAGCTCTCAGATTCACTGATTAAGCTGAAGAGGAAACTGGAATTTTGCTCTTTTATAAGGCTCTTGTAACCTCTGAGCTATGTTAGTAAAATCAGCTTTAACCATGTGGTGTCTTTTCACACAAATTTCACATCTTAACAAGTTTATCAGTAAACAAGTCCAGTGGCATTACTGAATACGCTGAGTGCTAACATGGCAGGAAGTCAGAGCCAGTGCAGAGGAACTAAGCTTGTCTTGTCCAGTGTATTCCCATAGGAAAGAAAATCCAGCAACAGCCCACCTCCATACCTGGGATATTTCCACTCCCTGCTCTCTGCCACAAAATATTTATTTCTTTAAGAAATAAAGAAGGTTCTTGCATTTGGACTTGATGATCTTAGAGGTATTTTCCAACTTCAGAGATTCTATAATTCTATGATTCTGTGATTTCTGAGATAACCCTCATGGCATTAGTGCAAGAATATACCACATGGCATTGAAGGAATGAAGTCAGTCACAGCAGAGAGAAACTAAACCAGGCTTTTGCTGTTTCAAACATAGAGCAAGTCACCAGATCAAGTTGTTTCCTCCCCACACACGGTTTTCTTCCATGGTTGAGTCAGTCCAAATTCACACAGAGTCTCTCATATGATACCAACAGGATATGAAAGAGAAAATAGCCAGCAGGATCCACACGGCAGATCTGGCAGGTTGGCCCCCGCAAGCCCTGTTTGGCATCCCATATTCTGCTTCTCCAGGACTGATGGGGACTTTGCAAAGTCCTGATGTGTTGCTGTGCCCAAGATAGCTCCACATGCAAGGCTGCTGCTCACTGGTTGCAGGCGGTGGCTCCTGCCCATGCATTTGACCTGCTCTTCTAGCTGGTTGTGGCTTGGTGAGCCACATCCCTACTCCACCTTTGCCTGTATTGGCTACAGCTTCCTGTAGCAGTATCAGCAACAGCAGACAAGAGAGGGGAAGAGGACAGAGGACCTTTCAAAGGAGACTTCATGGAGAAATGCCCACCTTAGCTAGGAGGGGCTGTTGTGCTGTTCATCAGAGAGGCTGTGAACTGTGACCAGTTCTTGGGGTCAACAGTGGAGGTGGCAGTAGAGCATGTAACTCTGAGAGCCTGGTTGCCCATTCAGAAGCACTTGGACACCATTTGGCCACGAAACCCACAGGTTCGGCTACAAATGGTCAGGGCCAGCCAACTTCATCTGCACAGGCTGACTGCTGGACATGTGAGTAATGGTTGTGTACTCTGCAGCCAACATACGTTGTAAGACACCTGTCATCAGCAGCAGTGATTACTTATGGTTAGGATTGCATAGGTGCAACAGAGGCCATCCCCACTCCTACAAGCTGCACTCCAAACACTCCCTCAGTGGTCAGCTACAGAAACAGCTATTTTTTAACTGTACTCCAGCCTAAGTTTAACAAAGCAAAATGAGCTTCATCTGGAGACATTCAGGAATTATCATCTGTTTTCTTTAATGTAAAAATCTCCATTTCCAGGATAGCTAATACGAACATTGGTGATCCTCTCCTTCTTAAAAGCTCTTCTCCCCTGTTATCATGGCTAATGAACCAATTTTGCAGATTGACATTATTTAAGTACCACTGCTGGAAAAGAGTCACTTCTGAGGAATGAAGTGACAGGCACTGACTGGAAGCTTTACTCTGCCGAGCAGCAGCTGCAAGGACAAAGAGCAGGGGTTCAGGGACCTGCAAGACCACGTGAGCTGCCCATCAGACATGCTGGCTTCAGTGGCAGTACTTGGAAACATGTTATTCATGTCTTCTGTGCCATTTCCTTGTGTGTCTAAATGTCGAATAAAACAGTAGGTGTCAGGCCACTGCAGATGACTGAATGGCTAAATCTGATCAGTTTGCTTTGGTTGTATTAACTCTCAGCATCGTCATCCCATTAAGGGACCTGCAGGCCTGGGCAGGTCCCTTCTTCGTGGGCAAGGCTTGCCATACATTGTACAAACAGAACCATTGTGGGGCCAGTGTGAAGAAAGAGACTTTATTAGGAAGGAAAACATGATTTTTATTGTTCTGAAAGAACAGTTGGTGGTGAAAGCTCCAACAGTATGATAACATGTACAAGTTCGTGCAAACGAATGTGGTGACAATCTGTGCCAAGGGTACAGAGGACTTTAATTACAGAGCTGCAGAAGTTCCTCACGTAGCAGGAAACAGCCCTGTTCAGTGTGCTGGCTGGCTGGGTGTGGCAGCAGCTAGTGCTTAGTCAAAAGGATTTGGGGTCCTGACAATGCTCTTTTTGAAGAAGCTGAGTGATAGGGGAGGGGGCCACAGGTGGGATGCAGCTCCTGGAATTCAGAGTAAGTGACTAAGCACTGCCATGTCCACTCCCAAACAGTCTCCAGAAACATGTAAGAAATGGTGCAGGACCCTCCTGGGGGCTGATGAGGAGGAAAAAGAGTTGCAGTGGTTGCTGCTCAAAGGCTCTTGCTACAGCTTTGTTTGCCTAAGTGTTTTTCCATCAGATGCTGCTATGTCTCCATGTCCACTTCAGTTACTGGCTCTGGCTGAACGTGGCTGCATTCATCTGTCACAAGGCCTTCTCCAGTCCCAGCTCAGACAAATCAATCCTCTTCTCCACCAGTCCCTTCCTATGATGCCCTCTTCCTGGTCTCATTCCTCTTGTATCTCCTGTTTGCCATTCCCTTTCCCTGTCTTGAGTATGCCACCAGCTCCTGAAACACAGTCACCTTTGAGGTGGGGTCTGTGATCTCCTAGATGCCTTCTCCTTGGCTCTTCCTGCAGCCTTTTGGCCCAAGGTTGATGTCACTGTTCCTCTGGGGCTGACTGTGTTCATTGCTCAGTTTCCACAGTAACAAAGATGATTTGATTTTTTTTCCCTCCAAAAACACCCCCTCAGCCCTGTTTTGAGATGCTATCTCCCCCATTTCTTATGTGTTTCTGAAGACTGTTTACTGGTGGACCTGGCAGTGTTAGGTTAATAGTTGGACTCAATTATTACTTAGGGTTCCTTTCCAACCTTAATGATCCTGTGACTCTAATCCAGAAATGGCAAGTCTATCCCTAGTTTTCCTCTTGAGCTCTTTTGTGTGCTGATTTATGAAAGCATGTTCCTGGGGCTGGTAGTATGCAATTTTGCTGATTTGCTGCTGCAATGCAAACTGTCTTTTACCAGGGATGCTGCATGGGGCCAGTTACCTAATTAACTGCTCATGTCTGCTTGGGAGGGTTCAGGGAATGCTGAGGAAGCCAGGTTAGTGATCACATTACCAGTTCTGCAGGTAATGCCCTCCCTCTCTTTTTCTGGATGACACAACAAAGAAACTACACAGACAAAACCTGAAGAAATTTAGCAAGAGCCTTGCTGTCGTGATTCCCAGAAAGGTGCCTCCTGCTATCCTACAGAGATGGAAAAACACACATCCATGCCCTGGGACTAGTGAGAAGGAAATCCTTTGGCACAGTTGGAGAAGTCTTAGCAAACATTTCATTATCCCACTTAACATCTTCAGCTCATGGCTTGCTGCATCCATAAAACCGTCTCGCCCTCAGGCTCAGACGTTTCAGTGGTGAGAAAGGGTCCACAGCTCTATGCTTGTAATTTAGGTTTTGCATAAGTAATTTTATTGCAGTCAGCTACACTGACTTCAGAAGGCTCAAAAAACAGAGCTGAATTCATAAAGGTTAAGGCATTCACTTTCCATAGCCAGGGGCACACGGAGGAGAGATGTGACTGGCACAGTGGTTGACCACCCTGGGCAGGGCAGCCAAGAAGGCCATTGACACATTGTGGGTTACACATCAGCAACCTTTGTCATGAGATGAAAGCAGGGCACAAACTCACATGCTCGGCTCCCAGAGCTGCCGCTCCCCATTGCTGCTACATGACTAACAGGCAGTTCAGAACCTTTCCTGATAAGGGTTTTGCAGAAACAAAAATAAGTACAGCAAACAGGGAGTAATAGAATAATAAAAAAGAAAAAAACCTTTCAGAAAAGCTAGTATAAAAATTTCCAAACTTTTATTAACCAAAAGGGACAGCATGAAGGCATAAAAACTGGCACTGATTTTCTGTGTGAATTGCTGCATTTCCAGCACTTCATGTGCTCCTGAACAGAGCCTGCAAGTCTCTGTTCTTTGCTAGAGCTGAGCATATGGTCCTTAAGGATGCATAGGAAAATGGAGAGCTGTGCTTGGAGAGTATCCAGCTAAACAATAGGGAAAAGGGCAGCCATAGTCCTGGGCATGCTGACCAGGAGAAAAACTGGGGAGAAAGAGCCATATTTTGCTAACTGCACTCCCAGTTATTTAGTCTGCAGCTGCAGGTGGGGAGAGGGCAAGCCATGTGTAGGGCAAATGCAAGCTCACATCCACTCAAGGTAACTGATTTTCTCATAACTGAGAAATGTGATGCACATGTTGGCAGTGCCCTGCAGACAAATGCAGTGCTGGTTTTGGGTCTTCCCCTGACCAGACTGCTTGCTGCAAGGCCAAGAGCTTCTGGGGGCTAGCAGCAGGAATTAAGGTCTTGGTTTGGGGTCTTGCCCCTGGATCACTAGCACAAGCAGGTAGGACTCGCCACTCAAAATCTCTTTAGCATCCTTTAGCCTATGTCTGTGCCAGTGCCTTGTGCCAAACCTCAGTCCCTCTCCTGGAACTGTGGAAAGCTGACTGGACATGGAGTGGCTCAAGTCATGTGAATGTAGCAGAGTCTGGTTCCCTTCCATTGCTATTCCAACTCCAGAAGCTCAAAAAGTCCAGGAAAAACCCAGCTCCACCTCTAGCCCTGGGCTGGAGTTGCAGGTAGAGTGAGTGCCTGTATGAGGTAGGTTGGGATTGCAAAGACCTGCGCATGCAGAGGCAACATCTGGTCAGCAGCTGCAGCATGGCCGAGACCAGTGTGGCACTGTGGACACAGCTGAATGCTGAGAGCAGATCAGTGTGACCAGCAGCCACAGCACTGCAACACTGGAGTGCAGATGCACACACACAAAGCGCGGCTGCAGCGGAGCTTACTCTGCCAGGACATTGCTCCTGATACTCTACAGTCCAGCCGCGATCCCAGGAAGAATGGGTACCACTGGAGTGAAGAGGTGTAGGCATCAGCTCCCGGTGCCCTGTGCACCTTGGACAATGTTAGCGCCCATCTTCAGTCTGCTTCTCCCCCTCCTCCCTATGGTCTGTCTCCAAGGCAAGTTCTCAACCCATCTGCCTGCCTCCAAAGCAGGACTTCTTGTCCCATGCGCTGATTCTTTTTTTCCCCAGCCTGATCCCTCCTCCAGCAACAGATGATATTGCCAGAGAGCAAAAGCAGGGTCTCACAGGCCAGCAGCAAACTTACTTTTATCGTTCCTGCAATGCAACCATCCGCTAAAGTTGCTTCAAAATGTAGGCTCTGCTGACCTCTAGGGGACTGCTACAAATCCAAAACCATAAAGGCTTCAGAGCTCATGGCATGCTACAGCCCTTCACACGCTCCAAAGGAGCTCTGGAGTGGGTGTAATACAGCTGACACAACCTGCTTCTGGGCCCTTTAGCACTACTAGAGGCTGTAAATAAAACCCTGGCTTTAACACTGCCTGTTCCATCGTACCATTATGGCAGCAATACCTCAAGAAAAGTGTACAAGCCAGGCTAGGCTGTTGCGGAGAGATATTACCTGCTATCAGACTGCCCCATAATAATTACTGCTTTTATTTCAGTGTGGGATGCACTTGGGACCTTGAGAGTTTGTGGCTTTCTGTATCAGTTTGTCTAATGAAAGGCATACAAATCTTGCCTTGGTGTTACAAGTGCAGCACTACTCACTTTGGTGAAAAGCACAGGCACTGGAAATAAAGTTAAATGTGCTTTTTTATGACATTTCATCAATCACTAAAGAAGTGGCAGAGGCAAGAACCTTGCCACAGAGAATAAGAAACGTAAGACTTGCAGAAAGCAAGCATAAAATCTGATGTGCTTCTTAAAACAGCACATGGTGCTGCCGAAGAGGGTAACTGCACTTCCCAGCTGACCGTTTGAGGACAGCCGTGGTGGGGAATAGACCATTAGGCAGGAGACTACAGACGAAGCACAAACACGTACCTCTAATGGATCTGTTCTCCTTGATACAAAGCCAAAACCTATCACAGCCCTGGAATATTCTGATTTCTTGACTTACGGAAGGTGTTACGTAACTCTGGAGAGCTGGAGTGTGGACAGATTTTGACTGGGCAAAACCCGCGCACATGACAAGAGTGCCCCTGGCAGCAGCCAGTACCTTGTGGGGCAGCTCCCCACCACAGCAGGGCAGATGGTTGTCCCAGGGCTGAGGTCCATATTAGCAGAGGGCTGCTGTCTAAACTGTTTAAATTTATTCAATCTTCTGATGTGGGAAGAATTCCATCCAGCAGACCTGAGTGGGCAGCAGGCTCCAAGCAGATGAAGAGGTGCTTGGGGCCATCATGACTTCCACAAGGGCAGCTGTATCTGCCTAATCGTCACAGTGGCTTCCACCATATGCAAAGGTCTCTCAAGAGGCTGTGGGGCTTGTGTTGTTGGGATCATACACCAACATGAGGGAATTAGTCCTGGCAGGCGCTCCACCAACCACAGGAATGGCTTTATAGACAGCACTAAGGGTTCTGGGCACACCATGAAGCGTGTAATTGGCACGCTCCTGTCAATGCTCGTGCCCTGGGAAGTGCCAAAATTATAAAACAAGTGCTAAGTTAAAGCACTTGCTCTTCCGTGGGCTGGAAGACATCAGCCCACAGAGGCTTGTGACGAAGTGCAACAACTGACAGCACTCTTTCAACTAAATCAGGGTGAGAAGATGTCTAAGCAGCAATGAAAAGTGAAGTGTTTAAAGAAAAGAGGCAAATTATTTGAACAGAATCACCAATTTCCATTTCAGCATCATTACATGTCTCTTAATTAGAACAGATGTCTCCCTAATCTGTGCAAAACAGAAAAGGACCTGAGAGGTCTGAAATACTGGCTCATACACAAATATTACCACCAATTCCCAGCTTCTAAATCCACCACCTCAGACTGTGCCAGACCACCTGATGGTTCTGGGTCCAGCAGGGACGGCTTTGCATTGCCCAAAGCTCAAATTACATCATTTTCTCCTCCTTGCACCTGCAAACACTGTTATACCACCACACACACCAGCAGTGCCCAGGAAATTCAAGCCTGTTGCTCCCTTCACCACGTGCATTGTAGCTGTATTTTAGCCCCCCAGATTCAAAAGTTAACTGATTTTGCTCCCACAGAAAAGGCTCCATCAGTCATCAGAGTTTGGTAAGCTCTTTAATGGCAAGCTCATGGTGTAATGACACTGCTGGATTTGATGCCTCAGTGGTGGGAGAGGAAAAAAGGAGGATCAGGAGGAAGGAGGATCAGAAGAAAGGCAGTACTTCACTGACGGCTTACACCTTTGAAAGCACTGAACAAAAGGGCAACTTTCGGTGACCCGTTTCCCAGCTTTGTAGTCCCAAAGACAGATCTTCCAGCCAGAAAAATGGTCAAAACCACACCAAAGACAGCTTTGGAATGGTGTGGCACAATGTGATTTCTGCTTGATGTGTTGAAGGCTGACTGGTCCCTACATTAGTAAAGGAAAATTTGACAACAAAAAAATTGCACTCACTGAAATCCAGAGCTGATGCTTCCACCACCCCTGCCCCCGCAGATGAAAGCTTCCTTTACATGCAGCGTTACCGCAGATCTTTGCCTACATGAGCAACAGCATGTTGGTACAGAAAGGGAATTTCAAAGTTCAATGTATTTTACATGAAACCACTGAGCTTTACTGTAGTCAGCAATAACTAGTTCAAAGAAGGGGTTTTTTTCTGCAGAAAAATCAACGCCCTTTTTGTTAATCTGTGGGTTTTTTTATGTCCAAGCTTGTACTGACAGTGCAGTGTCATGTGGCTCTGTAGAATACACTTGCAATAATGCAGACATGCCTTTAGGAATTTTCTTTCTTTAAAAAAATGATGAGAAATGAGAAAAAAGGGTAACATAGATCATGTAAATAATAATTTGGCCCACTGAACTTGTGGTTAAGTGGTTAACCACTGATTGTGGTTAAGTGAAGAGGTTTCCTTTGTACACTTGACAGAGACATCAGATACCAACAATGCAACTAACTCAGAAGTCCAATAAAACACCAATGTGACAGGGTCTGCCCTCAGAGCCTTTCCCATCACAGGTAAGGACAGCATTTAAAGAATCTCTTTATTTTAATATCTGCCTTGGAAGTGATATCCCTGAGCCTTCAGCTCCCTGCTGACTCTGCAAGAACCACCTCAAGCCCAGCCTGTTACAGGGTCTAGGAGCTGCTGCCCAGAGTCACTCCTGCCTGGCTCTCACACAAAGCCTTCCCAGCTGCAGCTGGCTGCAGAGACAGGCTGCTGGGGAGGAGGGGAGGTCCTGCCAGAATTCAACAGATCAAACAAAGCATTTGCCTCCGCTCAGCGATTTAGAGAGAGGTGTATCCAGCTAAAGCCCCTTAAGGGATATTTCCCTATTTCCAATGTCCTGTGGCCAGACCAAAACCAGCCAGCACTGAGAAAGAGACGTCCAACCAGACAAGTCTCATTTTCTGGGTGCCCAGCCTGGAAAGCCTCAATGGGTTATGATTTTCAGAGAGTGGATTATTTGGCTAGACATCGCTCCCTGTGAGTGAAGATACTGGGTTTGGCACCTAAAAGACTGCTGTCTTCTGCATAACCCCTGTCTGGCATAGACCACTCATGGGTCCTCGAGGGATAACACATTTCCCATGCCACCTCATCCCCCTGTGCAGAGAAGACAATGTGCCTCGGTGACACACACTGTGCTGAACTGCAGCTTTCACTGATGCACCCAGCTGCAAGCTGTGGGAGGTAAGAGGTGTTTCTCTCCCCCTTCCTACACTTCCCCTCTTCCGTGAGTGAGAAAATCTGAAAAGAACAGAATGGTAAGGACGAACAGGGGGGAAGTATGGACACAGGCTAAGGATGGACACAGGGTAAGGATGGATGAACCAGTAACCTCGCCTCCTGCCACAGCTAAACCTGACATTGAGCAAAACAGCCATGGACATCTGCCCTGGATCCCAGAGAAAGACCAGGAAACATGATGAAAGAGGCTGGGAACATATCCTGAATGGCACCTTTCCAAAACAACGTCCACAGTGTTAATGCAATCCCTTTTACTGTCACAGCCTCATGTCCCACCTTGTAAAGGGGGAAAGGGCAGTGATCTACTAAGCTATGTTGTAGCAGGAACTCCTCCACGGTGCCCCCACCTTATGTGGGACACAGCAACAAGCGGCAGCAGTTGGTGTGCACATCACCTGTGCAGGAAAACTAACTCTGGCTATTCCCATCTAAAGTGGCATTCCCAAGTATGTGAATGACTTTCAAAGGCACAGCACTATGCACAGAGTCCTTTTAAGAGGTGTTAATGGGCACTAACAAAACACCCTGCACTCTGCTGCTCCTACCTACTCACACAGTATCATGATGTTGAGGAAGAGGAGAAGGCTTTTCAGTTTACTTTTTCTCCATCCGTCCTCCCTCAACCATCTGAATGCATTCATCAGGCAGAACACTAATGGAAAAACACAACTGAGCTCAAGGCCCTGGTAAAGTCCAGAGGAGCTTTTTTATAAACTGCATGGGTTCAACAAGCAACCACTTGGGAGGATGGTTTGGACTGTCTCAGAAATCATAGCATCTCTCTGAAAGGGGCCTTGCTCACTCTTGCCCCTGCTACCCAAACCAGCTGTCACATTTCTGAAAGCTGTGCTTCCCTCTGGCATCCCATGTATTTCTCATGCCCCAAGCAGCATTCTACTCACTGCATTCATGCCACTCATATCCAGAAGTGCCAGTTCTGCAAGAGGCTCTGTTCTGGTTTATTTATATTTAGTTAAGAGCATGAAATGCCTACGAGAAAAGGGCGAGGGAAAAGGGACACTCTTCTATGTTGTTTCATTAGTGGTTTGCTTTGAGGATAGGCAATGATCATGTGTGCCTCTTTTCACCCACAGATCTACAGCACTGTACGCACTGCTGGGTAAATAATACAGTCCCTTTTACAAAAGGATTAAGGTGGGACTTTCGAAGGAGTTACCCTGCTCCTTCTATTCTAGAGGCCTGGATGCACAGCTAGAGGCCTGCCTCGAATGCCCAGCCACCGAGACCCACTGGAAGCTCACGGCAAGGCAATGGCAGAGCTACGAATCCGCATCTTTTCACTCATTTCCCAGGTTTGCAAGCATTTATGTTGGGAAACCTTGTGTCTCAGTCACCAGCCTATCCACTGGGTCATGAAACCCCTGATTAATTATTGAATGGCTACTAACTGCAATATGTGGTGGGAGGGAGGGAAAAATAAAATACAAATAAAATATAAACCCACTTTGTAATACAACCAAACCAGTTCTGCATCTCTTGCATCGTTTGGCAAGCATGGAACAAGTAACACAGTAATACAGAAATGTATTTGGTCAAAGTAAGGAATCAATATTTTTCAATAAAATACATTCTATATTAATGCTCATTCACATTTATTACACATGTAAATTAAATTTTCTATGTATAAAATTCCAGTTTATTCTCAGTGCTGGTTGGTCATGCTTCAGTTCAGCAGCAGGGCTCAACACATTCCATTCCTAGCAAAGTGAGAGGGAACGAGAGCGCTCAGCTCTCTGCAGGACCAAGCCTCACACACCTCCTGGTCCTGCAGGTCCCATCTGAAAAAAATCTTTCTGGCTTCAGTGGGAGTTTTGCAGGGGTGTGCACTGCAAAAGGGCCCCCCAGCTGTCCAGTACTTGCAGTCTGGTGTGGAAGTTACCCAAATGGCATATGGCATTCCAAAAAAAAGTGAGTTAGTGAATACAGAAAATAATAATAATATATCTACATAATTTACAGCGTTGTTTGCTTGCAACCATAGTAATGTTCAACTCCTCATTAACAATTCAATCAATACACAGGGAAAGGTAGCAGAGTGCAGTACATATTACAACCTCCTGTATGCAGTTACAAACACTGGATCTTACAGTCTTTCCTCATTTCCTTAATTCTCACCTATCCCGCTGCTGGCCAGAGCCCAGTTTTCCGCTGAGCCTTGTGGAGTCAATCCTTCACAGCATTTAGGTTGGTCTGCACCTCTGCCATGGGCCCCTAACACTATGCAAGGTGCATTTAGCAGCAGGTCTTCAGCTGCTACCCGGGTCCACCCCTGCACCCTCCCCTGTGTTGTGCTGGCACTTGTCTGTGCAGCCACACGCTTAGCCAGACGGCAGGATTGATCCAGCTGGAAAACTGCCTGTCTGTAAAAAGGCAGAGGGTTATATGCCAGTCAGACCGACCCCGCAGCCCAGCTCACGATGCAGCTGTGCCATGGCTTGTGCAGGTGTGTGTGTGGGTGCCTGCACCTTCTCCTGAGCCAAAAGGGTACAAGTGGCCAGCAAACCTATATGGCAGGACTTTGCCTCCTGCTTGGGCTACGGTAAATTGCTCGCTTGCATTAGGCTAGAGCAGAGGAAAGTCAGGCTCTACTTGTATGAGCCGTGACCCAAGGACTGGATGCTATGAAGAGAAAGGTTTTCCTGAAGGAAGGCTCTGTTTAAGGTTATAGCATCTGTCCTAGCTGGAGAGGAAAGAAAAATTTAGGGACTTAAAGCAGGGATGGAAACCACTGGTCTTACACTTTATTTTAGTAAGCAAAAAGCCTATTGCTGCTGTACAGTGTTATACAATGAACTGCCACAGTTCTCACGTCACTAGTCCATAGAAAATGTGCTGCAACTACCATGTTTATGCCTGCATGCTGAAAGAATGTACAAAGTTGCATTAAGCTCTGGTTTTCTTCCACTTTTGTTTTTTTTATATTCTTAAACTCTGACTTTTACAGTGTTGTAGACACTTCTGTGCAGACTCAGGTACCACACATCGTCCCAGTTACGGAAGGTCTTTGCCTCCAACTGAAAAAATCACGTGCTATGCATCTCTGAAGCCACCATCATCAAACCACCAAGAAAACTTGCTCTCTTTAGTAACCTTGGAAAAAGTCTTTAAAAAGTCTATTGAAAAGGAGACATTGTTAACAACAGGGTTTTCAAAATAATGTGAGGTGTTTCTAGGAGTTGTCCAAGCATTTTCTCTTCACTCACTCTGTTTTTATAAAGCTAATTCTGTATAAAAGGGCTTTTGAAGCGTGTGACCTTTGTTTAATGATTTTTAAAAAATTGGAAAAAAGGAGTGAATTTAGAAACATTTTTCTTCAGCTGTATTACAACAGAATTACTTTTGCTTTTTATATTTTCAGTACAAAAGGCAAGTAAATACAGAGACCCTGCATCTTCACAGTCTGGCACTCATCCAAGTCATTTAAATCTATGCAAAACAGGTATAAAACATGAGGGTCTTCCTCTCCTTTATACCAACACCCTCGCCAAACCCTTCTGGGGAGCAAGTTTCCTGATAAACAAAACTCACTAGATTTTGTATCAGCCAAAGTAGTAGTATTTTAGCTCCCCTTCAAAGAGGTGGAAATGCCCACATTAGTTCAAAGGCCCAGGGAGAGAAAGAGGTCCAGCATAATTTTAAGAAGCAGGTGCTGGTTTATACCCTTATGGCTTCAATGCTGTGTTGCACTCAAGTTGCACTTAAGGTGCACTCAAGGAGGACCCTGGAAACGACAGGCCGGTCAGTCTAACTTCAGTGCCCAGTAAAATCACAGAAAAAGTTATTCTGGGAGGTATTGAAAAACACCTGGAGGACAACACAGGCTTCAGCTACAGCCAGTCGGCTTCATGAGGGGAAAGTCCTGCTTGTGGAACCTGACGTCCTTCTGTGACAGGGTAACCCACCTAGCTGATCTAGGCAAGCCAGTAGACGTCATCCTTTTGGACTTCAGCAAAGTATCCTTCTGGACAAAACATCCAGGACAAAGCTGGATAACTGGTTATGTAGTAAGTGAGCAACTGGCTCACAGGTTGGGCAGAAGAGTTACACTGAATGGGTTAGCATTGGACTGGCATCCAGTCATTAGTGGGGTTCCAAAGGGCTCCATTCTCAGCCCAGTTCTCTTCAGCATCTTCATTAACAACTTGGATGCAGGACTCAAAGGAATGCTAAGCAGGTTTGCCAGAAACACTGAATCGGGAGGAGCAATTTAGTGACTCCCTCCNTGACAGGGTAACCCACCTAGCTGATCTAGGCAAGCCAGTAGACGTCATCCTTTTGGACTTCAGCAAAGTATCCTTCTGGACAAAACATCCAGGACAAAGCTGGATAACTGGTTATGTAGTAAGTGAGCAACTGGCTCACAGGTTGGGCAGAAGAGTTACACTGAATGGGTTAACATTGGACTGGCATCCAGTCATTAGTGGGGTTCCAAAGGGCTCCATTCTCAGCCCAGTTCTCTTCAGCATCTTCATTAACAACTTGGATGCAGGACTCAAAGGAATGCTAAGCAGGTTTGCCAGAAACACTGAATCGGGAGGAGCAATTTAGTGACTCCCTCCAGGGCAGAGAGGCCCTGCAGGGAGACCTCAACAAATGAGAGAGATGGGCAAACTCTCACCAACCCTATGAAGTTTAACAAGGGCACGTGCTGGATTCTGCACCTGGGATAGGGTTGTGTGTATAAACTAGGGAAGGAGAAGCTGGAGAGCAGTGCTATGGAAAGGTACCTGGGGATCCTGGTCGATGGCAAGTTGGATGTGAGCCAGCAGTGCCCTGGCAGCCAGGAGGGCCAACTGTGTCCTGGGGGGCATCAGGCACACCAACGCCAGCCAGTCAAGGGAGGGGATTGTCTCACTCAGCTCTGCACTGGGGCAGCCTCACCTTGAATATTGTGTGTAGTTTTGGGTGGCACAATATAAGAAAGATATTAAGCTATTAGAGAACATCCAAAGGAGGGCCATGAGGATGGTACAGGGTCTGGAGGGGCAGCCATATGAGGGGCATCTGAGGTCACTTGGTTTGTTCAGCCTGGAGGAGACTGAGGGGAGACCTCACTGTGGTCTTCAGCATCCTCATGAGGGGAAGCAGAGGGGCAGGTACTGATCTCTTCACTCTCGTGACCAGTGACAGGACTCGAGGAAATGACAGGAAGCTGAGCTGGAGGAGCTTTAGGCTAGATACGAGGAAAAGGTTTTTCCCTCAGAGGGTGGTTGAGCACTAGAACAGGCTCCCCAGGGAAGTGGTCACAGCACCAAGCCTGTCTGAGTTCAAGAAGCATTTGGACAACACTCTCAGGCACACGGTGTGATTGCTGGGGTCTCCTGTGCAGGGCCAGGAGTTGGACTTGATGATTCTGATGGGTCCCTTCAAACTCAGTATATTCTATGATTCTATGATTCTAATTCATGATGCCACAAGGTTTGAGTAATAATTTGGCTGTGTATCAAAACCAGCGAAGCTTAAAGTTGGTTGTCATGCAGAAGTGGGATACGCGATGGCTATTTTTTACTTCATTTGTAAGAAAGCAGCACTTGCCTTTGGATCATGTGATGTTTGAGTACCAGGGTTGGCTATAATGTGTGTTGCTGATACTCATTATTCCCAGTTATTAATTCAGCACTTGTAAACTCAGATGTCAGTAAAACAACATTAATGTCTGACACCCCCTGGATTTCCCACTTCCCATTATTTTTGTTAAGCCTTCATGTGCACTTCTGCAGCACCAACCACTCTTAAACTACTGTTTTTAAGGAGAAGTTTCTCCAAGTTTGGTACTTTTTCAAAAACTATAGCTGTTGAACTAAACAGAAAAGCGCAGGTGGTGTTTGCTCTCTGCGCTGGTTTCCTTGGAAAGGTCACCGGTGAGGACTCGGCACTCTCACCACACGTTTCCTACATTCTCGGTACTCTACATTCATGTCAGCGAATGCTACTCTCGAGCACAAATCAAAGAGACAAGTCAGCGACAAAACTACTTCTAGACTGATTGCGGCAGAATGCTACCAAGACAACTCCATAGAAAACCCACTGAAGCAGGAGCAAAATTCAGGTCACTTCTTAGCAAAGCTCATCACAAATTATTATTATTATTATTAATTTTTTTTAAAACCATTTTTTGTGAAACTTTTATCTTGGCAGCCAGATATCCCCTTGTGATGTGCTAATTCGAACAGGCTAATGTGGGACCACCTGACCCCACCTGGTACCAAAGGCTTCCGAATTATTTTAGCTTCTCAGAAAATCACTGCTGACTGACACCCATCTGTTGGTGATCGGCTTCTGGTTCCTCTTCTTCCACATCTGCGTTATATTCTTCAAATGCATCATCATCAACATCTGGAAGCCCAAGTAACTACAAAGAAGAGAAAATACTGTGTAACAGTGAATTACCCACTCGTGCAGCTTTGCTGCAAATCTTCACACAAATCCTATGTGCCACTTCTTCAAAACCTTAAACCCTGGAATAACAGTATTGCATAATAATCTCAGCTCTCTTTCTCTCCCTCCTGGGACAGAGAAAGAGTTGAAAATGCATCCTCACACCAAATTAAGTGCTCAGAGACCGGAAGATAAATAAAACCAAAACAAAGCACTTGCAAAAAGCTTTGCATTCTTCCCTGAGGTCGCATTATGAATTGTTGAGTGTTTAAGACTTGGCAGTGGTTTAACTTCAGAAAGAACCATGATAATACTGTAGCAGTAGTTATCTTGGCTTAAGATTGTTTTTTGGCAACCCTATAAAAGCCAAAGAAGAAAGCATCCTCATTCAGAACTGGCTAGTATGGAGTAGGAAAGGACTCCTTAAAAACCTTAAGAATCCAACCTGTTAAATGCTTCTCTTGAACCCTTCACTCCAATACACCAGACAAAGCCTTCTACGCTGGGTGAAGCCCTTGCACTGAGAAATACTGTGCTTTCCACTCAAAACTGTCTGAGCCCCTTTAAACTTCTGCAAATTAGATCTGGGCTTGTGAGGAACTGCCAGCCCATCTTCTTTGAACAATGTTTGGATGCCGCCACCTGATGGCTCCGATTCCTGCAACGTCCCTTGTTCACTACAAAAAAAAGGAGCAAATAGCCATGTTTGAACTTTTCTCCTCTCCTCCAAAAGGTTGCCAAGCCAACAGAAGTCAGGAAGACAGATAAACCAAACAATAGTCAAAATCTGTTGTGGAAATCTCATATTAGAATCCTATACTAGCAGCTATTCATAGCCACAAAGCAAAATCAAATGCCAGGCATTACTGAGAATATCATGTATTTAGCTTGCAAATGCTGGAAGAGCAGCGCAGATGCATGCAACACCCTGTTTGGAGAGTGATGCAGCTGTTAGCTCTTGAAAGAGGCAAAGCCAAGAAAAACTGGGAGGAGGGTGACACTCGCTAGGTGAGAGCATGAAAACGAGAAGGCTGAGACAAGGCAGATTTTCAGGGACCTAAAGTAATTTAGTCTGTGATCAACATTCAAGATTATTCAGTGGACACAAATACAATGCACAGAATTAGCTTCTGGATGCAATGAAGCTTGTATTCCTCACTGTCACTGGGAGACAATCAGTTTTTTAGTTGCAGGGTTTCTTCAGCAGGAAAATGGAAGGAGAATTTTCTGACTAAATCTCCTCCTTTGTATTTTAAAGATACTTACGGAGAGACCCCAAACGGCAAATGTTCTTGTCTTCTGAGCAGAACAAAATAAATTCCTATGCATACATATTTTTCAAATCAAATGCTTAACTGAACATGAAACTGCTTCGCTCATTTCCAGGATGCGGGGGTTTTGTTTTGTGTTGAAGCTAAAATTAAAATACTCAGTTTTCAGAAGGCAAAAGCAAGGACTCTCTAGACTTTTTATACACCAGTATTATTTTTGCTAAACTGATCCGGTGGATTCAAATTCAATATGAGTGTTGTACTTCTCTGTTTAAGTCACTTGGCAGAAGGAGTTTTGACTCCATTTTTTTAACTCCGGCTCTGGTTATAATTCTTCCTTAATTTGCAAGGAAATGAGGCACGAGTTTTCATTTTCTGGGATACTCTAAGCCTTCCCCATGCAAAACTGAGCATGGAAAACACAACATACACCACAAGAACAGCAAAGACTTACACAATCCCAAAGCATGGGAAACACATCCTGCTTTTCACACATCCCGTCCCTCTTCGGCCTTGGGAAACTCAGCTCTTTCTTCCCCTGGAGCAGCGCAAACAAGAGTGATGCTGCAGATGTTGGTGGTTTTATGGAGGAAGGATGGGGATGGGATGAGGTGGGATGGGGTGGGATGGGGTGGGATGGGATGGGATGGGATGGGATGGGAGGCTCCTCCAAGGCAGATGTAGTTTTATTCTCTCACGGACACTTTACAACCTTCCAAGGCACCAAGGACCTTGACCACGCAGATTTCGCTTTTAGAGGTCAAATCCTGCCTATGAGAGACTATGGTCCCTCACTGCTGTTAACCCCTTACTGCTCTCCAGACCTCAGTGGCAAATCAGCCCACACCTTGAAACCAAGGGGTCCAAAGTGCAGGGAGCTCTACAAACATTGGGTCAAAATGGAAGGAGGGTGTACAAAAGATAGAACAAAATAAGATGATGAAGATGGCCTGAGCTGACCCTAGACTAACTCCCGCCTTGTCTTCTTTCAAACATACTAGTTTCTGCTTCTAGTCCATATCTGGTTCATATATTACATTATCAGCTATGTGGCAGACTTGAAAGGACTTAATTGGAGAGCAAAAATAAGGAGAAAAGAGGTAAAAGAGGAAAGGGGTGTAGAAGGACAGAGCTGATCCATCAGTCAAAGAGCCAAGGGGAACAAAACTGCCAGGTGGAGACCCGTGGGGAGGAGGAAGACAGGAGCATGGTGAGGAGAGAGGGAGGGAGGAAAGCAGGGAGAGAAGGTAACAACCAGTGGTAGCACTGCCTGAACTACATCTGTTTATTCCTGCTGGCCAAACTACCCATCTGGAGGTAAAGGAGAGGTCACCAGGATATGCATGAATTCAGTCAACATGGGATAAATGGCTTTTACACTGCAGGCTCCCTAGTTCAGATGTAGGCTATTTTAGGCTGAAGAGGAGTGCAGTGTGCAACACCCAGAATTTGCTGCTGAATTGTACAACTCATGCCTTGGCTGCCTGTGAAAGTTGCAGGTTGGTGTGATGTCCCTCAGGCATTTCTTACATTTGTCTTTCTTAACTCTTCCCAAGTGCCCTGATTTTATACAAATAACCTAGTAGTTATTAAGTCACAGAAGCAGAGTGACATTACCTCCTACCAAAAGCTGATGCACAGGCAGACTGATAAATTAACCAAGTACAAGACTGCGCTTTAGAAGTCCATGTGATGCTAGAGATGACACAGTTCTGTTGAATCCTTGTGGAAAGGGATTAGTCTCCAGGTAGATATGCTTACAAGCACCAGCATGGGCACCTCTGGCACCTGAGCGTGGCATCTCTGACACCAGAGAGAGAAGGGCATTGTAGGACTGGGATGCTCTGAGGCAAGTAACGGTATTTGAGCCCAGCGCAGTCAACTGATACCAAGTACCTGCATGGTGTCTGGCACTTTTGCACGCTCCCTGAATAAGTGGATAATAAGGCAAATCAGAGTTTTAGTGGAAACTGACCCAGGAAAGCATTAATGGGCAAAGACAATATGCCCCCCATGACCTCCAGTAAAGAAACAGCTTGACCTTGCAGGATTTAGAGCTGTGATTTAGCTGTTGGAGGTTAACCAACACTTTTTAAAAGCCTTGTCTAATGAAATATCTTGCTCTGGCACTGTAACATTAGGGAGAGATGCCTGAGAGCAGTGAGGGATGGTGAGCGGCCCCAAAGCACCCTCATTGCCTTCTGTGCCCAGGGTAGAGTAGTGAGCAGAAGGAAATCTCTGCCTCTCATTGAGGGGCATGCCAACTGCTGGGGATCCCTGCTGTCACTGTCACTGGAACACAGGGCCCTGTGCAGCAGCAACCAGTCCCTCCCTACCCCACAGCCCCAGGGTAAGCTGTGGAGTCACAGCTGGTCTGTTACCATGAATGTGTGGAGCAGGGCTGAGCGCAGTTACTGGACAAATACTGCTCTTGGACCCCTCAGTTATGGGAGGGCAGATGCTCGTGCTCTGCACAAGGGCATGGAAAGCTGCAGATGCACTGCCACTGTTCTCTTCTAAGTATTTCCCTTCAAAGGACCCCAACAAAGAATTTCAGAACTGTCTAATAATCTTGGATATCTCCTGGGAATACTGAAATGGAGAAGACTTTCAAAAGGTGCTTAGCAAGCACATGCCAAAAACCTAGTCCCCCCTCCTCCCAGACTGATAGCCACGACCACCAGATACTTCAGAAGAGCCTAGTCTGACCTTCAGCAACCATTTTTACCTAAACTGACATTTTTCAAACTGAAGTTTGCCAGACTGGTCTCTGGCAGCAGACTTGCTTGGGACAGTGGAGAAGAAATGCCCTGCAAATGCACTGTTGCCTTAAACCTGACAGCAAGGTGGTTTCATTAGCAAAAGAGGTCCAGCAGAAAAAGGACATGGGACAGCATGACGTGATGCCAAGGAAATAATTTCCCAATTTTGAAGAAAAGTGATTTTGTTCTGGAAAAGGCCTGAGGGCACAAAATAACTGTTTCCATACATCTGTGGTAATGCCACTAATTTTTAAAATTCTTTCCTACCATGTATGTGCTATTTTTAATAATTACAATAAATAAATGTCAATACATTCCTTATTAAACTTATCTACACAAAACCATACCTCAAATCATAAACCTGTTACAGAGATGCAAATCTCTCAGTACTAGGCCAAAGGAGAATCTGAGAGACTTACTCTTTGTGGTATACCCAAGAGAAAATGAAGAGGTGCTTGATTATAGTCTGCAAGAGGTTTCTGGCAGCTGAGGACACCATTTTTGAGCAAACAAAAGTAAAATGAAATTCAACAGCTAGGAAGCAAAACTAGAAAAACGTAGATTGTAAACAAAAGAGACTTTCAGAGCACCATAACTAGTAATGAGAAGAAAGAGTGCCCAACAGTGTTGCATCCTTTAACTCACCAGAAAACTTACATCAAGAGTGGGTGCCTTTGGAAAAGAGACATTCCAGTTCAATCACAATTTATATGCTTGGTTGTGCAAATCATGGGGTGAAATGCGATGTATTAATGAATGTAGCCCAGGCTACATGAGCATAATGGTTCCTCTTGCTTTGAATCTTTTTATTTTGAAGAGTAGCTCAACTTGGTTTGACTGAAGTCAATTTCTCAATAACTTAACTATGCTGAAATAAATGTGGTTTAAATGACATAAGAAATCTGTACCAATTGAATTAAGTATTTCTGAAGTCCTCTTTAGTTAAACCAGTGGAAGTTTCTCATCAGAGACACAGCTTCTCTGAGAAAGAGAAAACAGTTATGAAGATCCAAGAGCCAAATATTGTTCTGGGAAACATATTTATATTTTTTGTATGTTTTTACAATTACAAGCAGCTGTAGTGACAGATCAGATTTCCGGTCCTTTCTAAGAAAAGTGTGCATCTGTTCTATTTATTTCCAGCCTCTCAAAGGATTCTTTAAAAACGATGCTCTTTTATGTCAACCAGCTGTGGCGGTCTGCAGCAAACCACTGCAAGGGTGTAATACAGGGAGGGCCATTGCTTTCATATCAGTGCTCCAGGCCCTCCCTTTTGCACTAAATACTTGGGATACATTTTCAGTCTTCTCAATTAGTCAGACAGAAAAAGACAAGAGGGGAAAAGGTCTACATTTTCAGTTGAGTATAAAAAATGTCCATTAGTCAACTTTCTCAAGGACATCATGGGAGAATGGCTCTGGCAGCGAACCTCTGCTCTGCTTTCGCACCAAGTCATTAGCCAGCCCCAAGCATTCAAAAGGAGAGGCTGTGCAAAAACAAAGGACAACAGCCAGCCTAACACACCTCACCCTGATGAAATCCAGGCTTTGACCCAAATCTTAGTGTTAAACAAGGACAGAGAAAGCTGAGTAGCAGCAAAACAGAAATACACATGTCCCCTCCCCACAAAACCCAGCTTCTGTTCCAACTTCTTCTCAAGCAGTGACCAAACTGGCATTTGCAAATACCAGGTGGCAAACATCCTAACAGCAAAATATGGATCACTTGGGGGGAAAGAAAAGCCAACCATAAAATAAAACAAACCACTCTGAGGAGAGACCGTACTTCCAGCTTCCCAGACATTTTACTCCTGCTACTCATATCCTTGCAAAACTCCCCAGTTCCAGAGCCAGGAAACAACTCTGCCACAAAGTCCCACAGCGCTGACTCGCGTCCCGTTCCTCGGAGTCAGCGCTGCATCAGCAGGATGCAGGTCCCTGCCCGCTGCCACCGGCTGACGCACCAGTTGGGAATCTCATCCTCTCACACACAGACGGAAATAAAAAGGCAGATAACTTCCAAGAAACAATTTCCAATGGCCTAACAGTAGCTTATGTGTAACACTCACGCGCCCAGGCAGCTGACTGGAGGTATAAGTCCCTGGAGAAGCAAAAAATATCTTGTTCTATCCAGTGATGCTCTATTAAGTCACAGGTAACAGTCAATGTTTAGAAGTCAAAAAAAAAGGCACTTACAGGTCTGAAGGATTTGAAGACTTTTTCCAATATTTCATGGAGTGTCTTTTTCCCACAGGAGGAGATGTAATCCTGTGCGAGCTGCAGAAAAGGTAAGCAGTCTTCACTTTCGCTCCACACGTGCTGAAAGCCAACAGCAACACAAGAAAGTAAAGGCATTAACAGGAATTCACGCCAACCCTTCCATGTGATTTTATAAGGTCACATGTTGTAAACAACTGCCAAAGTACACTGAGCCTCCTGCAGTTCAAGACCTGCCCTGGGGACAGGTGCTGCAGGCTGTTTCCGAAGCCATGATTCTGAGAAGGAACCTGCATTTTATTAACACAATGCATCAGAAAGCAGGGAAATAGATCCAGAAGTGAAAATGCCTCATGACTGCACCAGCAGTGAAGGGTATGCACACTTTGCGCGCATACCTTTTATCCATAAAGGTGTTTTTGTTTGACATCAGCCCTGCTCAGACCTGGAAGTCATGTTGGGTTTTCTCTTCTTCTGCATCACCCACTGCAATGAAGACCTCAGGAAGATAAAGCATCTCTTTCTCTTCCTGGCGTCAGTGCAAATGTGATGTGACCCTGGAGGTGGAACTTGATGTGTAATTCTCTTGACAATGCAGAAGAAAAGATGTAAAATACACCCGCAGTCTAGACACGGAGCCAAGGAGAGATGTTTGGGCACTCACAACATCCTGACAATTCAAGCCTCCCTCCCTGTTTTGAGGTTTACTCCTCTTACAACCTGATCTTCTCTTCCCAGGTAGGCATACTCAAACCCATATCGGGTCTTCCTCTCATCTTGCTCCTGCTTCGGAGATGCTGCTTCCCCAGCCTGACTCTGTGAAGCCTCTCCCAAAACTGATGTTTATTCTGCTGCTGGGAGGTTGTTTGAAACAGAGCTGGCAAGTGATGGTGGGAGTGCTCAGACAACAAGGGCAGCACGCAGCACAAGCTAATGCATAACATTAAAGATCTTCTTTTTGAAGACTTTTTGCATGGAACTGTCTTAGGCAGTCAGCTACATGGAGAAGCGCGATACTGCCAAATTGGTTTGAGACTCTTGTACCTCCCTCTTTGCACAGCAGCTCTTTTCCCCAAAGTGCCGTGCAGCTTTTTACTCTGCTATAAACAGCAGGTTATGCTTAAACAAGGAAAAAGGAGGGTCTCTCTGAAGCTTAGCTAACATTCAGGGAAAGACTCAAAACGACAGATGTTTCAATCCCTAACATAAGGCTTGCATGTCGCCTTCCCCTTCAGTGGTGAATACCTGCCAGGGATGCAGTTTTACACTTAACGAAAGAAAACAGTACTTAACATCATCTAAGCTGCACCTTTAAGATAAAAACTGTAGCTGCTTTGCTATGAACCTCACTTGACCTACATTTTCTTTGCTGCTTGTTGCATTTTACAAGCATAAACATAGTGAAATGTTTTGTTACAAAAACAACTCTGCATTACTGAGTAAGTTCTGCTCTTTCCATATAACCAGAGTCATCCCTTAACCATTCTGACAATAAAAATAAGTTCTTTACAGTCTTGCCAACTCTCAAACACACATACCACAAGTCTCATGATACTTCATGCCATCTTAAGAGTCATGGGCCTTGCAATCCTATAAATAAACAACTAAATCTCAGCTTCTGTTTACAAAAAAAGGCAGGAAAAAATGCCTGCACTTTGTGATTTCTCTGGCCTAAAAAGGCAGAAGGTACATGAAGTGAACTAAAATGAGCCCTCTTTAAAATAACAAATGAACACTTTCAAATCAGAACAGTTTAAGAACACCCTCAAGATTTTGGAGGTTTGGCTCCTTATTTGGGGTTAGCAGTATCTCTTTAGTTACTCCTAATCTTTTCATCAAACTTCAGAGCTGGATATTGCAGCTTGGCAATTCCTGGCTCATGCTAAACCTGTTGTAATTGTTTATATGTATAAAACGATTATGACTGCTGAGATCCTCATTCTTGTTTAAATTGTAGCTTCTTTGGACTACCAGAGCTATACACAGTAGCTTCTACATAAAAATCAGGTCCTGCCCTTTAATAAATAATAGCTACTTCGTTCCCCAGAGAAAGTTAACCCCATGTTGTCCTATCACATTTTTACAATCTCTTTTCAAGCTGCACCATGTTTTAGACTCCAGTGTGAATTCTTCTGCAGTATTGCAGAATAACATGATCTAGCATAAGGGGAAAACCTAAGGGAGTAGCTTGATCACTGAGTTTTTGAGGAGACTTTTTTGCATAGCATCATAAGGCAATAAGCAAGTAAGGCTTCCAACAATCTCTCTATGTGCAGAAGATGTAAAATGTTGACTGTAGCAACAAATGCACTATGAAAGGTCTCATGTGCCATTAATGCACGCATCTCCTTCCGAAATGGCTTGATTTCATTTTTGCCCCCCAAAAACCTCAACCATAATAAATACCAGGATTATAATGCCTATAGGTTCAGCTGCATCTACAGCTCTCTGTGGAGGTTCAGTGCTGCACCAAGGCAGTGCAGGAACCGTCTCAGCACTGACTCATGCATCTCCAGAGGAACCTGCAAAAGGAATTTTGGTACCTCAAAACAAAAACAAACGTAATTTGAGGATTCAGCTCCTGCTTAGAAAGTTAAAGCAGTCATTAAGGCTGTACATAAGGAGGTGCTTTTCCTGGAAAACCTGATGCCTAAGGATCTCTTTGCAGTGGGAGAAGCAGGCTGCTGTCAAGCTGGTGGACCACAGTGCCCAGCTGTGGCTGTTTAATTAAAAAAATGTTAACCTCATCATCTGAGTATGTGTTTTCCAAGCTTGCCCAGTTTTGCTCACAGTTGCTTTGTGTCACTACAAAAGCACACAGCCACTAATTTCCACCTCAGCTGACCTAGGATCATGGTTGAATTATTTAGCTCAGCGTCTACACACTGCAGATAGCTGAGACAATGCACAGGGCTGCATCTGGAGGGGTTTGCTTTCCCTCACACTTTTAGATGACTCAGTGTGGCTGGACAACGAAGTCACTTGCTAGACCACCTTTTTCTAATCAGCTGACTTGTTGAGCATGGCAGCAAAACTTTTTCTGTGTGGGGATAATTCGATTTGCAGAAAATATTCAGACTCAATGGCTCTGTTCTAAAATATTTCATAGGAAATCTTGCATCAAAATGGCCTCACATTTTTATTTATTTTATCAGTTACTTTGAATACTGGTATATAAATAACATGGTAACAAACCAAATGACAGACTACAAGGAATAGCATCACGACCCTCACCCTCCTTGATTATGGCTACACAAGTCCAACTAATTTCTCAAGAACACCAGAAGCCTCAGGAGCTAAATTATACATAGTTCAGCTATCTAAAATGCTGATTCAGAGAGTTAGTGTCCAGGTGGTACTGAAAATTCCAATAAGCATCTGCATAGGTCTCCTGCATCCCAAGCATATTAAAGACCTAGCTCAAAGATATCTCTTCAGGAAATTAAAAATATTTGATTGCTGTGATCTGGCATTTCTGATTTTACACAAAATTCAGAATTATTCTCCCCCAGATTGCATCTTGGCAACCTTTCCATGTTTTTCTCCTCCTCCCTTTTAAGTACATCAGGCTCATCATTTCCTCCTTTCAAGTGGGTTATCACGGACTTCTCTGGCACCTCCTACATAGCTTTTTAAGTCGCATTATTATGAAATGAAGACATAAAAAAGGAATACAAGAATACCAGGCACCAGATGCTTATTAAATGTAAGGCTCCTTTCTAAGAGTCACAGGGTGCAAAAAGGCTGTAAAGTGTGTCACTGTGAATTCTGGTTATATTTACTCACTTTCACACTCCATTGTGCTAAAGGAGCCATGCAACAAGGCTTAAAGTGCAAATGACAATCAGTCCCTTGTCTTTTCTTCAGTCTCCTTAAAATAAACTTTAGCCTGTAATTTCATGTAGAAAGGAAAGTTATCTTCTGGAACATAAGAAAAAAAAAAAGACTGCAAAAAACCAAGATAGCCAAGCTGGGACTAGAAATTAAGCCCCACAGTGCACTGGGAACAGAAAACAGGATGCTGGAGAATCTGCTCATTAGTGGGTCTTAATCACATTAAAGAGACACCATCAACAGCAAAAAAATTAAGAACGACATCTATTTGCCTACTCTAAAAGTATTATCATTACAAAAAGTGCCTCAAGTAATAATGTTGAAAGAGACAGAAGAAAACACTGCTTCCAGTTTTCCACTGTTTATGTTCCACATTTGACGGGAGTTGGCCCTTCTGTTCAAGTTTACTACTGGTGGCTCTGGGCAGGAAGTCTTTCCCACAGCAACCCTGGAATGAAAATATTTGTCAAAAGAGGGGGAAATGTGATTGAAAACTCAAAAAACATGGTCAGTGTTGGAAGCATGGGAATTGACTCTGAAACTGCTTAAGATTTTTTTTTAAAGTTGACTGGACTTTGTTTTGAAAGAGTTCACTCAATTACTGAGCAGTGTATAAAGAAACAAAACACGTCTAAGAAAAATAATGGGCTTTCTTTGCAATTTCCAATAGCATTAGAGTCCAATCAAAGTTTTAGCCTAGTGCTGCACTGGATTTATCCTTGCTTAAGAATCCATCAGGCATGGTCCTTTCTGGGCACAGGCATCTCTAGAGAGGAATGAGCACTGGGGTCTGACAGGCTCATAGGTACTGGGAAGATGGATGTGCAGGACTAGTCCCACAGAGGACTGAGAGACTCCACACTCCGAGATGCTCCACTGCTGGAGTTTCCATGTATCATCCCTGGACAGATGCATAACTAAACTCCAGACAACTTCTTTTATAATTCAGCATGACCATCTGCCCAACAAAATAAATAAATAGCCTGCTTGCTGGAATCTGTGGTCCAGGAGAAGTCACTTCACTGCTCTTTGTTTCTATGGACCCATCAGTCAAATGGGCTCACTCTGTACTTACCTGTTCGAAAGGGAATTAGTGAATATTTGTCAAGCAGGTGGAGGGAGAAAATTTGCTCCGGGAAGGGAAAGACCTAGGACATTCCTACAATTAGGGTCTGTGCTAGGAGCTATTTTGTTAAAAAAAAAGAAAGCAAAATAAAACCCTTTCATTGAAGTTAACTCGCACTTGGCAGGTTACAAACCTCGTGTCGAGGTGCCGCTTTTCGGTGACTCTTCCCGCACTTCTGTTCACCACCGGGAGGGTCTGGACAAGGGGAAAAGCACCCCCCGACACCCTTCCCAAAGCCCGGTGTTGTGGTGACGGGGTCTTTTCTGCACGAACTTGCCGCTGAAATCGGCGACGGGCGGTCGGGGAAGGGGCGCGGCGGCCGCGGCGGCACCTGCCCNAACATGGGGGAGGGGGGGGGGGGGGGAGGTGGGGGGGGGGGGGGGGGGGGGGGGGGGGGGGGGGGGGGGGGGGGGGGGCGCGGCCCTCCTGTCATCCTGACTCCATTTTATCCCTGCCCATTCTCCATTTGCCGTGACAGTCCTGCCAGTCCGCCCGTCCCTGCGCCGTGCCCCAGCCCGGCACCCCGGGAGGATGGAGGCGCCGCGGGGGGAGCAGCAGCTGCATGCCCGCGGGGCGCGGGGGGGGGCTCGCACCCCTCCTCCCCGCCCGCCCCTGGGCCCGCAGCCACCCCGGGCCAGGGTGATGGGGATGGGGGCTGCGAGAGGGGTGCCCCTGCCCGCGGGGCCGCCCCCCACCGGCAGCGGACTCCATTTTGCAGATGGTGGGAGGATCCCCCCGGTCCCCGGCCCCGCCGCTCTCCATCACCGCATCCCTCCCTCCCGGGCACGGCCCCGTCCTCCGCCCCCTCGGCGCTCCCCCTCGGGTGCTCCCCACAAGCACCGGCGACCCGCACGGACGGAGCGTCCCAAAGCGGCGCGAGGGCTTCCCCACCCGCTCCCGCACACGCACGGGGGACAACCCCCGCACGCCCGTGACCCCCGATCTCCGCCCGGGGCACTCACGAAATTGTCCCCGCAGGCGGCCTCCGGGCACAGCACGTAGAAGGAGACGCCGGGCTCGGCGTAGAAGTCCATGCGCCGCTCCGTCTCCTCGGCGGCGATGAGCTGGAAGGGCGTGCGGGCGCACCACCGCTCCGCCGNAATAAACTGGAGCATAGGAAAATGATTTAAGCTGTTAGTATGACACACTTAGCAAAAAAGTATTTAATGTCATAAAACAGGTAGCCATAAAGACTCAGAATTAAGAGATGCAATATAAAGAGCAAAAGAAGTTAAGCCCATTGTGTGGAAAGCCTGCAGTAAGGAAGTACTAATAAAATCATTCATGGAAAATGTATACTCATAGTTGAAAAAAAAAAAAAACAACAACAAAAAAGCCTTCAAGCCCAGTCAGGAAGGCGCTGTCGGGGAGACTGTGCCTCGGCTTCCCGCTTCCCTTCCATCTTCCCAGAACTGGGCCGGGATCTCGGCAGAACCCATTGTGCTAAACTCACAGGTGGGTACCCCTTGCACTGGGTTTGTGGGAGCCACCCAAATGTGAGCTGTTGGGCTGTCCAAATGTGGCCAGATTCACCCCATGACATTGGAAAGCTTTACGGAGGTTGCTCCCAGCCCCCCATCCTGTCACTGGGGACTGGTGCGTTTGCAGTGAGGCTCACGTTACTCTTCCAAGTGCATCCCAAGTGATTATCTATATATCCAGCAAGGCATGGGAGGTACGAGGGCTGGTCTGCATTTGTAAAGGGCCTTAGATTTGCATCGATGTCTACTGTGCCACAAAGGAAAACAAATCCCCACAGGCCCGGGTGGATTTTCAGCTGGAAGCCCGGGAATTCATAGAGGGGAACAGGAAGGACAGAGCCCATACATGGCAGTGGGCAGAAAAGTTTGCAAGGACAAAGATAACACCGGCCTCTAACACAGCCCAGAGGCTGTTGCTTGTCTCCTGAGAGGTACCAAATGCCCAGCTAATATGGTCTGTGTCACACATCATACACTCCCATCATATGTATTAGTTGGTACATAAATCATTTGACCACTCCAAAGTAATCAGTGAGGTCACTCAGTGATATTAGAGGTCTTTTCCAACCTGAATGAACCTGAGATCAGCTCAGTTGGTTAGAGCATGATGGTAATAAGGTTTCTATGATTCCAAGTTGCAGATGTAATGAGGCCGACCTCAGCAGTGGCAAGGACGCACCCCCGCTGCCTCTGGCTGGCCCAGGGCGTGCTCTGAGCAGCCATGCTTCTGTGCTCAGCCCCATGGTCATTGTCTCCTGCCCCTGGCTTGTCCCAGGTGTGGCCACAGATACAGCGGAGCTTGGTACTAATGATACTGCAGAGAAAAACCTTCTCTGGCATTGCAGCCAAGCACTGAGGTGTAAGGAAATGCCAACAACATTAGTGCTTGTGCAACTGTAACTCAGTCCCTTTCTGCATGTAGACTGCTGGTTTTCCCACCAAAGGATGTTTCATCTATTCTGCACAGACATTCTGGATAACGCCCTCGTTCCTGGGGTGCTATTAGAGTGGCAAGTGCTGAGCACCTCTCATTACACTTGGAGCTGTGCTCTGAATGTGCAAAGCATTGTAAAAATTGCTAATGTTCCAAAGCTCCTAGTCTAGATGCCTCAAATCCCAGAATCTGGGTGTGCTTTTGTAGGTAATTACCCTGGTCCTGCTGCATGTCTCTTACCAGGGTAAAATGAGGCAACATCAGTCTCCTACCTGGGGAGGTGAGTGTAGTAATACCCACAAAGCTTCACTGTGTAGGGCACCTGTGAAAGACCTATGGCTTTGCAGAAAGCCTGGGGCTTGGAGCGGTGAGCCCTGAACAGCTGGAAAGGAAATCCTAAACCTCTTGCCATTTTCTGAAGGAGGCAGGGGTCCTGAAGAAACCCAAACATGATTCCAGGTTGTTTGGCCTCCAGGGGTTGGCAAGGCTGTGAGTCCTGTGCAGGACTTTTCGACTTCAACGCTCTTTCATTGTTGGGTATTTCGTATTTTCTTTTCCAAGTGTATTTATGTAATTAGCATAAAAATTGGATATGAAAAAATACAGCCCTTTCTCCTAAAATGTGCTTGCAAGCAGCCAGTGGGCAGGATGCTACCACCAGGGCAGACATCTCCCACGCCACAGTGCTCAGCCACCAAAGTCAACCTCAATCCCACTGTCTCTTTGTGCTTTCCCAAGGTGGGCAGCCAGGCAGCCATGTCCTCCTGCCTGACAGTGCCCTGGCGCATAGCAGCAAGGGGAGGTCAGGGCTGCATTGCAAACAGACACAATTTCAAATAAAAGAGGTCTCAGTGTTAACACCTGTGATTTATATGCATTTTCAAAGCCCCATGTGAATGTCTTTTTAGTCCTTAAAACGTCTCTTTGAAGTATGTGCTGTTCGCTATCTCCTTTCTGTGGAGTAGGGAAGCTGACAGGTTTTGAATGAGATTTAAAATACCTTATTGCAGCATGTGCTGCAAAATCTTTTGTCACGTCTGACAGTGTAGCCATTCAAATCAGAAAGATGTGCTTATTTGTTTATTTACATGTGATGAGTCTCTTTGCCTCAACACCTCTACTTCAAGACCAAATTATAAAAACAACCTGGTAAAGGCTGGTGATTTTGGCAATGCTGGAAAGCAACCCGCAGAAGTGCTTCTTGCAGAGCAAGCCAGGCTCAGTGGCCCTGGCCATTGTGCTGATGTCAGAGGCTGAGGGATGGCAACATGGACGTGAGGCAGATGTAATGTTCATGACACCCTTATGCCTCTCTGCAAGTCAAAATCAGAAGCTCTTGCTGCTCATTTGAGGAGATGAGTAGATGGCCAACAGTGCTGCACAATGCCTCAGCTTTTCTGAAATGCTGTATACTCAAATCACACACATTGTTTTTCTTCCTACTGGCTCCAAATACCCATAAGCATTCATGCCCCAAAGCACAGCCATATAAGGGGAGCAACTGTCTTCTTGGGAGAGGAGAGGGGAGGTCAAGAAGCTGTCTGCTGTGGCAAGGATGGCTTGCAGATGGAAAACTGCACCAGAGGGAAGGTAGTTTCTCTTATCCTGCACGCATGCACTTCCATTTCCATCTCCTTCTGGGACACAGCAGCTGTGGTGCTTTCCGTTGCCCTGATCCAGGCCATAGCAAGGGCAGGGAAATGTTGCTA
Organism: Cephalopterus ornatus; assembly: GCA_013396775.1. Lineage (NCBI taxonomy): Eukaryota > Metazoa > Chordata > Aves > Passeriformes > Cotingidae > Cephalopterus > Cephalopterus ornatus. The sequence goes on along the minus strand of VZRE01005948.1, from coordinate 392,550 downwards.
GATCATTTCAGAGGGATGCCACTAGCCAGGAACTATTATCTACTGGAAAACACATTTCAATTTGAAAAACGTATGGAGAGTATTAGGAAGAGAGAGCACATGCACTGCCACAGCCATGCTAGTTGGAACAAAAATATAAATATCCGCATTTTACACGTGACTTCTGGTTTTATGCAGGTTCTCCACATTCACAGAAATTAAATAGTCAGGTCAAAAGGGGAATGACAGCATGAGGATTGAATGGATAAACCAATTTTCTGCCATTTTTAATGGATTGGAGCAGGTGTGGAGGGGAAGGTTTTTAAAGTACCTGGCTCCCAGGAGTTATCTTTACAAAAGCTCTTGTCTCTGCAATGCCTGGTGATGAGCGTGGTCTCAAAGGCTGAAAACTCGACAGCCCTGTGCTCAAGTGAGGAAGGGGAGAGTACCTTCCTAGGTGTTCACTATTCCCCTACTCCTCCAGGACACAGCGACACTAAAGGACATGGGGAAAAGGCATGCAGGGGAGGGGGAGTGAGAAACTGCAGAGGGTGGTGGAGCAGAAGGGTTTTCGAAATGTGTCAGACAAAGGCAACTTGCCCATGGCTGTGGTGTCTCTCTGAAACACTGAACCACTGTTCTCTACAGCAGGTTAGAAATCTGAAAAATCCTACCCGTGGACTGGCCACCTTCAAGATTTTTTTTTTCCTTATGAAGAGCCCTCATTGGTCTGCTTTTGGTGAACTGCCAAGCAATTCACACTAGTTCGCCTGACCAGCTGTAAGAACCTGATTGCCCTCTTGCAGCCCTTATTATGCACCCTTCCTGCTGATCTAAATACAGAAAGGTCAGGAGAGTGAGCTCCAGTAAATTATTAGGGATACACCCTTAACTGCTGTTCTGCGTCGGCTTATTCTCTTGCATCTCTGTGCTGCCTCCACAGTTTGGTTTCCTAAGGAAAGAAGAGAAAAGCATCAAGAAATCCTAGGAGGAATAAAATAGGCGAGGGGGATTAATCCCCTTATGGCCAATCCCTCATAGACCTTCTTTACACTATAGACCTTTAAAAAGAAAATATTACTTATTGTTTCAGTACTGGCTCATTCACAACATGCTTTTCACCTGACAATAGCCTTGACACTTGCACTTGCTTGAGGGAGGTGCTGAAACAGTTGAGCCTGCAAAAGCCTGGTCTGTGCAGGGCTTCCAATGGTGCTTGCACCCTCACAGCTCTACATGCATTTCCACTGAGCCTGTAACAGCATTAAATGTGTCCTGCTGCACCAAAGCAGCAGTGGGTTCTTCCAGGGACTCAAGCTGAGTGACTGGTGACTAGCAGATCCATTTTTAACTGCCAAGTACCTACCCTGAGGCTACTAAAAGGTAGAAAATTCCTGGCTGCTACATTTCCAACCTGCCCATCGGCTGCTGCATCCTCCCTGAGAATACACCCACATCATCCCCCGAGGCTGGAGTCCAGGAGTCAGCACACTGGTATCTTGCAAATTGTTCCCCACCTGACTTCCCTGCTCCTGAGGATACTCAGCTTTCCAGAGCTTCTAGACAGCAGTCTGTGTTTTTCTTGTCTTTAATGAGGAACACAGCTGTGGCTGTTCTCTTTGCTTTGGGTTGCCTTTCTTTTTTTTTTTTTTTACCCCATTTCTGTGGTAAATGGAGTCGAGGAAGGAGCAAGAAAACTGAAGAATGATCCAAGCCAAGAAGATGTAGAGGGAAAGTGAATTAGAAATGCACAGTTTCTCAATTAAGTTAAAATGTTAGTTAAAAATCTATATAGACTGAAGATCCTGCCGCTCCCACAAATCCTCCTTTTGAAGTCAGTCGTTGAATTTCCTATTGCTTTGGCAGTAAGAAATTAAACACATAAATAGTGATCTGGGCTATGCAAAATCCACTTGCTAATTAGAAGCTTTCCCTGGTGACATTGCCTGGTCCAAAATATGAACTTATATTTTAAGAAGTCATCAAACAACCTCTGAATCAGTCGTCCTCATAGTCTCTGCTTTTTAGGAATAGGAAGATCATGTGATAAATAAAAGGGAGAATATACTGATGCCCGTCATCTTCCTGGTCCTGCAGGCAGGCAGTTTTGAAGTATGTATTTCTCTTGACACCCAGACCATCAGTATCACACCACATTCCTGTGCAGGAACAGCGCAGTGGCTCCTCTGGTTTGATAGTGCTATGCATTTATTAAAGCAATGGCACATTACATTTGTGAGCAGTGTACTGAAATATGATGGAAATATTAGGTGACTCAGCAAACTGAGGGTGACACGAGAGGCTGGATTAACTGTGGATTTCTTTACCTGAAACTTTTCTTCCATCTTTCCCTTATTCTCACCCTCAAAGCCCAGCACAAAGCCTTCATCCTACAACACATGCAGGTAAAACCAACACCAGCTGATTTTGAAAGAAGATGATTTTCCTTGAAGCTTTCTGAAGCACAGGCTGCTTACATGTTTAATATTCAGTGTCCTTTCATAAACGGTATGTCTCATCTCAGACATAGACACAATGGTAGGAATGAAGAGTTGTGAACTTTGTTTAGGGCTGGCCACCTGAAAGTCAGCAAGCAGCCAGTCAGCATGGCCAGAGATGATGCTTAGGAGTCCAGACTGAATATAGGGATGTAAGAAACTGGGAGGAGAGCACTACACTGCTGCTGCCCTTGCATCTTCTTTGGATACGGAAGTTGGTACATCACAGTTCCTGCCTTTTTCACCAGGAAGTATCTGCCAGCACTCTTATTTATCTTGTATCTGTGTAGCCATGAGCAGATCGTGTGGCCAGGCAAGCCAGGTGGGGTGTATGTTATAAATTGACAAATTAAGGGCTAAAAGGTGGTTTTGCAAAGACCTGAATGTCGTAAGGCACTGTAATCTCATCAGGCAAACAAACAGGATTTTTTGTCAAAGGATTTTGTGATCCTTTATGATATTGAGAGGGCACAGAGCTGCAGACTGTCCCTGATTTTCAGATGAATTGCTCCACTAATATAAAAGATATTCTCATAATGGTCCCAAATTAGTTGATTGCTTGAAGTGCCAGAATCCTTAATGCTCTGCTATTTTAAACATATGGAAATTGATTCAACACTTATCATCTATTTAGAGATGTAAATTTATTGAAAAAGATGCCACTTCTTCCTAAGCTTTAGGCGAGCTCTGATACTTAGCTTTCTGGGCACAAGCAGGTTTTTACTAGGACTTGTGATTTTAACTGCAGTGATTTACTTTCCTTCTAAAAGAGGGGAGAAGCAGAGAAAAATTGACTGTATTGTCTACAGGAAAAAAAAAAAAGACATTGGTACAAGCACTGGTGTGAACTGACACAGATAGGGCAGTGTCTGGCACATCGTACCCTGAGGGTCTTTTCCCAAGCAGGATACTGGTCTTGCCCTAAATTCTGTTGCCATTGCTCTGTAAGTCCACACTGATGTTGGAAGCATCCCATAAGTCTGATACAGCCACTTGCTATTGGGGAAGAGCAATGAAAAATCAAGCACAGGCAGTGACAGCAATGACATTGGCCAGGTCAACACCCCACGGCAAAGAAAGCTCCCCTCCTTCCCAAGTTTAGCCTAAGCTTCTAAAAGCAAACAGCGTTGATGATTGATCTGCAATTACAAGCTATTCTCTGGAAATCAGACTAGTTCCCAGCTTCAGTCTTTTGGGATACCTTCCTGCATGGGCAAGCACTGTGCTGATGTCATGGGCATGAGGCTGCTATTAGGATTAGATGAGAAAGTCTGCAGCCTGTCCTGGCTGTGCTGCTGACAGCCTTCCTTTTTATTTGGCATAGTCATTTAGCACCTTATAAGATGGAGATTTGTGTGTATTAATTAGGAATGCTGTTCATGCCTTCAAGCTTGTGAAAATATGAGTTTCTGCTGAGGAAAATTGTTTTTTAAAAAAAAACAAACGGTTGTCTTAGGTATTTGATCATGTGTTATTATTCAGTATGATTCATGTATTAATCCACACTGAGAATGCTTCCATAAAGCCCAATATTATGCTTCTGAGATTAAGCAGTATTTCTTAATGTGTTTCTTATCCCAGTATTTTTTCGGAGAAGCTGGAATGGAGCCAACTCATGCAAAGTGCCTACACATTAGTGGTTAGTTCGGGTCAGGAGAGCATTTACAAAGTGAATGCCCCAATCATCCCCACTTGCCCTGCTGTGGTTTGCGTCATGAAGAGGGCACAAGGGGTGGATTCTTCTCAGATGAAAGGTGGACGGTGCACACACTGCAATCTCAGCACTCTTCTGCATTATGGATCTGCTCCCGGGCTCTGCTACTTGCTAGCATAGACACAGCTGCAGCACATTAATGCACCTTAAAATCTCTTGATGGCATTTGGGAGGTGAGTTCACCGGCTGGATTAATTAACCACCAAGCCTGGTATCTTGACTGACTAACGGTTAATCAGAGGCTGTATTTTCTTGTTTACACCATCTTGTTTATGATGTTGAATCCAGCCTCAGTAGCACGTAAGAAAAATCTTGCTCTATTTGTGAGGTGTCTTGCATAAGCCTGAAAAATTAATTTGGAGTAAGACAGGGTTACAACACCGCTGGTTTTGGAAATCACTTCTGAGGGTTTGGTTCAATCAGTATCTATTGTCAGTGGGAACTAGTGATCTCCATTATCTTAAGACCCACTAGCTTCACTTTGCAAAGAGCAAGAAATCATGAGAGCTTGCTGCTGAGTGGTCCCCATCCCTAAATTTCCCTTCTGACCTTGCTCTCCACCATCCTGACCCAGGTCTCTCTCTTCCCTAATTACACAGTAACTGCATACCTAAATATAGTATTTCTTACATCATGAAGGAGAGAGTTACAACCACCAGCATCTCTCTGGGCATATGAAGCTGCTCCACCACACTGGTGACCTCTCATGTTGGTTGTGCTGGGCTGCTCTGGGGCTGCAGCGTGGCCCAGCTGACAGGACCCTGTGGCTGGCATCACTGGATGGACACTCACCTTCATGTCCCCTCCACCTCAGTCCCATCAATGGCCCTGCTGTCATTTCCTCTCACTCACAAACACCTCTTCCCCTTCAGCTTCCCAATGCACACAGGACATGTGGCTCTGGCATAACCGAAAATTTTGGTACACGTCCCATATGATTAAAGAATTTTTTGTCATCTTTGTTACGTGTGATGAGCATCCTGTTCTCATATCACAGGCTGTGCGTTCCTAGCAGATTGTCACAATGCTGAGACTTATTTGAAGCATTGGAGTGAAACACATGCTGTTTACTGAAGTATTTGATAGCTGTTTTCCTGAGCAGGTGCTTGTTTTTTTTGTTAGTGATTATAACATCTGGCATTAGGAAAATGTTAAGGAGGTGTCAGAGCTATGGAGGAAAAAGGCAACTCCCAAGTTACAAAGGGGTGATGGCAGAATTTATGGGCTGACTGGTGTTCTAAAGAAGTGGACAATTATATCTTACTTGCAACACACAGAGAATATTTTCCTTCAGACCTGGCCCTGTACAAGTGTGCCTCAGTTTTCACACAAGATCCTACAACAAAGCTAGCTGGTCAGGGCAGAAACACAGGTCAAAATTTCAAAGCCTTCAGGATGGGTATTTAGTGCATTTTTACACTCTGCTCTTCAGAAAGCCCTGTTTTTACAAAAGTTTGTGACAATTAAAATCGCTATCAGAGGTACCAGAACCTACAGATTCTGTGGGATTTCAAGTCAGATTCATATGATTCTTTCCAAGATATCCCATCAGTTGTCTCATTTCGCTTGTCAGTGCCATTTTAAAAACAAACAGTTCAACTTAATCCAGCAGCACATAATAAAAAAAACCTGTGAGCTTTGCTCCAGCCTCTGCTTCCACCAGCATCTATCAAAAAAGTTAGGGAAATGTGGCTACCTCCACTACATAGGGCACACAAAGACTCACTGACAGAGCTAAATAAAACTTAGCAGGGCCAAACAACCCTTCAAAACTGTTGCACAAATCCATTTAGCAAGATATTTTCAGCCTACTTTTTCTCCAAACTCCACCCCTTTCTGCCCAGCCACAGGGCAATGGTAACAATGAATTTTGTGTTCAATTTACAGTAATGCTGTGAGATCGAATCAGGCTAGTTCAGACCATGGGCTCTGTGAGAGAACATCCCCAACATACACAGGGACATCAATGCAACATGATGACTCAACATCAGCTCTGTCATGTGGTCCTTTCTTTCTCTTGTGCAAAGGAATACTATTTACCCCTAGTAAAGGCAAAGACAAGGAGGGGGAGGAAGATGGGTCCATTCACAATGTCTTTGCCATTTACAATTAAGTTTAGAGCAAGGGTGAATACAGCCAATGGATATGTAACATTTCAACACCCACCTCCTTTCCTGTAAATTCCTGCAGGACTTTGGCAGCAGAAAGCATAACTATGCTAGAAGTAATGGAATTAAAAAAGAAAGAAAGGAAGGGAGTGTAATCAGTGGGAATAGGAAGAAATAGCTCAACAGATACTTTTCAATTTATATACACACCCTTCTCACATAAACCAGAGGTAGTTATCAGCTAACTGACTATTAGGTCGTTAATCAGCTTATCTTCTGAGAACAGTGTTTGGGTGTACAATCAACTACTTCTAGACCACATGTCTGTCCCAAAGACTCCTCAACACTGCAGCTTTTGTTTTTAAGGCAAGCATCAGCAATGCTCTTTTTCCTTTGATAGTACATGTATTTGTGTGGGTACAGCAAACGCTAAATAACCAGGTAGATTCAAGATGTCATCGTTCATCATCAGTAGCTGAATCCACAGAGTTATCATCAGAAGCCTTCATCCCAAGATGCCCACTGCTGGGCAGCTGTGTTTTCTGTAGGATCTCTCCGACTCAGCAGCTAGCACATTGAATAATGAAGCATGGCCAATTACTGAAAATAAGTGTTCTCCATCACATGCATTTCCAGGCTACATTTGTCTTAGCTTCCAAATTANAAAAAAAAAAAAAAAAAAAAAAGACATGCATGGATTGTTGAACTTTTTTTTTCTTTCGGATAACTCAAGTAAATGGACTTCGAAGGAGAAAAAAAAAGACTATAAAGCTGGGCACAGCAAAACATTTCTATACATATCTATAAACAGGCCTATAGCTAGTCTATAATAAAGGAAACTGTGCAAATCAACTTAGCCACAGTATCTTCAAAATAGATGTACCACCCACAGTCAAACATGGAGCTATTCCGAGAAATGCTGAAGAAAACCTTTTCCCATCAGTCTGCCTTGTCCACGAAATCAGTTCAGCCAAGACTTGCAAGAGGAGGGGGATGCTTTGGTGAACAAGAAAGGGCTGCACCTCCCGCTCTTACACAGGTGTGACTTCCATCAGGGGACCGGGACACCTTTTGCCCAGAGGTGACCGTGCCTGTGGTTCAGCTGGAGCGACATAAACCGTGCCTGCTGGTAGGGCTGGTCAACCCTTGCTGCTGGGATTTCTGCATACGACTAGAATTTGAAACATCATCTTGCGAATTGCTGAAATCGTATTTTAGGATGTCCCACGTGGACAAGCAGGTGACAGAATACTGTAACAATCTACTTGAATCAAATTAAGTCATTGTTGATCATTACTCGTAAAGTAATTCTAGTTATGGGAAATCACAAGCAGGCCAGGCCATGTTTGCTGGTGAAGTTTAAGGAAAGCCAAACCACTGAAATGGATGAAGTCACGGAGCAGAAGAAACCATCAGAAACCAAGGCTGCCTTGACCCGCCCACCCTGCCATGGCCAGCAGGCAGCTCTCCATGGATGCAAAGAAATCCTTAGTTTCACTCCATTCTGATAATTGCATTCCACATGCATTGTTAATTCGCATTTAAACTAACTGGCATATAAAATACATTCCTACTCTATGTAGAAAAATTAGTGTAAGGTGGTAACAGGTGCTACTGCTAAAATCCTGCAGGATTAGAACCTACCTATTTTCATTAACAGGTTTAATCAAACATTTTAGTCAACTTATTTCTCTAGCATGTTAAATATACTGCTAACTAATTAAAGGAATTTTAAATAACTGCTTGAATTCCAATTTTCATCCAAATAAAACTTGTTGCAAATTATGAACAAATGAACAGCCATCTAACAGGAATAGATAGACAATGTTTACTACTTCTTAATGCATGAAACATAAAATTTCAAGGGCCCCAATCAAAATATCAGGCTGGTAGTGGCTTTAAAGAAAAGGTGGCAGCCACCCTTTCTGATCTTACACGTTGCCTACTTAGTTCCACATGTTTCACCTTCACAAAACACATTCTTTGTACCTATGAGCACCGTGGGAAGGTGATCCCACAGAGCTCCTCAGGCAGGAGATGCCAGGAGTCACTGGGGACAGTGGCAGGGAGGGATGGGCTGGTCACATACGTATAGGGACTGGCTGGCTTATGCCCAGGAGCAGGCTGTGTGCCACCGTGTTACTCACATGGGTGTGGACATGGGCAGCTAAACAGCTCACAAACAAAACCCTTGATAGGATGTATCTGCGTGGGATGCAAAGGACGGCCAAAAGTGGTGTTATTGTTTGAAAATATGTTAAGTTGGTTACCAACAAAGAGGGAGGGGAAAAGTAATCTTTCAGGGAGGGCCAGCAGGGAAATATGACCTAGAGTACAAATACAAACATGGCAGAAATTGATCATCTGAATGAAGCTTTCCCATTTGCTGATCTAAACCATAATTAAACTGCAAATTCAAATCAATATAGCCTGGTGCTATCTTATCCTCTTAAGTTTTGTATATTTTATTTACACATAATTAATAAACTTCCTTTGACACGTCCTGGATTTTAGAGTGCATGAGCAGGCGGTGAATGGTAAGCAATGAAAATGCTGCACTGCTGCTTTTCCATTTGAGCGCAAATAATGTCAACAGAACTCAGGAATTTGCTCCAGTAATGGGGAAATGGCATCAGAGAAATGTCTCCCTGCTTATTCAGACCTTTAGCAGGGGAAGAATCAGGAGCAGTATCAACATTAATTAGACCACCAACAGCATCATGCAGATCTCCTGCACCAAAGTGTAAAATCCTAAATTGGTACAAGCAAAGCATTTCTACTGTCCGAGGAGGAACAGGGGAAAAAGAAAGAGAAAAGAAAAAAAAACGGAGAGCAATTGTGGCTTTCATCAAGTATATTTCACAGTTGTCCATTAAAATATGTACCCACATCACAAAACACTTTAAAAAACCCAAGTATTTTTAATTGTATGTACAATAATGCAAAAATATGCCTAAATATGTATCTAATGCAAAAAAATAAACCATTTAATAAAATCTCCCTTCAAATGTCCCCTTGCTCTTCAACACATTAAAAAAAAAAGGACAGAGCTCCGTAAACAAACAGGAGGTAAAACACAAACTAAAAGATGAGAGCAGTGCAAAGCAGACTCTTGAGGAATGAGAATACAGAGGCACCTGATTCAGCATCCCATTCCCCTGGATTACACCACAACTATGGTGCAACTTTGTCCTATGTCAGTTGAATTTGGTTTTAAAAAGTCACCCTGGTGTTCAAGCTGTAAGAGGCTGCCTATGGCACTCATTTCCCACGTGAGCAAAAAAGGTTAATGATAATCCAACTAAGCACCCTTTAAACCCCCTTAAACAGGGATGAATTTCACCCTAGGCAAATATTTCGAGTTCTGTGTACTACTGCTGAGCACAAAGAGATCTCATCCAACCAACAATATATGGACTAAAGTCTACCTGGACAACTGTGGTGGAAGAGAGACTTCTTGTATTTCATGGTGTAGTGGGTTGACCTTGGCTGGACGCTGGGCTGCTGTGGGGAAATGAACTCCATCTCAGCCAGACCCAATACATATGGCTGTTTGTTTAGTCGTTTCTTCTTTCTGCATTCTCTAGGAAACTGCAAAGAGGGCTCTGGTCTTAGAATTTCAGTAATACAAATATTTTGTACTTGTGCCTTTGCAATTTCACTGGTAGTTGGGCTTCTAAATATTTCTGAAGACTAGGTCCGAGATAAATGAGGTCTGAGTTAAATGAGACACTTCAGTTGCAAACGAAAATGCTGATCTGATTCTTACTTAGGTGACTGATGTATATCCTTTATCTTGCCAGAGTCACTGCCCTCAGGGTACAGCAGGCTGCATGTGACATACAGCTCTTGTTTGCAAAAGCAATCTGAGGAGGTTTCAGTACTGCTCCCTCAGGAAAAGTGGCAGGAATTGAAGCGCTATTTAAAAAACCTGCTCATAAGGCACTGGTGCAGCAAGGTTTGGGACAAACATGGTTTTACGATTCCTATTTTTCAACTGTTTAAAAGTCAGTCCATTAAATCAACCATAAATAGCAATAAAAAGGCATTAGAAAAGTCCGAAACCAAAGAAATCAACTTAGTATAGAAACTTAATTTACGACAGTCTCTCCTCAGTGCACACACAAGATCCTGCATGTTATTTTTAAACTCACTGTTGGCTCATGCTCACCCTATATACAAAAGTCCCCCAACAAAGTCATGATGCGCTGAACATCTTCTACGAACAAGAAACTTTTAGATGACATAGTTACACATTAAACTTACAGATCGTGGACAGGAACATACATTGGCTCACCCACTGTACATATCTATTCAAAGCTTTAACAGCATAAGAATATACACAATATATACATTTAATTCACACAGTAAAATAGCCCTCAACGTCTGCTATTTTGTAGGGCTATGCATTTCTTCTATTAAAATTCCACACATGGAACTATCTCTGTGCCAGCTCCTCTTCATAAGCAATAGGATCACTTCAAGGTAAATTAGCTCTTCATGTATATGTAAGAGAAACAGTGAAAGCTCAGCCTCTAGTCATCACTGTCACTCCCAGACTCACTCAACTGCAAGTCATTTCCTATGGAAAACAAAAAACAACAAAACACAACAAGTGAGTAGGCGTTAATTCACATTTCATGGCAATCAAACCAAAGAAAAGTCACATTTACACTGAAGATTTAAATAAGAGTAACATATGAAATTAATGCCAACATCATCTGTCATCTAACAGAACTGCTTTCCATGCCCAAGAACATCAAGAGCTGCCAATACACAGTTGGATCCAGGCCAAACCAAGTGTCCTTGGCTCCAAAGCCACCAAAGTTGCTCCCTGGTGGGACAACAGCCCTCTCCATGCTAGCAGCTGTGGAAGGCATTCCACAGCCTCCACCCAGCCAAGCTCCCGTATGTGGCTCTGGGACAAGGCACTGGGGAATTCCTTGGCTTTCTCAGCCCTTTTAAAAAAGATTTTTTAGGTTTACAGCCATTTGGGTAGCCAAGACAAGGCCTCCACATGTCAATAAACCAAAAGGAATGTTAAAGCCATCACAGCTCAAGGCTACTGGCTGAACTAAGCTGACACATGCTGTGACTGCTAAGGCTCCCCTCCAAAGTGCAAAGAGAGATTGGACTGAAGGCCAGGATATGGATCAAACCTACTGTCGCAGATCCTGTTTTGCAGAGCACTTGTGATTTGGTGAGGTGGAGGGGCAACAATCATGCTTGTGTTCTGGTAACTCAACCTAGCTCTTCTGGCATTCTCCCATGGCCCTGTGCCAAAACAGCTGCAGAGCAGCTATGCAACAACTATGCCCTGGATTTCTTCATCTCCTCTACCCTTTTACAAGGCAAGAACTTGGGTTAGCTGTGATTCTTCCCATAGCAAAAGGATTTTAAACCCAAAGGCAAAAAACACTGCCTGAGTAGAGGAGCTACCCTACCAGTTCCCAGATTCTCCTGCAGTCAGAAGCTTCTTATCATTCAATGGCCTGTGAAGTATTGTTTTCATGGCCCAGGAGAAGCAGGAAGGAGGCTGCTCACAACCAGACACAGGGAAAGGTACAGAGTCCTAATAACATTGCTGAACTTTGGATTTCACTTAGACATTCATTACTGGCAGGAAGACTGAACAGGACTCTACAGCAGGCCTTTTCAGTGCGGTCTGTACAGTATATGTGTCTTCTCAAAGCTGGAAACCCCACAGACATTTGTATTCAAACTCTGCCAGTTCCCTATGTATGAGTGCCAAGAGATGTACATAAACATGTCTCAGGAGGAATTATGAACAATTTATGATAACTGTAAATGCAATATTTTAACTCCACCAAGTTAGAATATACCTGATCTAGCATAAGGAAAAAACAGATGTACAGTATGTCCCCAGAGAGATCCTCACGGGGCAGAACTATGCTTAAAAAGTGTAAGAAACATTTTTAGAAGGGTGAAGTGAGCTTGTACTGATTCAATGCTTGCAAACCCTGTAGCTGCAATATTTTAACCAAATACATGTCATGTTAAATATCCCTTCAAAATGTGGTATTGGTGAAAATACAGCTGAGACCAAGAGAATAAATACTCTGACAAAGCAATAACGGAGCCCACAGAGACTGTGCCTTTATGAACACAGAACAGCCTTGTGCCATTCACAATTCTTTACAGACCTCTAAATGACACACATCAGCCCCACTATTTCCATCTAATCTGTGTATTCACATTAAAGTAATTCCCATCCTTCAGCGCACCAGATCCTGCCACACCAGTGGGTAAGTTCTTTTCTACACACTCATTCCACCTGGAGGCCTGAATCAAGGCTCACCAGGGCCAATGGGGGCCACTGCCCTGATGCCCACAGGCTCTCCACACCTTCAGAAAGGTATCAGCCCTCTGTTCACAAAATCTGCCCACGTACTGAAATTGTACTGCGTGCCAGCACAACTCCCTGGGACTACTATTTGGCAAAAGGCACTTCATGGAGTTAACCTGAGGTGCTAAGTAAATGACTGGTCTTAATCAGCTTTCAACAGTGGTAAGACACAAGCATTTACTTACGGAGCGTGTTCATGAGCTGATTGCTTCCTTGTGGCCTGCTGGTGCCGTTAGCGACAGCATTCCTGTTGTTATACTGCTGGTGTGGTGGTTGGGAAGGGGAAACATGTGCTGCCTCTTCCCCCTCACTGCTGGAGCTTTCATCTTCACTCCCAGATGAGCTTTCTGAATCCGATGAGCTGCTCCCACTGCTGCTGCTCATCTGCTCAATAATTTCAACCTCTGCTCTCAGCTCTGAAATAAAAAGACATTCATCTGTTTGAAACCATAAACAGGGCCCCATGGAATTTTGGAAAAGAATGTGAAAATGCAATAGCTTTGTCAAGTATAATTTGTCACACCAAAATATCTCACTTGAAGGGAAACCAAAAAATTCTGAAAACTTCTTTACTTATTGCTGTAGCTAAATTTAAAGAGGCAACAGCATAGGTTAGTATCAGAAAACCTTCCCTTCCACTATTATTCTTTATATACTTTACACTCCTGAAAGCACTTCCTGCTTCTTTATTTTCGACAGGCTATACACTCTACATACAAAGTAAGTACCTTTCCTGATCAAGGAAATCTAAATATAAATTATTAGATGCCAGTGACATTTAGGTTTTTCAAAAATACAAAAAATGGGGGG